>CM033643.1:144685669-145024593 GCA_019512145.1 Engystomops pustulosus
TCTTTGTTGGCGGAGGAAATGAAAATCATACATTTTTGGTAAGATTTGTTTGCTTTTTCTTGATTCATGATTACTAATGTACCTCATTTATATGGATTTTTTAGGATTTTCCCAATTTTACTGAATTAAAAATAATTTTAGCATCAACATCTTTTCAGAGGCATAACTTTCTTTTATTTTTCGTCTCACAAATCAGGTTAAGGGCTTATTTTTTGCAAGAAGAGTTGTTCTTTATGGCGTTCTTATATTGGAGCACATAACTTTTAAAATCTTAATCGCATAAACTTTTTAGAGCTTTTTTAAAGGGTACAGACAGTCCCCAGGTTGCATACAACATAGGGTCCGTAGGTTTGTTCTTAAGTTGAATTTGTATGTAAAAAACTTGTCAAAAATTTTGACAATTGGAGTTTCAAAATTTTTTGCTGTCATTGGACCAAGAATTAACAATAAAGCTTCATTATAGATACCCTACAGCTGATCATTCCAGTGCGGGACTATACTAAAGAATCCAGAGTGCTTCACCAGAGGTGATAGTGGGCAGAGGGGTCCGTCTTTAACTATGGGTCGTCTGTAAGTCGGGTGTCCTTAAGAAGGGGACCACATGTATTAATAGAAAAATTTCTTTTTTTCAATGTTTTTCTGAGGTTTACCGTGCGTGTCCAACAACAATTCTGCTATAAAGGGGTTGTCGGTTTTTTTTTAATGGGAAGACACATACATGCCGCAATCATGTTTGCACTGTTTTAGTAAATATGGGCCTGTATGTGCACATAGTCTTAGGCCCCTTCCACACTTGCTTTGCAGATCACGTCAGAGTTTGATCAGGGTGCGATCAGGGTTTGGTCAGTGAAAAAGCACATTTTGCATCAGAGTGCAATCAGTTTTCAGTCAGAGTTTGTTCAGTGTCTCAGTTTTTCACGCGCAGATAAGCGCGTGCAATGGACTCTAGGAATGGCTCTATCTTTCTATGCAATGATGCGTGAAAAAACGCATTGCACTTGCATTGCATTGCAAGGTCTCAGAGGTGCGATGCGTTTTTGAGCATATACATAGACTGTATGGTGCGTTTTTCACGGCGCGTGACTTGCAAAAAGTAGAGCATGTGCGATTTTAAAAGCGCGATAAAAAAATGCGCCTGTGTGCTGTGAAAAAAAATGAAGTCTGAAAAAGACCCATTGATTACAATGGGTCAGAGTGCAATGCAAGTTCTGCACGTCAAAAGCATGCACAGAAAACGCGTGTGAAAAACGCAAGTGTGAAAGGGGCCTTAGATCTCTGAGTTCCGCTCATGAATCCTATGACCACCATGTAATGCTGGTCTTTGATACCGTAAGGCTGGTCTTTGAAAAACTAGATTTTTTGTGTAAAGTTGTGATGTTAGTTTTTTAAAACACACCAGAAGATGTAAGATGCAAAAGTTTGTTAAATTATGGTACAATTCTGTGCTCCACATTTTCATGTTTTTGTAATGTTTCAATGGTTTCATTTACCTTTGTTAAGTAGAGATGCTAGTCTTTGAAAAGAGCAAAGTTAGGTATATTAGTCCAGCCCTCGAACTATTCCAATTTCTCATGTGTTCCCTGGGAAACATCCCTAGAGGGTAATGTGTTGATTAATATTGCAACATTTGCAATCCTTTTTGCAGCCCAAGGCTCTGGGTCCATGATTGATACAGTAGGAGACGCAGGGGTTAACGACTCTTCAGTTTCTGGGGTCAGAGTCTCTTCCTCATAGGCGGTAGCCTGGGTGCTCTGCACTGGCAAAGTTTCTGGGATGGATAGTAGGTAGCACCCGGGAAAAATAAAAAGTTATAGATTTTTGAAGTGAGAGAGAGAAAATGAAACAAAAAAAAAAAACCACTGTGACACCACAGGGTTAAAGGGTACCTATCAGGGTGATTTAGGACCACTAAACTGACTTACAGGTCTTTATGAGCTTGGGTTTAATGTCCCAAATACGCAATGGGACACTAAAACCACCATTTCATAAAAAGCCTATAGTTGGTTAAGCGGTGTTGTCACATATTACACCTTGCACTGCGATTTAAAATTATGTGAGTAGCTGTGGTTTCTTTCAAATTGGAATTTATATTATATAAGCAGAATAGGGTGTGAACAAGGGTACGGCTAAGCGGGCGGAAAATCTCTATTTTATCCCTCTTTCTCGTCACCAAAAGTTGGAAGTTTATATAACCCAAATGATGCAGATGTGTCACAAACAAAGGATACAGTCCCAGCGGTTACCAGCCAGTGTTTACTGGGTAATATATCTGACCCACTTGAATATGGAAGAGGACTCTCCAGCATCTGTTTAACCTTCTTTGGCGGTGGATGCGAAATTGTACTGCAGACCACTCCAGTCACCTTAATCTTGCAACCCCCTAAGAAGTCATTGCCTCCATTGAACCCTTCTCAGCTATCCCATACTATTGTTTAAATTTAATGTCCGGAAGGAGTTGTGACATCTGGCATTTCATTGTATCTGCACCTGAAAGATTTAAATGGATTTTGGTTATCTTATGTTAAGTAATGTAACGTTTGTGACGTAGGCAAGACTGGGATTGGGATGGTAGTCTCAGAATATTCCAGAACGGTATAGACAAAGCAATTTCTAATTCTGATATTATATTAGGCCCTGTTTAGGGATCTGGGTCTCAACTCTTGAGATTTCTTCAGAGACACTCTGGCCACACTGATTGGCTTATTGCTGACTGCAGAGCCACCTGGTTCATAAAAGATCTTCCCAAAGCTTCCTGAAGCTGGCCCACTGCTCCATGACTGCATTCCTGCAAGCCTAAGGTGAACATTATTCCATACAGACCAGCCAATTTACAGCCTTCTAGTCTCTTTAGCAAGGAGTCAGGGCAGCAGGGGCGTAACTTGCGGGGAGCAGAGGTTCGGTCTGAGGGTATGGTGTCACTTTCCCATATGGAGAAGAATATTACTCTAAACCATACATAATAGTCGGGGGCCCGACACAGACTTTGCACTGTGGCCAATCAGCGTCTAGTTACACCCACTGCAGGGCCGTGGTAGCGGCTATTGGTCAAACACAGCAGGGGTTTTAGAAAAGTTCCCAACCCAAAAACCATAATATTATTTAAAATGCTTTTAACCTGTAGTAGAACATTATAAAATGTACACTTAGTCTGATGCCAGAACTCAAATAAAACCCACCTTGCCTGCAGAACCTTCATAATACACACTCAAACTACTTGCAAGACACATACGTATAAACCTAAGCTGTTGCAGAACCTCATATTACACAGCTCCTGCAAAACATATAATAACCCCCATGCCTGCATTGACAAAAGTCTGCATTCCAGTTGCAAACCACCAACAGATTCTCCATTTTGATGAAAGTGTCAAATTTTCTACTTTTGAAGCAGATAGGTAATAGCATGCAGTTTAAGTCATACTTAATTTCCAAATGTTGCTGTTATGTTGACACGATTTTCAATATCCAATATTTTATTAGAATTTAGAGAGATTTGCTCAACTTCAATTGACTGTGAGGGCCTAAAGATAGCAAGATCATGAAATTACCCATTATGGAAACAACACCCGTCGACGTATAAAAAAACCTTGTTAAGAAGTTGGTTAACCCGTTAGGGAGTTTATAGGGGGTAGACCAATTTAGGTACAGTTATGTCTAGTCTAAATTTATTACAATACAGGCAGTCCATGGTTAAGGAAACCTGTCACCGCTTGTTTGAAGAAATCAGTTGGTGGGAAGGTTCCCATAGGAGCCCTTATAGCCATAATGGGAACCGTCTTAATCGAATAAAATCTCTGCTCCAAAAGGCAAAAATGAACATTGATTCTCTCCCCATGATATCATCACATGGCGCATGCGCAGTCCACTGCTCCCTGCTTCCGCGCATGGTAGCTGTAGAGCATTCTATGATAATTTCAGCCGACAGCCGAAGACGCAGGGAAAGTAGGTGTGAGTAAGACTTAGACTCGCTCATATGTATACGACAACCTCGACTCGCTAGACTCTGCCTGGATTACAGGACAGAGATCAATGTTAATTTTTGCCTTTCGGAGCAGAGATTTTATAGATACGAAAGGTGCCTTTATGCTATAAGGGCTTATGGGAACCTGCCCACAAACTTAATTTTTTCAAACAGTGGTGGACAGGTTCCCTTTAAAATACAAAGATAGGTTCCTTGGGTTTTGAATTTGAGGTTAGTTGGAACTGTAGAGTTTATATTTTAGCTCCAGATCAAAAATATTTTGTCACAAGGACAATTGGATTTTCAAAAAATGTTTGCCCCTTGAACCAAGGATTATCAATAAAGATTCTTACAGAGACCTTACAGTTTGATCACTGAGTTTGGTAACTAAAGAAAAGCAACCAGAAGCTTCACCACAGTGGGCAGGAGCGTACGTCTGTAAACTAGGGGTTGTCGTAAGTTCAGGTGGCTTAAGTAGGGGACAGGGCCAATAATCTTTTTGGGAGAAAATTAAACAGGCAAATGGGGGCGGGGGGGGGGGGTATTCAATGACAAAAGGCTCCACAAAGTTTGATACCCCATTCTCCGAACCCCATGTGTGGCGTAATTGCTGATGGGGCACCGTGGGACATAGAAGGGAAGGAGCACCATTCAGAGCAGATTTGAATTGTCAGATTGTACAGGCTATTACTTTTTTTTTATATGTGGATATATAGGGGCTTTTTTAACACATGAGATGCACTTTTCTGACTATTTGGGCATCTATATGTAATTGGTGAGATATTATTAATTCTTTGTTGGGGAGGAAAGGAAAATCATAATTTGGAAGATTGTTTGCTTTTTCTTGATTCAGAGTACTAATGTACTCATTTATATGGTTTTAGGATTTTCCAATTTTTACTGAATTAAAAATAATTGTAGCATCAATCATCTTTTCAAGAGGCATAAATTTATTTTTATTTTTCGTATCACAAATTCAGGTTTAAGGGTATTTTTGCAGAAGAGTTGTTCGTTATGGCGTTCTATATTGGAGCACACATGAACTGTTAAACCTGCAATTCGCCAAAACGTTTTAGAGCTTTGGTAAAGGGGGGTGACAGACAGACCCAGGTGTGCATACAATAGCGGTCCGTAGGTCCAATGGGTGTTCTAAGTGATGTTGAGTAAGAAAAAACTCTGTCAAATACGTTGAACAATGGGTGTGCAAATTGTTTGCGTCATTGACCAAGAATAACATAAAGGCTTCATTCGGATAGATGACCCTGCAGGCTGATGCATGGTCAACGTGCGGGACTATACTAAAGAATAGCCAGAGTGTCTTCACACAGAGGTGAAAGTGGGCAAGAGGGGTCCCGCTGTTAACTTCAGAGGTGCGAATCTAGTAAGAATATCGGAGAATTGTCGCTGTAAGAAGGGCCACATGATTAATAGAAAAACTATTCTTTTTTTCGGATTGTTTGCTGAGGGTTTACCGTGCGTGTCAACAACCAATTCGATATTAAAGGGGTTGTGCGGTTTTTGTTTAAGGGGAAGACACAAACAGGCCGCAAGTCATGTTTGCACTGTTTTAGTAAATAGGGCCGGTATGTGCACATATCTTAGCCCCTGTCCACACTTGCTTTGGCATCACGTCCGAGTTTGATCCGGTGACCGAATCAGGGTTTGGTCAGCTGACAAAAAGCAATTGCATCAGTAGTGCAATCAGTTTCAGTCAGAGTTTGTTTCAGGTGTCGTCCCGTTTTATCACGCGCAGATATAAGCGCGTGCAATGGGGACTCAGGAATGGCTCTAATCTTTCTTGGCAAGTGATGCGTGAAGAAAACGCTTGCACTTGGCAGGTTTGCAAATTTGCAAGGCGTCTCAAAGGTGCAGATCGTATTTGATGCATCTACATCGAGACTAGTATGGTGCGTAGTTGCTGGCCCACGGCGCGGACTTGCAAACAAGTGAGAGCATGATGCGATTTTAAACAGCGCGATAAAAAAATGCGCACTAGTGTCTGTGGAGAAAAAGAATGGCAAGGCTGAAAGACCCATTGATTACATGTGTGTCAGAGTGCATGCAAGTGTTGGGCACGTCAAATATCATGCACAGAAAAACCGCGCGTAAAAACGGAAGTGTGAAAGGGGGCCTAGATGGCTCTGAGTTCCCTCATGAAACGCTGCCACCGAACCATGTGCATGCATGGTCTTGATAACCGTAGGTCGGTCTGTGAAAAACTAGATTTTTGTGGTACAAGTTGTGATGTAGTTTTTAAACACCACCAGAAGATAGTAAGCATGCTGAAGGGTGTAAAGATGGTACAGCTTGTGCTCCACATTTTCATGTTTTTGGAATGTTCAATGGTCTTACCTTGTTAGGAGAGATGCTAGTCTTTGAAAAGAGCAAAGTTAGGTATATTAGTTGGCCCTCGAACTATTCAATTTCTCATGTGCTTCCATGGGAAACATCCCTAGGGGTACTGTGTTGATTTAAATAGTGAAACATTTGCAATTTTTTGCAGCCCAGGCTCTGGGTCCATGATTGATACGAGTAGGCGAGCAGGGGTTAACGAATCTTCAGTTTCTGGGGTCAGAGTTCTCTCCTCAAGGCGTTAGCCTGGGTGCTCTGCACTGGCAAAGTTTCTGGGATGGATAGTAGGTAGCACCCGAGTTGGGAGCCTTGTTGAGCTATAGACTGGTGGATAGTTTCTAGAATGGAGGCCCATGTCATCCCAAGTGCAGTTTGTGGACAGCTGTATGTCTCGGGACTGGTTAGGTTGCAACCACAATGACATGTACTTTCCTCAGAGGATCTTCGTGTCACATGCAGGGCTTGGTGATTGCGTACTGCTATTGATGTTTGGAGGGCTTTGAATATTGCAGCGGAAGATAGAGAAAAGATGGCCTTTGAATTATACTTTGTAGGCTTTTTGCTGTCACCAGCAAACAAACAGGCTTTGCAATAGACCACAGATCTCTTATTTACTACTGAGAAAAGCATGCATTAATTTTTCAATTCTGGTTGGACATGCTGCAAAAAGGTTTCGTTTTCTTTTGACTTAAGCGAACAATAGATAAAAATGTACGTCATTTGGAAAGAAAAAGACTCACTGAACTATGAGGGGAAACAGACTCAAAACTGATATAATCATCAGGGTTTTTTTGACAAGTTTAACATCATGAATGAGAATATTGCCATTAGAATTGAAAAACAACTTCTCTTCTCTGTTACATACGTTAAAATACATTTAGAAACAGCAAGTGTTTCAGTCATTTTCTGCAGAATTTTTAGAGAATACATGTATTTCAGTTTTTTTTTTTAGTGTTTTAAGCCAATCTTAAACCAAATTATCTTTGGGTATCTGTTAAAAGAAATAAAACACACCAAAAAAAAAATCAAAAAAACATTTTTTTAAAAACATTTAAAAAACCTACAAATACTCAACCCCGCTGCTCTTCATCTTGATCCTGGCGCTGTGCATCCCTAGTCTTGACATGCCAGGATCACCTAGAAAACAAACATAACTAGCTGACCAGAGCACACTGGCAAGATGTCCAGCGCTCCAGGCTGCTAATTATGCATGCCCCCACACCTCCCTCTCCCATGCTCGGAACATGAGTGAGCAAGGTGAATTTGTGCTGCAGCGGCGTGCATAACTAGCAGCCCGGAGCGCCAGACATCTTGTCCCCGCGCTACATGCTGCTAATTATAAGTTTGTTTTCTAGGTGATCCTGGCATGTCAAGGATAGTTACGGACAGCACCGACATCAAGATGAAGAGGTGCCGTGTTTGATTTCCTTTAAACCCAGATTTGTCAAACAGTAGGTTAATAAAACATAATGAATTTTTCCATTCAAAACATATGTTACTACTGTGGAGTCCATTGACTGCATGCTTTACATCATTTTAGGCAATGCTTCACATTGTGCAAAGTGTTCATAGGCTTGCATACTCCAATAAACTGAAGCTCCCAGCGAATGTGCAGTTTGGAGTGAATCATGATTGTTACATAACATCAGAGATTTTCCGGAAAAGAGCAACAAAGCGTCTCCTGCATGCGTCCTTGGCATACCCCAATAATCTGATCAACACTATCCCAGTGGGACATTACCTAAAAATTAAGAGACTGGGGCAGATTTACTTACCCGGTCCATTCGCGATCCAGCGGCGCGTTCTCTGCGGTGGATTCGGGTCTTCCGGTGATTCACTAAGGCAGTTCCTCCGACGTCCACCAGGTGTCGCTGCTGCGCTGAAGTCCGCCAAGGTCCGCCAGAGTTCATGATCCTATTCCTGGTGAAGGTAAGTGCGTGTCCAGCGACACTTTTAATTTTTAAAATGCGGCGGTTTCTCCGAATCCGTCAGGTTTTCGTTCGGCCAAACCCCTCGATTTTCGTCGCGTGCACGCCGGCGTCGATGCTCCACAATCCGATTGTGTGCACCAAAAACCCAGGGCAATTCATGGAAAATCTGCGCAAATCGGAAATATTCGGGTAACACATCGGGAAAACGTGAATCGGGCCCTTAGTAAATGACCCCCAAAATGTTTTGATAAACAGAAGTTTGATAATCAGCATCACGCTTTAAAGGGGAGATTCACTGACAGGGGCTAATCAAAGAAATGGTGAGAGAAGGGATATGAATAGCAAAATACTCAACTCTACACAATCTTCTGATGGCATCAAAAAAGAGGACACCCATGATGTTATAAATTATAACACCTTTCCATTCACAGATGAGGTCTGACCAAACATTCTCCCGACAACAATATTTTTTAACTGTAATCTTATTTATATAGGACTAACCACTAACCAGTTTGTGAGCATATCTTGGGGACTGAGATGCCCATTTCTATTAACATCACTAACATCACTAACTGTTTTTTCTCTCATTTCTTGCTCTCCACCTTCAAAAATCCATAACTTTTTCATTTTTCTGTGTACAGAGATGTGTGAGGGCTTATTTTGTGCGTAACAAATTTTACGTCTCCTTGGCATTATTTATTATTCCATGCCTTGTACTGGGAAGCTAGAAAAAAATTCCAAATGTGGAAAAAAATTTTGTGTCGCGTTCTTATGGGCTCAGTTTTTACAACTTTCACTGTGTGCTCCAAATAACACCTCTGCTTAAAGGGGTTATCCATGTTTTAAAAAATACTGAGGGCAGTGCTGGGGCGGGCAATTTAAACATAATAAACATGTACTCACCTCATCCGGCGCTGCCGATGTCCCGCGCCGCGGCCGGTCTTTTCTGTGCGCCGGTTTCATAACAAGGGCGCACAGGGAGCTTCCGGGCGGCCGGAAGCTCCCATCCGACACCATCTCCCAGCGCTTACAACGCTGGGAGATAGGGACGGATGGGAGGACCCGGCCACATCGCGGACCGGAAGCTCCCTGTGCGCGGCTTCCGTGCGCCTGTAAACAAACAGGGGCACGGATCGAAGGGACCGCGGCGCGGGACATCGCGGCTCCGGAGGAGGTAAGTGGATGTTTATTATTTTTAAATAGCCCGCCCCAGCCCGGCCCTCACTAGTTTTTAAAACCCGGATAACCCCTTTAATTCTTTGGTTCATTCTGATCATAGTGATACCGAATTTATACAGATTTTATTGTGTTTTAATACATTTTCAAAAATTAAACAAATGTGTTCAAAAAAGAAAAAAAATTTGCCATCTTCTGATACTATTAACTTTTTCATACTTGTACAGAGCTGTCTGATGTGTAATTTTTTGCTAAATGAGCTGACGTTTTCATTACTGCTATTTTGAGGTTTGTGCAATATTTTGATCACTTTTTATTCCATTTTTTAAGTGATGTAAAATGGTGTTTCGGACATTAGGACGCTATTTTCTGTGATTCAGAGCCGGCAATAACCGTTTTTATATTTTGATAGATCGGGCATTTTGAGATGTAGTGATACCTAATGTGTCTGTGATTTTTACTGTTTATTACGTTTATATCAGTTCTAGGGAAAGGGGGTGATTTGAACTTTTTTTTTTTTTACTTTTTTTTAACTATTTTTTAATCCCCCAAAAGTACATTAAACCTATATAGTCTACTTGTTCCTAACATATACTGCGATACTACTGTATTGCATTACATAACATTTTTGAACTGAATACATTACAATGAGCCAGTGGCTGTAGAAACCAGACAGCCTCGGGGGCGGACGAACACCCGAGACTGTCATTGCAACCGATCGCCATGCGTTGCCATCTTTTAAATGCCGCCGGATTTAAATGCTTTGCCGGCGGCATCGGAAGAGTTAATAGCCGCGATTGGTGCAAGCACCGACCGCGGTTATTAGAGGTGGGGGTTGCTGCAATATGCAGCCCCTTTCTTTGTTCTGTATGGGAGACATCCACGCCCACCCCTTTCTCTGTAGCACACATCCTATGTTGATTTTTGGGATTTTCTTTTAATTCATATCATATGGTTTATTTACAGCTCCACCAAACGTTTTCCTGGATGACACCCCTCTCTCTGTGTCTGCTGATGTTCTTGCTGTGGAAGTGTTGATAGAAGACCTTAAATCCATCTGGATACATATTCGTGAGTTTCTGCTTCGGGCTTCCACCCGCACCAAAACTCACGCAGGTCTGCTCCCATCTTCTCTCCAGGAGATAGTGTGGCTGTCCTCCAGGTATGTTCGTTTTAAGATCCCAAGTTACAAACTGGGTCCACGTTTCCTGGGACCGTTCGAGGTGTTAGAGCGCATTAATCCAGTGCCGTATAAGCTCCGACTTCCGCCCACCATGCCCATCCCAAATTCTTTCCATGTCTCCCTGCTGAAACCTGTCATCCTGAATCGATTCTCCCATCAAGTACCTCCTCCTGTTCCTGAAGCTGATGCTTCTGATGTCTTCAAGGTAAAAGAGGTCCTTGATATGAAGACGGTCAGAGGGAAACAATTCTATCTTGTCGTCTGGAAGGGGTTCGGCCCAGAGGAGAGGTCTTGGAAACCTGAGAACATCCTGGATCGTACTCTTCTACACAGGTTTCTCCAGTCCAAGAAGAGCGGGAGGTCTAAGGAAGGGGGGGTACTGTCACAGGTGCTCCTGCGACCCATCTCCCGGGCCCCAGGCAGACCCGTACAGAGGGCCTCACATGCTCCATTAGATATTTCCAAAGGAAACCCTCACACTGCTGATGCTGTGGCAATGAGGAAGGGACCCTCCTCCATATCTTTTGGAAATTATTCCCTATCGGAAGTCAGTTCTGGAGGTGATTTGTGGCGATGTGTAGATCCCTACAAGATGATCCAGCTTGCGTTTTATCACATTACCATGATATCTCACTTGGCACGTATAAAAAGTCTCTTCTCCAGGATCTGTTGAATGCCGCTTAGGCATCCATACCTGTATGGTGGCGCTCAGCTAATCTTCCTCACTGCACCTATGGGTGGGATGAGATAACAAACTTTATTGGATAGTCTCCTGAATAAAGAGCCCACTTGCTTTCATTGGTCTTCCTTTATCTCCTCTCAGCACTACCTCAAACTGACTTGAGATATATCAACTGAGATGGACAAGCCCTAGGCTTCTGTTGAGTGCCGGACCAGATGGTGAGGGGTGGTAGCCCCCTTCTTTACCCTTATTTTTCCAATCTGCTTCCTCATGCAGCATTTCTCTTCTCTCTATCATCAACTGCACATTCCTCCCCTGTCTGTTGCGTGTATCCTTCATCTCCTGAAAGTTTTTGACTGACACCAATATGGTACCCTTATGGTGTCATATTGGTTACACGGTGCTCCTGTTTGCACCCAGCTTTTATTTGTGATTATTTGTCTTCACTGATGTCTACTGGTGTTTTTGGTGTGTATATTTTAAAAACCTTCAATAAAACTTTAAAAAGGAAAAAATTCTTTTGATGTTGTCACTCTTCAGTCTTTCTCGATGTCAGCACAGCTATGGCAAAATCTTTGGGTAGTCACAGGGGTTGGGCATTGGTTTGGATGCATTTCAAAAAACAACATGTTGCAACCTGCAGGCTGCTTCCATCTTTGTGCTCCTCTACAGCTCATCCCTCCCCCACTGATATCATCTCCCCAGACTGTGACCTATGAGAAAGAGCATGAGGAGAAGCTGTACAGGAGCACAAAGGTGGGGACCAAGCTGTGAGGAGTGAGTAACACATACAAGTCACATGTTGTTTTTTGAAATGCATCCAAACCAAAGCCCAGCCCCTGGGACTACCAAAAGATTTTGCCAGGGTGCAAGATAAGTTATAAAACACAATTATATTGTAATGCATATGCTTATAAAAGGCAGAAAGGCAGATTTGCATTGCAGGTGTGATGGGCTTCTGCAACCTGTCTGTAGTGAAAATGAGGTCCCTGGTGACAGGTTCCCTTTAAATAAGCAGGGGAGGGAAGGGGATGGTGTGGAGTAGAGGAAGAATGCATGAGGAGACACAGGCACATACAGGCTGCAGCTTCCCCTCCCCAGGAATCATCACATGCTCCAGGCAGGGAAACAAGTAATGTGAATTAAAAAGAGGTGAATTTGGGCCATGCTGCAGTGCTTCTCCAACATAGTCAACGTTGATGAAGCTATAATCAGCACTAGCATCTGCACTGCACTGCACTGCTACCATCCCCATCCTTGCCTGCAGAGTGCTCACAGGGTGGGTTGCTGGTCAGGTACTCCACTGTCCAGCCAGGAGGAGATGGATGAGGAGGAAAAGGAGGAGTTTTCCTCACAGCAGGGTGGCACCCAGCACAGCTCCCATCATCCCTACTGTTACTATATACTGTGTAACTGTAACAGATCTCCAGACAGATGTTGCTATGGAGACAGATTGTGTCCCCTTCCCCGATGTGTATGAAGCCCTGTTCATACACCTGCAACCTCATAAGGACATATGTGTACCATGTGCAGTCCCTAAGAGGTTATTATTACTTAAAAATACTATCCAGGCATGATTATGACTAGACACGACTGGAAGGAATTAGTTGTCTAAAGACTTCTGGATGGTAGTATTGGTATTATAAGATTTCCAAGAAACATGTGTCTTTTTGTGCATTTCCAAAAGGAATTGTAATCCACAAGTGTTTTGAAGTGAAATGCTTGCCATGTGATTTGGAACAAACTGCGCCTATCGCTGTGCTCAACAACTAACTGTAATACCCCAGGAACCTGAGCAATTACTTAGCAAAGAAAAATGGTAGAAGGTACATTTTAAATTTTAATTATTTTATGGTAGAAATATGGTTCGGTTTAGTCAAAAAGCTAATATTTTAACATTTGTTTTTGTAGCTTTTATTGAGCAAAAAAAGATTTGAAAAATAGGCAAAATATGATGTGAACATAGCCTCAGTGACTGATTCTCTGTGCAGGTGATTCATCATTGAGGTCTTGTTTCAAAACAAAATATTACAAAGTGCCATTTAAATGTTCATACTTATCAAATTTATTTATAATTTTGTATATTATTTAAAAAAGCCTTTAACCCATTACAGACATGCTTTACTATTAAGGTACAGCATCAGGAATCTATATGTAAAGAGTTCACGGGCAAAGCCCTCTATGTGCTGGTAACCATGTGTTAACCATATAAATGCCTCTGGCACAGCTACCGTAGGCATTCAAAGAAAATCTACCATAAAAATGAAGTATTATAAATCATGGACATTTACTCATAGATGCAGGCACTGTCATCCGGCGATCAGTTGCTATGACAGCTGGGAGTCTATGCTGGACTCCCAGGCCTGTCATTCAGCCTGATCTCAAACTTGGAGATCACTAGCAAAACTGCCATATACTACAATATATTAAAGTACTCTTGGGGGTCCATTAAAGGTTAATAACCTCCCCTTGTACAGAAAGGTTTTATTTTTTTTTTTAAATGTCATGAAACACATCAATGTGGCTAAAAGTGAAGTGCTAGATCTTTTACTGAATCGACAAGACCTGGCATCTGACATACCTTGGAATACATATTGGTCAGATACCAAGTTCAATAAATAATACAATGAACAAGATACTGACAGAACTGACACGCAGGCAACAGATCCCCCTTACGATGTTGGGTTAAGATTGATTCCTTTTTCCAGACTCCTGTATCTGATTCTGAGTAAGCTACAAGGTGAGGTGAATGCACAAAACATTAGAGGGTATAATCTGTCGAGCCACTTCTGTCATGTTGTGGACTGGGCTCATGCCATCAATAATTTATCTAGCAGGGAAGTTAGAGAAGGCGTTGGCAGTGCCTCTTGACTTAGTCGCGCTTCTACACACAAAATATTCTAGGTGGCCCCCTATGGCAAAAAAAAATTAAATTGTGCTAAGAGTTACAATAGTGGAATGGAAAGAGGTCTGGAAGCTATATAATCTCCCCTTATTACTATATAGGCATATTCCTCTTTGGTGTCAAAGGGAATTCTCCCCAGGCTCGGAAAGCTTGATGTACAGCCCGTGGAAGGATATGGAATTGAAGTCAGTGAGCGACTTACTTCATGAGATGATACCACGCTGACTGACAGAGCAGGAATTGCAACAGAAATACTCGTTAACAGGATGTATATCATTTACATACCACCAGTTACACAGGTAACTGACATGACTAAGGAAGCAACAGAAGTCTACTGGGTACCCTACATAGCACTTTCTCCATTTCACTATTATATCTCAAAGCCCAGCTCCTTAACCCCATAAGCCATCATGATATTCCCCAACAGCATGGAAACAGTGCATAAATACACCATGACTTTGAGGAATGTTATGGCTACTGTCTGTCACCCTGACAAAACGCAGGGTGACAGGATCAAAGGTCTAGTGATTTCTGAGAGCAAAGGCTCCCAGCAACATGTCAGGGGAGGAATAGAAGTCCCCCCCCCCTCCTCAAGCGATTGCTGTGATTGGTCATTTAGTACAGACTGACAAATCACAGCAGAAATCCTGCTTTCCCTGGCTGAACTCCCACTACCAGTATCCGATCTCCTCATTCTCATTCACAGAGATCCAAGATCAGATGCCTACAGTTACCTTCCACGCCATTAATCATTTGCATACCACATACAATTAACCTCTTCCCAGCTGCATACCTCTCCTCTGCAGTTTGATTTAACTTTAACCCCTTAAGGACGCAGCCATTTTACAGCTTAAAGGAAACCTACCATTGTAGTGGAGGTTTCCGATGGCAATACCGGGCACCAGTCAGGGTGAGCTGGTGCCGGAGCTTATTTTAGTTAGTGTTTAAACCGCGGTATCGCGTTTAAACACTTTTTAAACGCTATAGACGCGCGCAGGCAGGTACGCGCTCGGCGCTTACCATGCGCGCGGCTCTCATTCACTTCCTATGTAGCCGAGCGCACTGGTTAAGCGCCGAGCGCGTACCTGCCTGCGCCGGCTATAGCGTTTAAAAAGTGTTTTAAACCGCGATACCGCGGTTTAAAACACTAACTAAAATAAGCTCCGGCACCAGCTCACCCTGAGCTGGTGCCCGGTATTGCCATCGGAAACCTGCCACTAGAAGTGGTAGGTTTCCTTTAAGGCTCATCCCCATTTTTTGGATTCTGACTTGCGTCGCTTTATATGGTTATAACTTTTGAACACTGTTAATTATCAAAGTGATTCTTAGATTGTTTTTTCCCCACATGTTGTGCTTCATTTTAGTGGTAAATGTTAGATGATAAGTTTTGGTGTTTATTTACAAAAAAAAAGAAAAAATTATGAATTTTTTGGAAAATTTGCCCTTTTTGAAATTTAAAATCACCGCGTTTTCAGGCAGATAGATTTACCACCTAAATTAGTTGCTGAATAACATTTCCCATATGTCTACTTTACCCTTTTTATAACTTTTGAAATGTCTGGATAATTTATTTTGATGTCACGCGGCTTACAAATCGAACATCACTTTTCTAGATTTTTAGAATCTACTATTTTGGGGGATAAATACCATTTTGAATGAAATTTTACATATTTAGCATCAACCCATTTTCAAATCTGCAACACTCAAACTATCAGAAACAGCTTTTAGGAAGATTGTTAACCCCTCGAGATCTTCATAGAAATTGAATCAAAATGGAGATGAAATTTAGAATGGTCAAATTGTGCCGGTTATACGGTTATTTATCCCTAAAATGTACACATTTCCAAAAGATAAAAAGAAAAACCCCACCATACAATTTGTTCTACAATTTCTCCCAACTACGGAGACCCCACACATGTGGCCGTTTTATGGGCACACAGTGAGCAGAAGGGAAGAAGCGCCCTGCATCTGCCAGGATTTTAGTTTTCTCATTGCCTCCTTTGCCTCATTGCTCTAAAATTTTCCCTTTTCTCGTTATTGGGGCCATGTTATGGCATTTTTTTTGCGGGATGAGATGCTTTTTGCCATGTTACCATTTTGTTGTTGGTTTCCCCTATTGTTGAAAATTTAGGAACTTGTTTTTGAGGGCAGGAGTAGAAAAGCATCAATACTGGATTTTTTCCTTTTTTTTTTTCGTGTTCACCGTTTAGCCTAAAAATAATGTTATCTTTATATCTTTATTCTATGGGTCGATACGATTACGGGGATACCAGACTTGAATATATTTTCTTACGTTTTATTAAATTTGTCAAATAAAACCCTAATGTAGGGAAAAATCTATCATTTTTGCATTGCCGTCTTCCAAGTGGCATAACTTTTTTGGCTACGGAGCTGGTTGATGGCTTGTTTTTCGTGGGACATGTTTGCACCAGTATCATTCTTGGGTACATATGGTTTTTTTATCACTTTTTATTGCATTTTTTGTAAAATTGAATAAGTAAAAATTATAATTTTTGTCAGATTTTTAAGGTTTTTTTTTAACGGCGTTAATCGTGCGGGTTCAATAATGATTTACTTTTATTGTACGGGTTGTTACGCATGTGGTGTTTGTGTAATGATTTTGACTTTTTTTGGGTTATATGTCTCTTTATATGTTATGGGGCTTATGGGCATTTTTATTGATTTATTACTTTATTTTTTATTGAATAACATTTTTTTTAATACTTTTTCACAGTTTCCACCATGGGACATGAACAAACAATCATCTGTTTGCTTGTTCATGATAATACTCTGCAATACTGATGTATTGCAGGGTATTAGCAGTGTCAGCCTAGGCTGACACTGTGCCTGAAAGATGATGTCACTGACGCGATAGCAGCGATAGGTGCCCCCCAAAAACGGTGCGGGGGCGCCGATCGTGGGGGAAAGACCCCCTAAAGGCATGTTAAATGCACCTGTGATCGTAACCCACTCCGACCGCGGGTGTTACACTGTAACATATAGCTGACACTCCGCGTTTACCAATGCCAGTTCGGCTCCACTCCAGAGCCGGCATCATCTCAGCGGCGGATATATCCACCGCCAAAGAGCGGAAAGGGGTTAAAAAAAAAACTAAAAGGTTAATAAAGCTCCTAAAAGCCATTTTGAATAATTTAAAGGGTGTAGTTTCTTAAATGGTGTAATTTATGTGTGTTTTCTTAAAATCGCCTGAGAAATGAAATTGCCCTTAAAGGACATCTACCACAAGGATGAAGGATTGTAAACCAAGCACACAGATATACTGATGTGTGCCTGGTAGGATCAGTTCTTCCATTCTTATAACATTAGATTTTACAAAAAAGGCTTTTTAAAATTCTGTAAATGAGCTCCGGGCCCCATAGGTGTTCATAGAGCCTGGAGGCCCCTAGGCTCATTTGCATACTTTTTAATGCCTTTTTTTCTTAAAAACTAGGGCATATACTGTAGTATGGCAACCTAGGGTTAAAGTACCCTAGGGAGTCTGAAAAATAGTAAAATAAAAATTTAAAAAAAGTAAAAAAAAAATTATGATAAAATAACATAAAAATTTAAATCACCCCCCTTTCCCTAGAACTGATATAAATATAAATAAACAGTAAAAATCATAAACACATTAGGTATCGAAAATGCCCAATCTATCAAAATATAATAACGTTTTTTCATTGCATCACTTTTCATTGCATCACTTTTTATAGAATTTTTTATATTTTTTTTTTAAATGGCAAAAAAGTGCCATTTTAGACTTTGGGCGCTATTTTCCGTTACGTAACTTTTTTGCCATTTTAAAAAAATATAAAAAATTCTATAAAAAGTGATCAAAAGGTCGTACAGTCCTAAATATGGTAGCATTGAAAACTTCATCAGAAGATGCAAAAAACGACACCACCCACAGTTCTGTACACAGAAGTATGAAAAATTTATTAGCACCAGATATGGCAAAAAAAAATAAAAAATTCTACATGAGTTTTTCATTTTTGTAAATGTATGAAAACATTTTAAAACCTATACAATTTGTTACACAGAAAACAAGCCATCACACAGCCCCTTACGTGTAAAAATAAAAAAGTTATAGATTTTTGATTGTGGGGAGTGAAAAAAGAAAAAAATACAAAAAAGGTTAGGTCCTAAAAGGGTTAAAGGGAAACTGTCATCAGAAACTGGCCTAATAAACTACTACTAGTACTGTATGTTGTCTATCAACTTTACACCTTCCAGATCATGTTTTTTTCATTGCCCAGTGTGGTTCCATCATCTAGAAAATCAACTTTGAAGTGAAGTTTAAATTGGTAGTATAAAGTTAAGGAGGCAGAGAGTTTCACAGTTTAACCCCTTCCCGCTGATGCCCTTTTTCATTTTTGCGTTTTCATTTTTCACTCCCCACCTTCAAAAATCTATAACTTTTTTATTATTCCATGTACAGAGCTGTGTTATGGCTAATTTTCTGCATAACAATTACACTTCAAAATGGTGGTATTTAATATTCCATGCCATGACCTGGGAAGCGGGAAAAAAATCCAAATGCAGTGAAATTGGTGCAAGAAAAGCATTCGCGCTATATTCTTGTGGGCTTGGATTTTACGGATTTCATTGTGTGCCCCAAATGACATGTCTACTTTATTCTTTGGGTCGGTACGATTACGGGGATAACAAATCTTTATAGGTTTTATAATGTTTCCATACATTAATAAAAATTAAAACCTCCTGTACAAAAAATTTTGGGATTTTAACATCTTCTGGCGCTAATAACTTTTTTATACTTTGCTATACAGAGCTTTGGGAGGTGTCGTTTTTTTGCGTCTTTTGATGACGTTAACAATGTTATAATTTTTAGGACTGTACGACCTTTTGATCACTTCTTATAGAATTTTTTTTAAATGGCAAAAAAGTGCCATTTTAGACTGGGCGCTATTTTCCGTTATGTGGTTAAATGCAGTGAAAAACTGTTATTATATTTTGATAGATCGGGCATTTTTGGACACGTCGATACCTAATGTGTTTATGATTTTTACAGTTTATTTATATCAGTTCTAGGGAAAGGGGGGTGATTTGAACTTTTATTTTTTTATTATTATTATTTTTTTTTACTTTTTTAAAATTTTTATTTTACTATTTTTCAGACTACCTATGGTACTTTACCCCTAGGTTGTCCTATCGATCCTACCATATACTGCCATACTACAGTATGGCAGTGTATGGAGATTTTCCTCCTCATTCATTACAATGTGCTAATAGAACATGTTACTCTACTGTAACATGGAGGACTCTTTATTTAAGCGTAGATCGTACTGATCCAGTACATGGACATTCAATTTTGAGTTTGGTAGTTGTGCATGGATTGAAAGAAAGTAACAAACAAAGTATTGAAGTCTCCCCCCTTCAACAGTAGCTCTCGCTGATAAGTTGCCCTGAGTATCTGCGTCTACATGTGTCATCTGTATGGGGCATGACATGCAATCAATATGGCAACCCCAGCATGTTAAAAGTGTTTAGCAAAGTTAAAGGGAACCTACCACCACGAATCTACCTATAAAGGTAGATCGGGTGGTAGGTGGATGCAAGGGACGTGAGGATTAGCTCTTTTTAGAGCTAATCCTCACGTCCCCGCTAACTTTAGGGAAACTTTATTGACCTAATATGTAAATGTCGTTATGCGGACGCCTAGCGTTATGACGGACGCCTAGCGGTACATGTGACCGCGGCCTAAGAAAGTACGAGTTGTTTTTACTAGATACTTGAATACAGCTTTCATCCTAGTACTGGATTAACTGATTGATCACCAATTCATTCTACTATTCATGGAGATGGGTTTAGAGACCCTCACCTAAAAATATCTGTAACAGCAGGCAGGGCCGGTGATAGGGGGCGGGAAACTGGGCATTTGCCAAGGGCCTCCTATTCTAAATGGGCCCCCTGCATATGGAGTTTTGTGGGCAAAGGATGTATTGCTCCTTTAATATCCCTTGGTGAAGCTGATGATCATCTATACGTGTAGGTATCTATCTCCTATCTCTCATATCTAACCATTTATCTTTTAGTCTATCTATATTTCTATATATCAATCTTCTACTGTATCTTTCTCATATCTATAAATCTACTTATCCACTAATGTTGCTTCTATGAATCTATACAATCTTTCATATGTATCTTCTATCAGCAATCTTCCTATTATCTGTCTCCTATAGAATTCTCCTACCGTCTGATATCACAGATTTCCTTACTATACTACTGTGTGCAGGACTAAAGGAGCCTCTTAATCAATGTGATGGTGATATTTTGGGGCCCTGCCTGCAGTAACCTGTACTCGCCACCAGCCTGCAGAGGAACCGTGGATGTGGGCGGAGTCAGAGCCCTGGCTATGTGAGCAGGCACAGGCTATGCACACTGCACCCCGCCACCGTAGCGGCACATACTGCTACCAGCGGCCCGCACCGGCAGCGCTGGCCCACGTATCCAGCCACTAACCCCCGCCGGCGGAAGAGCGGGAAGCGCACAAAACCGCCAGAACGTACGGAGAAGCCCAGCAACAGCCGTGCCGCACAACAACTTCTATTGGCGAATAGAGGCATTGCGCATGCGGAACAAGCCGTGACGTAACCCATGCCAGCACTGGGCGTGGCCAATAATGTGTCCCTTGTGATAGCACTGGGCGTGGTCACACGGCTGCCACACGGCCCTGAGCCCCAGCGTGGCTCCGCCCCCTCCTCCTTCGGCGGGCCCGCGGATGACGTCTCCTGGCTGGAGGTGTTGGGCTTCCTGGGCAAACTGCTGGGCGCAGTCGCCGCGCTGAAAGCAGCAGAGTACCTGCTCCGTGCGCTGTGTGTAGCCATGGCCTGGAAGTCAGGGGGAGCCAGCCACTCCGAGCTGGTCGGCAACCTGCGCAGTGAGTGTGCGAGGGGCAATGGGGTGACAGCACGTCCCCTGTCATGTCATACGGATCCACAGTGACATGACATTTACTGCGCTGCCTGTGGCTGGGGGTGATGGTGTGGGCATGCTGCCTGGCACATGGTGCATTGCTATGTGGGCTGCAGGCTCCCATCATTGTCATATGGACGTCCTATAGCTGCTGTCATTAGTGCATAATTTATGTCTCTACCAAGTCATCTATGCTGTCAGCTCCTCCATGCCTGCAGAGTCATGGAGCCTTCTCTAAACAGTTGTTGGGACTGTAAGATCAGCAAGTGTCCACTGACCTACCTGACGCAGGGGCGGCGCTCTGTGGCCGGGGGCAGGGGCGGCGCTCTGTGGCCGCGGGCAGGGGCGGCGCTCTGTGGCCGGGGGCAGGGGCGGCGCTCTGTGGCCGCGGGCAGGGGCGGCGCTCTGTGGCCGCGGGCAGGGGCGGCGCTCTGTGGGCAGTATTGGCGGCAGCTCTGGGGGCAGAAGAGTATTGTCTTCTGATAGAGGCCAAACCACAGTTCAGAGGAGATGATTCCAGGCAACATATATAGCATGTGATATATGCATGCTTAGGTCAGAGTCCCTTCTTTCATCTTGGTGCTTCAATTCAGCTGGGAAGAAGGGACTCCATGCTCATAGTCCTATCCTCCTGTATTGTTGTAGGTCCTGGTAATCCAGCCAGCGCAACATTCCTTGATTCGTTGATTGATCATGGTCTTGTGTTGGGGACCAACTACAACCCCCTCCCCCAGCAATCACAAGAATAAGGATGCCCATGTGCTCTATATGCATGGCACGCTGGTTCTCGTTTAGTAGAGTTGTATTTTTTATTTTATTTTTTTGTCCATATCAATTATAGGGGGTTGTCCACTTTAAGCAAATAATTGATATTGTTTGTGTAATGAAAAGTTAGACAATTTTACTTATATATCAATTCCTCACAGTTTTCTAGATCTGGTTGCTGTCATTCTATGGGAAGCTTCATTATTTACTTCCTGTGGATTTAAACCAGTCCCTGGTCATGTGATGCCATGCACTTGCTCAAAGTGGACAATCCCTTTAAATGTGAAACCACTTCAGAAGCATTGCTCTAACTTCTGAGTACAGCACCCAATTGCTGAGATGCCTGTGATTAGGTGCAGGGATATGTAATTGAATTATGCATGTTATGTTACGTTTGTTGTTGCATTATTTGGGGGGATAATTGGATGGAAGCTTCTTCGCTATTTTTCTCATCTCAAATAAAGATAGCGTAGCCGTTATCAATTAACCTTTTAACATTCTACCATTAAAACCAAGCATGACAAACCTTAGGTGCCGTTCACACGACCACAATTGTGGCTGTAGGGATGGGGAAGTGCTCGTAGTCTAACAGCCTGTGAATAAAACCTGTGACACTACAGCATAGAGGGGCTCTGGTAATAACCCCAGGAGCACCTTCTGGCTCATTGGCATAATTTTAAAAGTTGATTTTAGGAGGAAGAAAATCAGGAATATATATATATTAAAGATTACCACAGTTACGATGTCTGTGGTTTATCATGCTTAATTTTGATGGTAGATGTCCTTTAGGGGGCTGTCCCACATTGTGTTTTGGCTGTGTTTGCAAACGCAGACCAAACCGCACCCACCGGGGCAGGCCGTGGACCGATCGCATCGGCGTTTCTATGTTAACGCCTGCGATCGGGAACGAGACGCCAGTGTTTTGTGTTACTTTAATGCAGCTGTTCCCAATCGCAGGCGTTTACATAGAAACGCCGATGCGGTCGGGCCACGGCGCGCCCCGGTGGGTGAGGTTTGGTCTGCGTTTGGAAAACGCAACGTGGGACAGCGCCCTTAGGGTGCTATTACACCAAACACATGCGATCGGCAACCAGCACCCGATATCTTGCATTTAGACAATACAAGACACCGAGTGCTCTTTGCTGATCTCATACGTTTGCATAGAAACACATATGCAATCGGCTGTGGCCCACCCCCATGCGCTTTTATTAATTTTCTAAGCGGAATCAAAACGCTAATGTGTGACAGCACCCTTAAAGGGGTTTTCCCACAAACAAAAGCTAACTTGCTCCATCAGCTCCATGGAGATTAATGGAGCAGAGCGGTCACGTGCGGCCGCCTGCTCCATTTGTCTGACGGAGCCACGACAGAGTTACATGGGACCCCATTAGACCCCTTGTTTTTGTAATATGTGGGGGGGGGGTCTCATCACTGAGACCCTCACTGATCAGCAAGTTAGTTCCTATCCCATGGATAGAGCCTAACTTTTGTTCGTGGGAAAACCCCTTTAAGTGGTTTGCATAAAGTCCTATGTCACTAATGCAAACCACTTAGAGCAGTGATGGCAAACCTTTTAGACACCGAGTGCCCAAATTGCAACCAAAACCCACATATTTTTTGCAAAGTGCCAATGTAACGATTTAGGCAGTAACATATTACTCCCTGCTTTGTCACGGTTTAAATTGTATAGGCACTAGAGGACACCAATACAGTAAAAAGGAGAAGTTCAGATTATCATTGTAGCTTCCTTCCAGGGTCCAGAGTTGCCTGGGAGTACAAGAGGCCTTAAAGGAAACCTACCACTTCTGAAGGTAGGTATTAGATGTAAACACCGGGCACCAGCTCAGGGTGAGCTGGTGCCGGAGCTTACCTTAGCTAGTGTTTTAAACCGCTATATTGCGGTTTAAACACATTTTGATTACACGGCCGCGCGCCCCGAAGCTACCGTCGGGGCGGTAAATCAAAATGTGTTTAAACACGATATAGCGGTTTAAAACATAGCTAAGGTAAGCTCCGGCACCAGCTCAGCCTGAGCTGGTGCCCGATATTTACATCTAATACCTACCATCAGAAGTGGTAGGTTTCCTTTAAGTCCTGTTTGCTGAACTCTGTGCTGGGGTGAAGCCGCAGGTGCCCACAGAGAGGGCTCTGAGTGCCACCTCTGGCACCCGTGCCAAAGGTTCGCCACCGCTGCCTTAGAGGCTGAGTGCCCTGTCACAGGTGTAAATTGTATAGGCACCAAAGGACACCAATACAGTAGAAAGATGGAGAAGAAGTTTGGATTATCATTGTAGCTTCCTTCTGGGGTCCTGGGCTGCCTGGCACTGCAAGAGGCCTTGAGTCCTGTCTGGTAATCTCTGCGCTGGGGTCATGACGCAAGTGCCCATAGAGAGGGCTTTTAGTGCCACCTCTGGCACCCGTGACTTAGCTTCGCCACCACTGTCCTATGTGCTTACATTGTTTCACTGAAGATCAGGTGATACAGGTGGCATGGGCCAAGCTGTCAGTGCAGTTTGGCTGAAATCCCACATGTACATAGCATTCCTGGCCGCTTTCCTTCCAGGCCTGGGTGCTGTGCAGGACCATGTATTGATCTCCAGTGGGGACTAGTAGATGTGCTGTGGCAAAGCTCAAGTGTACTGTACTTCTTACAGGTTTGCATCATCTTACATTTGTTAGTGAAAATCAATATTAATGCGCATAGCATAGATGTATCATATTACAAGCTGGAGCGAATAGCTGATACAACTAGGCGTCTTCCGCTGGCACGCAGGTTTTTAGGTCATTTATCGTTATCTTCCATGGAAATGCTTATTACTCCCCTAAACTGTATACTAATGATTTTGGTCATTTTTTTAAAATAAAAACTCTCACAAATTGGGCTGTTTTAATATCGGACTATCCATTGCTGTGACATTGAGCAACTAGTTATGGTGTCTTCCGTTTTATGTAATGGGATTACTGTTGATTCCAGGCAGAGTAAAAATAATAGAAAAAGAAATCTTCCAACCCTTTAAGTCCTAGAATCAGATGGTCTTAAAGGAGCATTGTCCATAAATCAACCGGGTAACATTAGCCATGAGCCCTGCTAGGATAACCTTTACAAATATGTTTTGATAAATGTCACTGGAGCAGATTTATTATTAGGAAGGATCTTACTCCGTGAGCTACATCCACTTCATATCCCTTTATTAATGCAGCAGTGCATTTCAAAGCTCCTTTGTATATTTCCTCTCTCATCCTCCCTTCCCCTTGATGACATTGGCTCGCCACAGCAAGCAGGCCGAGGGACACAGCGCATGCGCACTGAGAAAGGTCTTGCCGCACGAGAATAACTTGATGTGATGAGCTGTAGTCATCGGAGGGAGAATGTGGGACAAGGATGGCAAGAAATATGCAAAGGCGCATACTAACGTGAATTAAAATGCTCTCTTCCCCGGGACTTAGCTGAAGCATTTGACAGGGAGCCAGGTTAAGTTTCATACCTTATTTCAGAAACACAGAGCTTTTATAAAAAGGTGTGGAATTTACTGACTCTTTCTGGAAACCTGTCACCTGCTAAAAATAGAATTTCACCTTTGCATTGCATGTAGGTCTTCCCATATATACTGTGTATGATGTATTCTGTGGATTTGTAATATAAAGATGATAGATGAAGGTCCTACCTCTGTGATCAGTGTTCCGCTGAGCCCCTTCCTGCACCAGGACTGAATGGAGTGCGTGCTGCACGTGTGCCACATTCAACGTGACATGAATGGAGAGGGGCTGCTCATGCGTGGCACACTCCATTCAGCGCAGCAACTAGATGGGGGTCAGTAGACCTCTGTTCTTGAAAAAGTCCAAGAGGTAGGCCTGAGTCTAACTATGATTTATCCACATGATTTAATGTAGATTTTTCTTGAATCATATGGAAGGAATAGGTGTGCTAAGACTGCACATTTCTACACCATTGATATCATTGTGGCCAACCTGCATGCGATAACATACACAATTGATACATACATACATTTATGTGACTGCACCCACAGCTCACAAGCTTGAGCCATTTCCCAGAGAGA
Organism: Engystomops pustulosus; assembly: GCA_019512145.1. NCBI lineage: Eukaryota > Metazoa > Chordata > Amphibia > Anura > Leptodactylidae > Engystomops > Engystomops pustulosus. The sequence continues at coordinate 144,711,613 of CM033643.1, forward strand.
GGATGGAGAGCAGCCGACTGCAGACAACACAGCTCTCCCCATTGCTGTGCAGCTGTTGATATGGCATGTACAGGGAAAAAGATTCATGCATATTTTTACGCATAAAGCTTTTTTCAAGGAGCAAAACTGTCCAAGCATCTAAAGCGCGTGTACGAGCGTTAATACCACCTTTCCATGGTGTCAACAGAAAAGGATTGTCCAAATTCTGCCAGAAATAGAACCATATCTATCTTTTGCAGCTCCAGCAGTCAGATCACACACAGCTGTTGAACTAACTTCGAAAAAGCATGGACTTTATACTGTGGATTTACCCTCCGTACAAGACCTTACCTGCTAGATCGTATTATCTGCTTGTCCATTTTGGTTTTTCGGTTTAAACTCTTGGGACAAAAAATTTAACAGTGCATCCTCCCCCGTGGGTAAACCCTAAACGTTTTGCCTGATTTTGGGCGCGTTCAGACGTTCAGTTTTTCATATGCATTTATCATGCGGATTATGGGTGATGACATATCATTGAGAGGCACTACTTCTCCTTTTTTTTTTCTTTTTTATACTCTATTCCTGCTCTGGACACCAAATACTGCATCTAAAAAACTTAATGTGTGAATGCACCCTTACCTCTCTGTTCTCATAATCCATCATTGTGAGTGAATATAGTTGTCCTACCTGCAGAATACTATATGAATTGTAGAAATAACAGAAGCTACTGATTTATCTTGTTGCATCCTCCTGATCAGCACTTGGTACAAACTCTGAGCTGTCCTTCGCTTCATGGTTATACAATATTTATGGCTGACCATGTGAAGCCACGTTCAGGCTCCTTGTTATCTTTTGGTACCTTTCTATGATTTCAGTATGGCTGAATAAAACAGAGGAAAACTTGCTTACTGTGCAGATTCCAGCTGTGCTCCAACACTTCGTCTGCAGTGGTAGCCTGACCTGGCCTTCTGAAAGCCGGCGTTATTCCAGTTGCCCACGCATAGCTGTCAAAACACACGAGTCCTTTTACATTTATTTATATATTTTTAACCAGTGATGGAATATCACACACTGTAGTCATAAATAAGCAGTGTCCCAAGTCAGTCCTTATTTCATAGAGTAATCTCTCCCTACGTTTAATGACATGCCTTTCACATTCCCAGACTCTTTCTTGCGGTATGTGATTATTTGCAATCATAAAAGTAAATGGCCCACGTTTATCAAAAACAGTGCAAACTATGCACAGTGTAGTGTGCAGAGTTCATGAATCTGGCTCCCTCTGCACTGCTCTGACAACAGCAGGAGTCATTCACTACCGAAAATTCCAGAATCCCGGTATTGAACCATTCTAAGTATGAATGTATTGCACAAGTATGGAGGTTTCATTACATAGTGCAACCCTAATATTCACAATGTGAACATGCACAGATGAAAGAGCAGGTCCTATTCCTGCCCATTTTGAGGGGGTCTTGCATTTGACATTTGATATTTGTTTGCATGAAGCCTAAACCTAAGATTATCTGTTGCTAGATGTTACTGTAGCAAACATTAATGCTTTATTAGAAAATCACATTACTAGAAAACCCATTAAACCTTTTCCCTGTAACTTTTTTTCAATATATTTTTCAGAAAATGGTATTATAAAGTCAGACAGAGTATATGAAGTAATGTTGGCCACTGACCGCAGACATTATGCAAAATGCAATCCTTACATGGACTCTCCTCAGTCAATAGGTAAGTTGATTCTATTAAGGGGCTTTACCAAAATCTATAGCAGGCATGGGATGGCTAGTAAAACAATCTTATGGCTAGTAAACAATGGCTAGTAAAACGATCTTATGTTTACTTCCTCCGACACTGCCATAGTCCTGCGGTGCCTTCCCCCTATTAGTTTACAGAGGCCGGCGCACCCATCCCACCTGATACGCATTGAAAGCCCTCTGGCTTATTAGAATAATTTTAAAAGTTTTAAGCCTTAACGCCGAAGCCACTTTTCACCTTCCTGACACGGCCCATTTTTTCAAATCTGCCCTGTGTCACTATAAATGGTTATAACTTTGAAACGCTTTAACATAGCCAAGTGATTTTAAACCTCTTTTCTCGTGACACATTGTACTTCATGTTAGTTGAAAAATTTTGGTGGTATGTTTTGCATTTATTTATGAGAAAATCAGATATTTGGTGAAAATTTGGAAAAATTCGCGATTTTCGAACTTCAAAATGTTCTACTTTTTCCACACATAGTCATAACAGCAAAAAAACTAACATTAACCGAATGTCTACTTTATGTGGACATGGTTTTTTATGCATAGTCTTATTTTTGTAGGATGATATGGGCCTTTGAACGTTAGGTGTGATTTTTCACATTTTCATAAAAAAACGCAAAATCCTGCTATTGAGGGACCTGCTCAGGTTTCAAATCACTTTGAGAGGCCTAAATAAAAGTAAACCCCATAAATTACCCCATTATAGAAACTACACCCCACAACATACGTAAAACAACTTTTATGAAGTTTGTTAACCCTTTAATTGTTTTACAGGGGTTAAAACAAAATCGGATACAATTTTGAAAGTAAATTTTTTTTTGGCTAAATGAATGTGTTTTTCAAAAAATGTACAAATTCTCAGTGGATAAAATACCAAAATGCTCCACAAAATTTGATACCCAATCCCTCCCGCGTATAACAATACCCCATATGTGGTGGTAACCTGCTGTGTGGGCACACGCCAGGGCATCGAAGGGAAGCTGCGCCATTCAGAGCAGATTATACATTGTCACTTTTTATTGGCTATACAATCTTTAATTTTTGGCAATTTGGACATATAAGGGCTTACTTTCTGCGACATGAGATGCACTTTACAAATACTTCATTTTTAGTTGGTCATATTATTGTGAGATTTATTAACTCTTGAATGTATGGGTGAAAAAAATTGTAAATTTTGGTTTCCTTTCTTTTCGTATTTTTTGGGGGTCATACACCGTACACTAAAAATACTATATTATCTTTATTCTATAGGTCACTACGATTACGGTGATACCTCATTTATAAGTTTTTCATTTACTTTTACAATTTTACTGGAAAAAAACTCATATAGAGGAAATCTCATTTGTTTTTGTCGCCACTTTTCGGAGACATAACTTTAATATTTTTTGGTTGACAGAGCTAGTTTAGGGCTTATTTTTTACTTGTTGAGTTGTCCTTTCAATATACCATTTTGGCGCACATACCTTTTTGATCACTTTTTAGAAAATTTTTGTGAAGAGATTTTATGAAAAAATTAACATTTTTGGCCAGTTTTTCGGGTTTTGTTTTTACGGCGTTCACCGAGCGGGCCCAATTATATTTCTGAGTTATTGTATGGATTGTTACGGACGCGACAATACCAAATATGTGGGGGGGTTTTGGCGATTTTGTGTTTTTTTCACTTTATAGGTATTCACTTTGTGTATAGGGAATGTTTGTGTTTAGGGGACTTTAACTTTATTTAATTCTTTTTATTAACTGTTTTTTATCACTTTTATAGGTAAGTTTGAACAAGCGATCCACTGATCGCTTGTTCAAGCTATTCTTCACTTTACACAGTGTAATACAGATGTATTGCACTGTATTATGTGACACACTGAGCATGCTGCCCCGGCCCGCCCCCATCTGGCTTCAGGCCGGAAGCTTGACGTAATAGTACTGCATTTTGCGGGAACGCACCTCCCGCCATGCAGTACTATTACGTCAAATGTCGGGAAGGGGTTAAAACAAATATAAGAAGATAACCACAGTCACAGTGCCTGGATCTATGAGTAAGTGATTTATCATGCTCTATTTTTACGGTAGATTTCCTTTAACTCTACCTTTTGAGTTGGAAAACAACTGAACTACCACACACATGTATTTTACACGTGTATCTTATATTTTGGGCCCATTTTTAGATGTCCACTTTATATCTCAGTGTTGTACAATACCTTCTACCATCTGTAGTCGCGGTGCCTAGATGATTGCCCACCATTAACACACTGTCAAAAGCTGCTGGCAAAGACTTGGTAGCAGCCCTGCAGAGATACCTATTGGATGGTAAGGGGGGCATTTTATGTTGGATCTATTAATATTCCTCCGGGTCCACATAAATATAATCCTGGAAGCTGCTCCTTAGTACCATATAGGAGAAAGGGTTTAGATTGCTCTGTTACATGTAGAATTAGCACACTGCAATTGTTTTTATGGAGCTAAAACAAAAGCGACAAGGTGCAGCAGTTTATGTTTCACTTTCCAGCCAACTTCAATACTTTGTCAATGTATATTAACATTCGTGCTCCTGCACACTGTAACACTGAGGCTCACGCTTTTCTCAAAAACTCACGGGTCACCTGCATCTCCAGAACACACAGTCCAAGCACCCTCCACACCTCTTCTCCAGGACACGAGGGCCACCTGTCTGCGCAGCCGGGAACACCAGCACTCCAAATTTCCTGTGATCACTGTGTCACTCCCAATCCTGCTGGGACAGCCGAAACTCGCGATCGGGCAAGTGGCCCCAGAGGGTTACTATATACCACTGCTCCTGGCTTCTCCCTCCATATTGTGAGCCCTATCAGAGGCAGCATTCACAGATCCACATAGTCTTGGTCAGCGGCCACCGGCCACCTCATTGTTTTTTTGTAAACTGATATAACAATGGAAGTCACATGTTTTGTAGTGACTTGAAGAGCTGAATAGAGCTTACTTTTGTTTTTTTGTATTTTAACAGGTTATCAAGCAACCATTAGTGCTCCTCACATGGTATGTGGCATAATTTGTGGGATATTATTATTACTCATGATGTATAGCATGTAAGTTTAGTATAGCACTAATAATGTGGTCATAATTGTAAGTAAGAGCTCTCCATACAGAGTCTTTGCCTAGTAAAGGTGCATTGCAGGCGTGTGGAGACTTTGATGGTCCTATATCTGATTCTGGGAAATGTGCAAACATGTTTTCCTGGATGGGACAAAAAAAACATTTTGACTATTTTTCCTACCTTGTTAGGCAGCCCCCTTACCACCAAGCATGACTTTCAGGAAGCCTAATGACATTTTGCGAGATTAAAGCCAAATCAGTATACCTATTGCAGAAGGAACAGATTCCCAATTGTAGACAGAGCTGTTTCGACCTGGTTGTATCTCTTCAGTACAGTGTAGGGAACTGGTTTAGCAGTGAGAGGCTTTGTGCAAAAAGAGTCTTCTTTGTCCTATCCTGGAAAACGCGTGACATAAAAAAAGGCTAGATCTTTCTGATGGGAAAGTTAAATTATCACAGAGAAATGAAGGAATATTCTGTATCTTTAATAAACTGAAAGGTTTCTCTGATATACCCAGTGTCAATACTGTGACAGTGTAACCTGAAGAGAAGGGTGGGCACGACGTGGTTCTCATTTGGCATTATGTTTAATGGGCTGTACACGGAGATAAATGTCATGAAGCTCTGTTTATTTCTGACATTTCAATAGTTTTTTTCTGTTTAGCATGCATATGCATTAGAACTCCTTCACGATCAGTTACATGACGGTGCCAAAGCCCTGGATGTCGGCTCTGGAAGTGGAATTCTTACAGCATGTTTTTCAAGAATGGTAATGTATTTGTATTTTATATTCCTCTTTTATTAAGAAATACTAATATTATTTTGAATTATAAATGCAGGTGCACCCCAAATTCATATGCTCACAGCTCTATTAGGAAACTAAAGTGTTCTGTGTTATTTATAGGGTATGAGGTGTGGTAAGTGTATTAAAGGGCATGTATATACATACCCATACCACCTATACGTAGGTTCTGTCACCCTCTTGAGTCCAATCAAACTCCCTCTGTTTGTATACAGAGGCTCAGCAGTGATGTCACATTGGCAGCATGCTCACACTACAGATGAATGTGTTTACATTGCCTTTGAAGCTGCCTTTTTTAGCAATATTCTAGCTTAATGGAATTTTAAAAAAATTGCAACAAAAGATTGTTACGCATTTGAACAGAATAACCAGACTCAACTAGTGGAACACATGGCTCTGCTATTGGCGGCAGTCCTGTCTTTTTGTCTGCCACATGTGAACATACTGTATTCTAATATTGACCGCTATTAGTGCCCACTCTTTTTATATTTTCTTAGTCTAAAAATTTTTACTTTTCTATTTTGCATCCAGTATGACTTTAATACTTTCTACAGGCAGAGCGTGATGATGATACCAAACATTGCTTTACAGTATATAAATAGCCGCTTTTGCTGAGTGCAGTACACCAGGGTCTGCTGTCAGATGTCTCCCTCCATGTATTCCTTTCTGAGCCAGCCTGCAGCCTCCCTGCCAACATCTAGTGCCAGGCATTTCACAAACAAACAGGATCCTATAGTTGTCATAGTGAAAACTTGGTATTCCCCATGTGTCTGCAGCACAAAGCTCTCCTGGTACTTCTATATTGTGCTTTATGCATTCAGCAGAGACATTTTTTGTTCCGTATTGTCACACATAGCTGTGGGTTTTAATGATGTTGTTTCCAAATCGTCTGAAGCCTTTTTATAGGCATTCTGCATACACATGCTGCCACTTGTATCCCAGTAGGTTAACCTTGCCTCCAGAAAAACATCACCGGTGGGATGTGCTAGATGTATTCCAGGGGGAACACTTTGAAATATATGTTAGTATGTAAGGTTTGTCACTTTATTCATTTACTCAGGTCCTTGTTTATTCTATATTTAATAAACAAAATTTTCAGTTTGTCTAGAAATATTTACCGTAGCCAAATATTGTCCGTCTTCTACTTAATGGGGTAACCAGAATATGTAAAAAAATATATAGGAGGGGGGTGGGGGACGCTGTAGAAAAAATAAACTTCTACTTGCCTTAACCGGTGTCCCGCGCCACTGTTCGTTGGTGACGTGCCAGTTTGCTTACTTGGTTAGGTACACACCCACAACTTCTGGCTGCCTGGCACTCCCAACGTCTGATACACGTTGTTGTATTCAGGTACTGGGACAGGGGAAAGGTGACACCAGGTTTACAGAAACTAATGGACTGTGCAGCGGGACACCTGAGCGCCAGATGAGGTAAGTATAAGTTTACTTTTTTGTGCAGGCCACCTATATATTTTTTAACCTACTCTGAAACTGTCAGACTTTTTTGGTGCACCTAACTGACCCAATCTAATCGAACCTTATAATGACCTATCAGTAGGACCATGAGAATGCATCACCCAGAATCCTGACTTTCAGCTGCTGCAAACGTCCTATAATTGGATAGATCTTTAAAGAGTTGGCCCTTTATGTTGCAAAATATAAAACTATATGATCTAAAGCTCCACATCTCCTCATCTGTCCTATATTGTGGTCAGCAGATCTTAAATAATACTAAATCCTCACCTACTTATCCTGCTCCAGCCCCCAGTTTCAGAGTGGTATGAATATCCCATTATTGGTCCCAAACTGCGCCTGGGATGTTACTTGTATGACATAAATTATGTCTCTGGGCACGACAGAGGCCGCTCCATCTCTTCCAAACTTCAGGTTCTCTGAAACAACTTCTCCTTTGCAGAAGAATGACAGACTACTTACATCATTGTGCTTCAATAGGGGCAACATACAGTGCATAAAGACTCCCTTTTAAAGGAACTATAGAAATAAAATCAGAATTCTGGAACATAGTTTAGCAGATATCCCTCAATATATTTCACATGTACAAGCCACACAGTATAAACCATGGTTGTTCATGAACATCTCACTTGTCAGAATAATGTAGGGTTGTGCATACTCATAGAGGATCTGTCGCCCAAAATAATGACTAAAGTAAGCAGCTGCCTAGCCCTACCCCAGTGACAGCAGTGGTAAACCGCTAGCTTTCTCGGAACATACAGATAAAGCTAGCAAACACTGCACTACATAGCCGCCTGAACGCCGGACCAATCTTACATCGGTCCAGCGTATTCATGAGGGGGTGGTCCGAGGCTTTCACCTCTCTTCAGTTTCTACACCGGACTGCCCTCCCACATTATATGCCAATGGTGACTGTCAGGCTTCATGTGGACAGCCCCCTCATGAATACGCCGGACCGCTATAAGCTTGGTCTGGCGATCGGGGGGCTATGTAGTGCAGTGTTTGCTAACTTTAGCAGTATGTTCTGATAAAGCTAGCGATTTAACACTGCTATTACTGGGGCAGGGCTAGGGAGCTGCTTACTTTACTAAGCAGCTCCTTGAGTCATTATTTCGGGTGACAGGTCCTCTTTAAGTTAAAAGGTGATAAAAATCCTATTTTTGCAGATTTGTAACAGCCCATTAACAGGATCCAGACTGTCTATTACTGTAGTCTGCAGTCAGTAAATGTATGACTTGTCTTGGTAGCTTATTAACTTCTTACTTTATAGGAAAAAAATAAGTCATTTTTTTTTTCTTTTCTTCTGATGCAGGTTGGCGCCAAGGGCAGAGTTGTAGGTATAGACCACATTAAGGAGTTAGTAGATGATTCAGTAAATAATGTGAAAAAAGACGATCCGTTGCTACTGTCTTCAGGTCGCGTCAATCTCTTAGGTAAGCATCATGTACATTTTCAGTTTATGGATTTAAGTGCTCTGTTATTTGCATGTAGTTTAGTGTTTATGATGGAAGGTATATTGTCTGACCACTGATGGCAATGGCAGTAAAATCCTAGATTACACAACCAGGTGGTGTTTTACGTGTATATTAAAGAGAGACTGCATGTGGGGGATCTGTTAACCACTTTATGATGCACTAGTCTTTCTGGGCTGTCTAGAAAAAAAATACATACAATACAGTGTTATGCGGCATGTAACTAATCAAAGCTGGCCCCATATCAGACTTCTGAGTGGGGTGTCCCTAACACTTAAACATAAAAAAATAAATATTTATATAACATACATACACTCATACACTTGAATACATGGATACGCTCATACCCTTTGTTTTTTGTTTTTTTACTATAGTAGTAATCAGACAAAGAAGGTATTCACAGATGACAAGAACTGCATGACTGCTTCTCCCAGCCTTGAATAATCCATACTGAATTTGCCGCCACATTTCTTCAGCTCTGTTCAGCACATCTCCACACCATGCTTCTAAAGATACTACAGTCAGTTACATAATCCAAACTCCATCTAGCTAACACTGGGTTTCCCCAGAAAGGCAAGTTCGGCCCTACCCACAGGATAGGGCCGAACTTGCTGATCAGTGGGGGTCTCCGACCGACCCCTCAACGTTCCTCAGACTAATGAAGCAGACGGCCGCACATGACCATTCTGCTCCATTAATCTCTATCAGCAGGTTAGGCCCTATCCCGTGGAAAAAAACCCTTTAAAGACCTGAAGAAACTACAATATGGGAAAACCTGTAGGGTAAAGACCCAGAGCCCTCCTTGTCAATGTGTAGGTATACACTGCTCCTAGTATACATAAGTAACAACTCCAACCATGAACCTCATGCTTGTGTAAAGATCAGGAGGCATGATCCCATCAAGAAAAAATTGCAGTAAATATCAAGTGAATATTGCATGTAAAATATTCATCAGGAAGCTGTGTCTTGCGGCTCTAAATGTGGGGACTTTGCTACCTCTGTGTCGAGTTATGTAGGTGCCGCTTTTGGGTTTCTTCCTACCTATGTATAATTTGGGTGCAATATTCACCTCCATATCCAACTTAAAGCAAAATCTGCTGAGTTGACTATCCACTCGTGTCCTGCTGATACTGTAGAAGCTGAGACCTCTAAACTGCTGCAGCGGCAATGCCACATCACAGGACAAGAGAAGCGGTCACCTGGCCAGCTCTGGAATCGTAGGGGTCAGATATTAATCACCCCCTTTTAAACTTGATTTACATAAAATTGTAACATCTATTTACATAGCAGTTATCTATGTTAATTCTCTTTTGTGTGTGTGTCCTTAGTTGGAGACGGACGCATGGGTCATCCTGAAGAAGCACCATATGATGCTATTCACGTTGGAGCTGCTGCACCAGTTGTACCACAAGCTGTATGTATTTGTTTCACTTTTTTCTAGTCTTTGGTGATTAAGTTGTTCTGTATCTGTTTTAGAAGACCATTTAATAGCTAATACCTATCACTTTTTGAGATCCATTTCAGTATATCGTCATATATTGTATGATTTACGGTATTTTATGGGTATCTAGCGACCTGTATACAGTTTTTGCTGGGAACTTTGGAAGCTGATATAAGGGCATTTCTCATACTATAGTAAGCAATATTAAAACTTTATACAATTATTATAGTAAAACCAGGTGGAAAATATGTACTGTGCATAAATTACTGGTGAAAATGCATGTATGGTTTGATACACAGTATTATGTATGGACAGCTTCCTTGCTTACATTTTCTCATAGTTCCAAGATTGGTACATGGGGAATACAAAATTTTCACTATGATTCCTATTCATTATATAAATTGGGGAACTGTTGTATTTGTGGTCATTTTTTGGAGTCTTTCCCAACATAACTTGAGGCTTGTACAGTAATAAAGCATGAGGCTCCAACTTGGAAAAGGGGATAAAACTCCAGCTCACCTCCAGCCCATTGTTCCTCATGTATGGAGCCGGCAAAGGACCCACCTTGTTTGGGAAGGTAAGGTAACAGTCAAAATAATCGGCGGTCATTAAGAGTCGTAGTATGACGTCTTTGACGTGTACGCCTTTCTACGGCGGTGCGTCAAAGTAGATTTCGGGACACCGAGTCTCGCTGGTGCCGGGCTGTGATATCACAGCCCGACCCGGCACAACAACCCGGATTGAAAAACTCAGATCCCGGGTGTTTAACCCCTTACACGCGCGGTCAGCATGACCGTGACGGCAGTTTTTCCCCCGTGGATCGGACCCCCCCCCCGGTGAGCTTACCGGGGGATCCGATCCCTCCTGCCGTCAGCCCCGGTTTTCGGACGAGTGACCCGGGCCTGTCGTCGCTCTCTGTGCCGGGTTCGCCCTCCCGAGCAGGACCCGGGTGTAACTGAGCATGCTCAGTTTACTTACAGTATACACTGCAATACAAGTGTATTGCAGTTGTAAAGGCTTGAATAAGCGATCGGATGATCGCTTATTCAAGCCAAGAAGTAAAAGTGTAAAAAAAGTTAAAAAAAAAAATTTAATCTTTTATAATATAATTAAATAATAAAATAAAGCCCCATAACTCCCCCAGTAACACATAAATGCAAATACAGCAAATAAAACACAAAAACACGTACATATTTGGTATCACTGCGTCCGTATAATCTGTACAATAAATCTAAATCACATTGAACCCGCTCGGTGAACTAGTAAAAAAACAAAACTCGAAAAACTTCCCATAATATACAATTTCCATCAAACACCATCACAAAAAATATTCTAAAAGTGATCAAAAAAAGTTACGTTCCCTAATATATACACTGAAAAGAACAACTGTTTTCGCAAAAAATAAGCCCCACACCAGATCTGACCACAGAAAATACAGAATTAGGCCCTAAAAGTGTCAATAGTAAAAACATGCGATTTTCTCCAATATTGGTTTGCTCAGAAATGAGCAAAGATAAGAAAAATATATAAATGAGGTATCACTGCACTCATAGGTGAACCGATAATAAAGATAAAATATTATTTTTACATTACGGTGAGCAGGGAAAAAAAATGCGCAACCAACAAAATAAAAATTGATGATTTTGTTTGTGTCCCCCTTGAAATGTTAATAAAATATCATGAATAAGCTATAGACCCCCAAAATGAATTATCTGTACATTGTATATCATCCCGTAAATAATAAGCCCTCATATGTTCACATTACCAAAAAAAAAAAAATGTAGGTTGTACAATGTGACAATACAAATCTGCAGTGGATGGCGCCTCCATTCATTCTGTACTCGGCCGTGCGCCTCTACAGCAGTCACCACCACATATGGGGTATCAGTAAACTCGGGAGGAATTGGGCAATCAAACGTTGCAGTGCGTTTCATCATTATTCTGAAAAATGTCAGTTTTGGCTAAATGAAAGTATTTTCCCAAAAAATTCTATAGTTTCTAATCGCAGGTCCATATTTTTAAACCCTGTGAAACACCTTAAAGGGTTAATAGACTTAATAGAAGTTGTTTTACATACGTTGAGGGGTGAAGTGTCTATAGTGGGGTAATTATATGGGTTTTACTATTATTTAGGCCCTTTCAAAGTCACTTGAAAGTTGAGTTGTCCCTCAAAATGTGAGTTTTGGCAATTTTCTGCAAATAAGAAAAATCGCACCTAAAGTTCTGCACCTCATAACATTCTAGAAAAAATGACCGGAAGCATAAAAATCATCCAACATAGCAGAACATTCCGTAAATGTAATTTATCAGCTTTTGGGTAGTTTTACATCTTGTCTGGAAACCAGAACATTTCACACTTGGAAAATGAAGAATGTTTTACAAACTTTTGCCAAATTTTCACTTTTTTTTCAGAATGAAACGCAAACTATCACTTAATTTTTATAAGTACAATGTGTCACGAGAAAACATTCTCAAAATCACCGGGATATTGTTAAAGCGTTCCGAGTTTATAACCAATTATCGCAAGACATGTCAGATTTGAAAATCGAGTCTGGTCATTGAGCGGAAAACTAGTGTCGGTCATAAGGGGTTAAGGCGAGAAAAAGCAGCTAAGTAATAAACCGAGTGGCCATCATTATTTAATCCTTAAGGACCCGGCCTTTTTAGTTTTTCACTTCCATTTTTCTCTCACCACCTTCAAAAATCTATAACTTTTTTTATTTTCCACATAAGAGCTCTGTTATGGCTATTTTCTGCGTAACAACTTGCACTCATAGTGACAGTATTTAATATTCTATGGCATGTACTGGGAAGCGGGAACAAAAATTCTGATGCAGTGAAAATAGTGAAAAAAGCATTTGACGTTTTCTTGTGGCTTGGATTTTACAGCTTTCACTGTGCGCCCAATTGACATGTCTACTTTATTCTTTGGGTCGGTGCGATAATGGGGATACCAAATGTGTATAGGTTTTATAATGTTTTCATACATTTACAAAAATTAAAACTCATGTACAGAAATATATATTTTTTTATTTTGCCATCTTGTGGCGCAAAACTTTTTCATAAGTTGGTGCACGGAGCTGTAGGTATGGTAATTTATTGTGATGTTTGGATGGGTTTGCATTGTATCATTTTTTAGGACTGTGCAACCTTTGATCACTTTTTATTGATTTTAAAATATTTTTCCAGTGCTATTTTCGACTTGGGCGCTATTTTCCGATAGGGTTTAAACAGTTTTTATTTTTCAGACTCCCTAGGGTATTAACCCTAGTTGTCTGATCGATCACATCATATATGCCTTACTACAGTAGGGCAGTATATGGGATTTTCCTTCATTACAATGTACCTTTAGCAGGAGGACTATGCTGGATGCACTAGAGCAGCTCGTCAGGACTGCATTTTAGTATCCGCGGCCCAAGTTTGGCCATGACGGAAGGTTTGTTTTTCTGTATTCAGAGTTTACAGTCCTTCCCGTATCTTTGTGTGAAAGTCAGATTCTTCCTGTGACAATGTAGTGTACTCTAATAGGGGTTATACAAAGATGTGACCCCCTCCAGTAGTTTCTAAATCTAACCCTGTTTTGTAAATATTCAGCATCTAACAATGTATAGATAACACCTATCAAGCAGCGGGGAGAGCCTGTAGTGCCATGAATACAATCTTTTCACTCAAGTGTCAACCTTTAGCACGTACACAAAAAGACATAACGACAGTCTTTGGGGTTTTGTACTTTTTGGCAAAGCTAGCTGCAAAACTGTTGGAGAACATGGCTTACGCAGCATGTGAACTATAAACGGCAAACAGGAAAAAGCTTGGATGTAACAGCGGCTGCCAAGTATCACCATTCTTGAATGATGACAACTAGTTTATACATATGGTGTGACCATCATCATTCAAGTGGTCTACAGCTCACTATGATGTGACTAGAGTCCAGGGCTACATGTGTATGACCTGGAGACGGTAGAGGACTAAATATTTCCTGGTGGTAAGATAAGTAGCTGGCTGCATCCACATGATATTCTACGACACCACGTCAAAAAGCTCTGACAGGGAAGCTCAGTTCTATGTGTTTAGCAGCACTTAGCGGAGACGTTGACGTTATGCAGGGTTAGTGTCATCTGGTGGCGGTCTGAATATTTTTACAGCGACGCTGGCGGTATTCTTTCAACGTATCCAGAAACTAAAACAAAATATGTGCACCTCTTCTTAAGTAGTTCCCAAAGGTGAATAATGCATCACGTCAGTCAAACACTCCGGCATTTTCAAACGCATTAAAAGGAAAAAAAAAGAAATCTTCAAATGGGATAACATTATATTTTAAAAGCCAAAAGGAAAAAAAAAAAAAAACATGCCAATTCAGCAGAGGAAAAAAAAACCAAAAGAAGCCGCACTGCTGATGGTCTGAGAAAAAAGTCGGAGTGCGGGAGTGCACCCCACCATAATACTATGTTTGGATCAAAGTCATGGAGCCATTACAATTCATCCCGCAAGAGAAACATTGAGGACAAAGCTTTGTTACTGGGAGACACACTGGAAAAAAAACAGGTGCACAGACTTAAAACTAGAAATAGAAGCTAAGCAACAAGGCAGAGTACGGAAGAAGCTTGTTAAAAAGAGTCAGAAGGGCAAAAACACAAAAATGACAGCGAGTAGAATAAAAATGAATACAAAGCTAATCGCTGGCCTATCTCACGCCACATGTTTTTAAGTAGTATTTGGATCAGTGAAATCAATTCTTTATTATATGAGAATGGTCACAAAAGTACAGTTCCCTTCTCGCTGTAGTGTCTGGTAGTGAGAACTGGAGCTCAGGACCCATAACGGAGTCAAACAGATGGTTACTTCTAGTTTGTGTTATATCAGACACAGAGGTAGAGGTACCAAGTACTGAGAGTATTATATTTATGGCCATGCTATAGATAGGTCATGAGTATCATAAAAATGGCAAACCCTTTGAAGGGGTTTTCACTTTCAGCAAATAATTGATTTCATGTGATGGAGAAGTTATACCATTTTTCAATATACTTTTTATATCAATCCCTCTCAGTTTTCTAGATCTCTGCTTGCTGTCCTTTTACAGAATGTTGCTATGTTACCTCAGTGTATAGAAATCTGTCCATGGTCAGTGATGGACACACATGTGCATGAACATTATATCACACGCCTCTGACTACTCTGTGATTTTAACGGATTTTAAACCATAAAAAGCAATGGCTAGCACATGCAAGAAATACACTAGTGTGCTGAGGCCTTAGGACAACACACATTCAGACAGTGATGGAGTTCACCTAATACAAAATATTTGAAGTTGAGATTATAAGACTGGGTAAACACCTTAAGATTGGGAAAAGCAGCAGGGGGACAAGACTGAGTATGTGGTGGCCACATGGCACAATAATCTAAGTGGATGCGTGCAGGATAGTCAACAAGAAACAACAAAGGGTGCTATTCAAACATTATCTCTGGTATATATGGGGTATGAGCTGAATAACAATATTCAGTTCGGTAACAGATTTTCTAAGGGATTGACCAGGAAATAACTTTTAGGGCTATCCTAATATCGGGATTCACTTTCAACAGGAGCCGTGGTGTAGTAATGCGTCAGCCACTACAAGGACACAAGCAACTGTTTCATACTCCATGTCCTTGTGTTTAAAGAAAGAGGCTCTTTAACTGGTTGCCAGGAAATTTTAAGTGTTGGCCATAATCAGGATTTACCACAGGTTCAACCCAGAACTGTGTTGATCAGTTCTGGGGTTGGTGTAGAGCACCGAGTAAAAAGCATATGACATTGGCTTCTGGCTCAGTTTTTATTAATCGACAAATAAAGCTTATGATCAGGAGATCTGGTGTCGCCCATAGCCAATCAGATATTGAAGCTTATAAAAGGAAAAACTCTTAAAAGGCATATATCACCGGATGAAGGGATGTATGCAAATGAGCCTGATGGCTCAGGCTCATAGGTGTTAATGGAGCCTGGAGGCCCTCAGGCTCATTTGTACAGTCCTTCATCCTGGTGGTAGATGTCACTTAAAGGATACCTACCATCATGGAAACCTACTAAGGTAGATCGGTGGCAAGTTACTGTAGCTAACTTTAGTGTAGCCTAACTTTTTGCAATAAACTTTTTGTGCCCCAGTACTAAAGCTGCCAGCCCCTTCTGGTATGTAGCTGGCCAGCCAGCCAGCCCCTTCTGGTATGTAGCTAGCAGCCAGCCAGCCCCTTCTGGTATGTAGCTAGCCAGCCAGCCCTTCTGGTATGTAGCTAGCCAGCCAGCCAGCCCCTTCTGGTATGTAGCTAGACAGCCAGCAGCCCTCTGCGTATGTAGCTAGACAGCCAGCCAGCCCTTCTGGTATGTAGCTAGACAGCCAGCCAGCCCCTTATGGTAGGTAGTATAGACAGCCAGCCTGCCCCTTATGATATGTAGCTAGCCCCTTCTGGTATAAGCCAGCCCCTTCTAGTATATAGCCAGCCAGCCCCCTCCCTCCTTTTAGTATATAGCCAGCCCCCTCCTTTTAGTATATAGCCAGCCAGCCCCCTCCTTTAGTATATAGCCAGCCTACCCCTCCTTTTAGTATATAGCCAGCCTACCCCCTCCTTTTAGTATATAGCCAGCCTGCCCCTCCTTTAGATATAGAGCCTGCCCCTCCTTTATATAGCCAGCTCCCCCTGGAGAAAGGAATACACCCCAGAAGCCTTTTAAAAAATTGCATATACATCAGATTAAAGTTTTAGTAAGTTCAGGGGCACAAAAAGTTTTACTGCCAAACGCATTAGGCTGTGCACATTACAGTAAGCTGCCACCAGATCTACCTAGTAAGTAGATCCGCAATGGTAGGTTGCCCTCAAGTATAACACACATACCAATGGACTAAATGTGGAACCAGAAAATACAGAAATCCAATGCTGAATAAATAAAAACATGCTGTGTGAGGAAACATGACTGTCAAAAACATGTAAAATTAAAGTGTAATCAGCACAGGGACCCTATGTCTCCCAGAAGCCATGCACGTCATTTACATGTCTTTGTAAGGTTAGGTCTTACAAGCAATCGCCACAGTGTGCGAAGTTAAATGGTATGGAAGTAGCAGAGAGCAGTGACAGCAGCAAATGCAGCCATTCCAGTTATCTGCTAATATCCAGACCTTTCACCTTTGGTAACTGGAAGGAGAAATAGTGCGACAGAAAATCACTCCACTTGACCATTGCTTTTCTTTGTTCTGTTAAAGGCACATAGATCACCCCCATCAGAGGTTTCATTTTGAACTTCCGGTTCTAAATTATCATATTGCTCCAACATTGGTTTCCTCCAGCGGGAACAACAGGTAGAATAAAACTTCCTCCAGGTTAAGCTGATCTATAAGCTGGAAGAGCAAACGTGATGGAATAAGTTGGGTACAAACTGCTGAAGCGGGCCAAAAAAGGTAGCAAATTGCATCATGCATCACTTTTTTAACTCCTACCATAATTGAAATTTTCAGATTTACAAGGTTTACAGCACGGCTACATCTCTAAGAGGTTGGAGCCTCATTCGAAATAATCCAGTGGTCCAGCCAGGTCAAAGAGTGTTCAAGTTTATTCAAAAATAATGTCAAAACATCCACAGTGTAAATCCTGTCCCACAGCGTTTAAGACGGTACCTCTTAATATGTCAGACCATGATTAAGGACGGGTCAACCATGATAAGGACGGTTAGCCGTCTGCGAAACGCGTTGGTTGGACAGATTTACACTGTGGATGTTTTGACATTAGTTTTGAATAAACTTTTGACACATCTTTGGAACTGGCTGACACTGGAGTATGGGGAGATTATGGGACTTTTATTTTATTTATTTAATTAATTATATAATAAAATGATTTCATCTTTTTTTTTTTAACTTTTTTACATTTTCTACTTCTTGGCTTGAACAAACGATCGTCCGATCACTTGTTCAAGCCTTTACACTGCAATACACTTGTATTGCAGTGTAAAGTGTAAGAAACTGAGCATGCCGCGCATGCTCAGTTACTTACAGCCGGGTCCTTCCAGAAAGGCAGAACCCGGCGGGTAGGAGGGATCGGATCCCCTGGTAAGCACACCGGGGGGTCCGATCCACGGGAGACACACTTGCACGCCGCGGTTTTTCCGATCCCGGGTGTTAGTGCTGGGTCTGGGCTGTGAGATCACAGCCCGACACCGGCACTTGCAGGACCCGGTGTCCCAAAATCTTCTTCTGACGCACCGCCGTAGAAAGGCGTACACGTCAGAAGAAGTACCCTTAATGACCGCCGTAAAAAGCCGATACGGCGGTCATTAAGGGGTTAATTTGGTTCCATGAAGTGTGCAATTATTGCCCACAGGCCATAGATTCGATGTCAGTTATTCTTTTATTGTTGTCATCATTCAAGAATGGTGATACTTGGCAGCCGCTGTTACATCAAAGCTTTTTCCTGTTATTGCAGTTTATAGTTCACTGCTGTGTTCAACACATGCTGCGTAAGCCATGTTCTCCAACAGTTTATGCAGCTACGCTTTGCCAAATAAAGTACAAAACCCCAAAGACTGTCTGTTATGTCTTTTGTGTACGTGCTAAAGGTTGACACTTGAGTGAAAAGATTGTGATTCATGGCACTACAGGCTCTCCCCGCTGGCTTGATAGGTACTATCTATACATTGTTAGATGCTGATATTTACAAAACAGAGGTTAAGATTTAGAAACTACTGGAGGGGGTCACATCTTTGTATAACCCCTATTTAGAGAACACTACATTATCACAGGAAGGATCTGACTTTCACACAACTGTTTTGTATTAAAGATATTGGGAAGGACTGTAAACTCTGAATACAGAAAAACAAACCTTCCGTCATGGCCAAACTTGGGCCGCCGGATACTAAAGATGCAGTCCTGACGAGCTGCTCTAAGTGCATCCAGCTATTAGTCCTCCTGCTAAAGGTACATTTTAATGAGGAGGAAAATCCCCATATACTGCCCTACTGTAGTATGGCAGTATATGATAGGATCGATCAGACAACCCAGGGTTAAAGTACCCTAGGGAGTCTGAAAAATAAAAACTGTTTAAACCCGTATGGGAAAATAGCACCCAAAGTCGAAAATAGCACTTGGAAAAATATTTTAAAAATCAATAAAAAGTGATTGCACCGACCCAAAGAATAAAGTAGACATGTCATTTGGGGCGCACAGTGAAAGCTGTAAAATCCAAGCCTACAAGAAAACGTTGCAAATGCCTTTTTTAACTATTTTCACTGCATTCAGAATTTTTGTTCCCACTTCCCAGTACACGGCATGGAATATTAAATACCGTCACTATGAAGTGCAAGTTGTTACGCAGAAAATAAGCCATCAAACAGCTCTTTATGTGGAAAAATAAAAAAGTTATAGATTTTTGAAGGTGGTGAGAGAAAAATGGAAGTGAAAAAACTAAAAAGGGCCGGGTCGTTAAGGGATTAAATTAATGATGGCCACTCGTTTTTATTTACTTAGCTGCGTGTTTCTAGCCTTAATACAAATAGTAAAAGTCTATTCAGTAGGACTAACAGCTGTGTATCCACCTGATTTCTGCGCAACACAATAGATGGTTCCAATCCCATTTATAAGGCAAGAAATCCCACTTATTAAACCTGACAGGGCAAATCTGTGATGTGAAAGCATTTTCAGGTGACTATCTCTTGAATGTCATCAAGAGAATGCCAAGAGTGGGCTACTTTGAAGAACCTAGAATATGACATTTTCAGTTGTTTCACACTTTTTTTGTTAAGCATATAATTCTACTCTTTTAATTAGAAGGTGTGCCCAAACTTTTGGTCTGTACTGTATTTTTAACCCTTTCCAACCTCTTAGAGATGTAGCCGTGCTGTACAACCTTGTAAATCTGAAAATTTCAATTATGGTAGGAGTTAAAAAGTGATGCATGATGCAATTTTGCTACCTTATTTTGGCCCGCTCTCAGCAGTTTGGTACCTAACTTATTCCATCACTTTGCTCTTCCAGCTTATAGATCAGCTTAAACCTGGAGGAAGGTTAATTCTACCTGTTGGTCCCGCTGGAGGAAACCAAATGTTGGAGCAATATGATAAGTTAGAAGACGGAAGTGTCAAAATGAAACCTCTGATGGGGGTGATCTATGTGCCTTTAACAGACAAAGAAAAGCAATGGTCAAGGTGGAAGTGATTTTCTGTCGCACTATTTCTCCTTCCAGTTACACACAAGGTGAAAGGTCTGGATATTAGCAGATAACTGGAATGGCTGCATTTGCTGCTGTCACTGCTCTCTGCTACTTCCATACCATTTAACTTCGCACACTGTGGCGATTGCTTGTAAGACCTAACCTTACAAAGACATGTAAATGACCGGCGGTCATTAAGAGCGTGTCTGACTCTTCTGACGTGTACGCCTTTCTACGGCGGTGCGTCAAAGTAGATTTCGGGACACCGAGTCTCGCTGGTGCCGGGCTGTGATATCACAGCCCAGACCCGGCACAACAACCCGGATTGAAAAACTCAGATCCCGGGTGTTTAACCCCTTACACGCGCGGTCAGCATGACCGTGACGGCAGTTTTTCCCCCGTGGATCGGACCCCCCCCCCGGTGAGCTTACCGGGGGATCCGATCCCTCCTGCCATCAGCCCCGGTTTTCGGACGAGTGACCCGGGTCTGTCGTCTCTCTCTGTGACGGGTTCGCCCTCCGGTGCAGGACCCGGGTGTAACTGAGCATGCTCAGTTTACTTACAGTATACACTGCAATACAAGTGTATTGCAGTTGTAAAGGCTTGAATAAGCGATCGGATGATCGCTTATTCAAGCCAAGAAGTAAAAGTGTAAAAAAAGTTAAAAAAAAAAATTTAATCTTTTATAATATAATTAAATAATAAAATAAAGCCCCATAACTCCCCCAGTAACACATAAATGCAAATACGAGCAAATAAAACACAAAAACACGTACATATTTGGTATCACTGCGTCCGTATAATCTGTACAATAAATCTAAATCACATTGAACCCGCTCGGTGAACTAGTAAAAAAAAAAACTCGAAAAACTTCCCATAATATACAATTTCCATCAAACACCATCACAAAAAATATTCTAAAAGTGATCAAAAAAAGTTACGTTCCCTAATATATACACTGAAAAGAACAACTGTTTTCGCAAAAAATAAGCCCCACACCAGATCTGACCACAGAAAATACAGAATTAGGCCCTAAAAGTGTCAATAGTAAAAACATGCGATTTTCTCCAATATTGGTTTGCTCAGAAATGAGCAAAGATAAGAAAAATATATAAATGAGGTATCACTGCACTCATAGGTGAACCGATAATAAAGATAAAATATTATTTTTACATTACGGTGAGCAGGGAAAAAAAATGCGCAACCAACAAAATAAAAATTGATGATTTTGTTTGTGTCCCCCTTGAAATGTTAATAAAATATCATGAATAAGCTATAGACCCCCAAAATGAATTATCTGTACATTGTATACCATCCGTAAATAATAAGCCCTCATATGTTCACATTACCAAAAAAAAAAAAAGTAGGTGGTACAATGTGACAATACAAATCTGCAGTGGATGGCGCCTCCATTCATTCTGTACTCGGCCGTGCGCCTCTACAGCAGTCACCACCACATATGGGGTTCAGTAAACTCGGGAGGAATTGGGCAATCAAACGTTGCAGTGCGTTTCATCATTATTCTGAAAAATGTCAGTTTTGGCTAAATGAAAGTATTTTCCCAAAAAATTCTATAGTTTCTAATCGCAGGTCCATATTTTTGAACCCTGTGAAACACCTTAAAGGGTTAATAGACTTAATAGAAGTTGTTTTACATACGTTGAGGGGTGAAGTGTCTATAGTGGGGTAATTATATGGGTTTTACTATTATTTAGTGCCCTTTCAAAGTCACTTGAAAGTTGAGTTGTCCCTCAAAATGTGAGTTTTGGCAATTTTCTGCAAATAAGAAAAATCGCACCTAAAGTTCTGCACCTCATAACATTCTAGAAAAAATGACCGGAAGCATAAAAATCATCCAACATAGCAGAAATTCCGTAAATGTAATTTATCAGCTTTTGGGTAGTTTTACATCTTGTCTGGAAACCAGAACATTTCACACTTGGAAAATGAAGAATGTTTTACAAACTTTTGCCAAATTTTCACTTTTTTTTCAGAATGAAACGCAAACTATCACTTAATTTTTATAAGTACAATGTGTCACGAGAAAACATTCTCAAAATCACCGGGATATTGTTAAAGCGTTCCGAGATTATAACCAATTATCGCAAGACATGTCAGATTTGAAAATCGAGTCTGGTCATTGAGCGGAAAACTAGTGTCGGTCATAAGGGGTTAAGGCGAGAAAAAGCAGCTAAGTAATAAACCGAGTGGCCATCATTATTTAATCCTTAAGGACCCGGCCTTTTTAGTTTTTCACTTCCATTTTTCTCTCACCACCTTCAAAAATCTATAACTTTTTTTATTTTCCACATAAAGAGCTCTGTTATGGCTTATTTTCTGCGTAACAACTTGCACTTCATAGTGACAGTATTTAATATTCTATGGCATGTACTGGGAAGCGGGAACAAAAATTCTGATGCAGTGAAAATAGTGAAAAAATGCATTTGCAACGTTTTCTTGTGGGCTTGGATTTTACAGCTTTCACTGTGCGCCCAATTGACATGTCTACTTTATTCTTTGGGTCGGTGCGATAATGGGGATACCAAATGTGTATAGGTTTTATAATGTTTTCATACATTTACAAAAATTAAAACTCATGTACAGAAATATATATTTTTTATTTTGCCATCTTGTGGCGCAAATACTTTTTCATAAGTTGGTGGCACGGAGCTGTAGGTATGGTAATTTATTGTGATGTTTGGATGGGTTTGCATTGTCATCATTTTTTAGGACTGTGCAACCTTTTGATCCTTTTTATTGATTTTTAAAATATTTTCCAAGTGCTATTTTCGACTTGGGCGCTATTTTCCGATAGGGTTTAAACAGTTTTTATTTTTCAGACTCCCTAGGGTATTTAACCCTAGTTGTCTGATCGATCACATCATATATGCCTTACTACAGTAGGGCAGTATATGGGATTTTCCTTCATTACAATGTACCTTTAGCAGGAGGACTATGCTGGATGCACTAGAGCAGCTCGTCAGGACTGCATTTTAGTATCCGCGGCCCAAGTTTGGCCATGACGGAAGGTTTGTTTTTCTGTATTCAGAGTTTACAGTCCTTCCCGTATCTTTGTGTGAAAGTCAGATTCTTCCTGTGACAATGTAGTGTACTCTAATAGGGGTTATACAAAGATGTGACCCCCTCCAGTAGTTTCTAAATCTAACCCTGTTTTGTAAATATTCAGCATCTAACAATGTATAGATAACACCTATCAAGCCAGCGGGGAGAGCCTGTAGTGCCATGAATACAATCTTTTCACTCAAGTGTCAACCTTTAGCACGTACACAAAAAGACATAACGACAGTCTTTGGGGTTTTGTACTTTTTGGCAAAGCTAGCTGCAAAACTGTTGGAGAACATGGCTTACGCAGCATGTGAACTATAAACGGCAAACAGGAAAAAGCTTGGATGTAACAGCGGCTGCCAAGTATCACCATTCTTGAATGATGACAACTATTTATACATATTGGTGTGACCATCATCATTCAAGTGGTCTACAGCTCACTATGATGTGACTAGAGTCCAGGGCTACATGTGTATGACCTGGAGACGGTAGAGGACTAAATATTTCCTGGTGGTAAGATAAGTAGCTGGCTGCATCCACATGATATTCTACGACACCACGTCAAAAAGCTCTGACAGGGAAGCTCAGTTCTATGTGTTTAGCAGCACTTAGCGGAGACGTGACGTTATGCAGGGTTAGTGTCATCTGGTGGCGGTCTGAATATTTTTACAGCGACGCTGGCGGTATTCTTTCAACGTATCCAGAAACTAAAACAAAATATGTGCACCTCTTCTTAAGTAGTTCCCAAAGGTGAATAATGCATCACGTCAGTCAAACACTCCGGCATTTTCAAACGCATTAAAAGGAAAAAAAAAGAAATCTTCAAATGGGATAACATTATATTTTAAAAGCCAAAAGGAAAAAAAAAAAAAAACATGCCAATTCAGCAGAGGAAAAAAAAACCAAAAGAAGTCCGCACTGCTGATGAGTCTGAGAAAAAAGTCGGAGTGCGGGAGTGCACCCCACCATAATACTATGTTTGGATCAAAGTCATGGAGCCATTACAATTCATCCCGCAAGAGAAACATTGAGGACAAAGCTTTGTTACTGGGAGACACACTGGAAAAAAAACAGGTGCACAGACTTAAAACTAGAAATAGAAGCTAAGCAACAAGGCAGAGTACGGAAGAAGCTTGTTAAAAAGAGTCAGAAGGGCAAAAACACAAAAATGACAGCGAGTAGAATAAAAATGAATACAAAGCTAATCGCTGGCCTATCTCACGCCACATGTTTTTAAGTAGTATTTGGATCAGTGAAATCAATTCTTTATTATATGAGAATGGTCACAAAAGTACAGTTCCCTTCTCGCTGTAGTGTCTGGTAGTGAGAACTGGAGCTCAGGACCCATAACGGAGTCAAACAGATGGTTACTTCTAGTTTGTGTTATATCAGACACAGAGGTAGAGGTACCAAGTACTGAGAGTATTATATTTATGGCCATGCTATAGATAGGTCATGAGTATCATAAAAATGGCAAACCCTTTGAAGGGGTTTTCACTTTCAGCAAATAATTGATTTCATGTGATGGAGAAGTTATACCATTTTTCAATATACTTTTTATATCAATCCCTCTCAGTTTTCTAGATCTCTGCTTGCTGTCCTTTTACAGAATGTTGCTATGTTACCTCAGTGTATAGAAATCTGTCCATGGTCAGTGATGGACACACATGTGCATGAACATTATATCACACGCCTCTGACTACTCTGTGATTTTAACGGATTTTAAACCATAAAAAGCAATGGCTAGCACATGCAAGAAATACACTAGTGTGCTGAGGCCTTAGGACAACACACATTCAGACAGTGATGGAGTTCACCTAATACAAAATATTTGAAGTTGAGATTATAAGACTGGGTAAACACCTTAAGATTGGGAAAAGCAGCAGGGGGACAAGACTGAGTATGTGGTGGCCACATGGCACAATAATCTAAGTGGATGCGTGCAGGATAGTCAACAAGAAACAACAAAGGGTGCTATTCAAACATTATCTCTGGTATATATGGGGTATGAGCTGAATAACAATATTCAGTTCGGTAAAGCATTTTCTAAGGGATTGACCAGGAAATAACTTTTAGGGCTATCCTAATATCGGGATTCACTTTCAACAGGAGCCGTGGTGTAGTAATGCGTCAGCCACTACAAGGACACAAGCAACTGTTTCATACTCCATGTCCTTGTGTTTAAAGAAAGAGGTCTTTAACTGGTTGCCAGGAAATTTTAAGTGTTGGCCATAATCAGGATTTACCACAGGTTCAACCCAGAACTGTGTTGATCAGTTCTGGGGTTGGTGAAGAGCACCGAGTAAAAAGCATATGACATTGGCTTCTGGCTCAGTTTTTATTAATCGACAAATAAAGCTTATGATCAGGAGATCTGGTGTCGCCCATAGCCAATCAGATATTGAAGCTTATAAAAGGAAAAACTCTTAAAAGGCATATATCACCGGATGAAGGGATGTATGCAAATGAGCCTGATGGCTCAGGCTCATAGGTGTTAATGGAGCCTGGAGGCCCTCAGGCTCATTTGTACAGTCCTTCATCCTGGTGGTAGATGTCACCTAAAGGATACCTACCATCATGGAACTACCTACTAAGGTAGATCCGGTGGCAAGTTACTGTAGCTAACTTTAGTGTAGCCTAACTTTTTGCAATACAACTTTTTGTGCCCCAGTACTAAAGCTAGCCAGCCCCTTCTGGTATGTAGCTGGCCAGCCAGCCAGCCCCTTCTGGTATGTAG
Organism: Engystomops pustulosus; assembly: GCA_019512145.1. NCBI lineage: Eukaryota > Metazoa > Chordata > Amphibia > Anura > Leptodactylidae > Engystomops > Engystomops pustulosus. The sequence goes on from CM033643.1 coordinate 144,737,575, forward strand.
CTAGCCAGCCAGCCAGCCCCTTCTGGTATGTAGCTAGCCAGCCAGCCCCTTCTGGTATGTAGCTAGCCAGCCAGCCAGCCCCTTCTGGTATGTAGCTAGACAGCCAGCCAGCCCCTTCTGGTATGTAGCTAGACAGCCAGCCAGCCCCTTCTGGTATGTAGCTAGACAGCCAGCCAGCCCCTTATGGTAGGTAGCTAGACAGCCAGCCTGCCCCTTATGGTATATGTAGCTAGCCCCTTCTGGTATATAGCCAGCCCCTTCTAGTATATAGCCAGCCAGCCCCCTCCCTCCTTTTAGTATATAGCCAGCCCCCTCCTTTTAGTATATAGCCAGCCAGCCCCCTCCTTTTAGTATATAGCCAGCCTACCCCTCCTTTTTAGTATATAGCCAAGCCTACCCCCTCCTTTTAGTATATAGCCAGCCTGCCCCTCCTTTAGATATAGAGCCTGCCCCTCCTTTATATAGCCAGCTCCCCCTGGAGAAAGGAATACACCCCAGAAGCCTTTTAAAAAATTGCTATACATCAGATTAAATTTTAGTAAGTTCAGGGGCACAAAAAGTTTTACTGCCAAACGCATTAGGCTGTGCACATACAGTAAGCTGCCACCAGATCTACCTTAGTAAGTAGATCCGCAATGGTAGGTTGCCCCTCAAGTATAACACACATACCAATGGACTAAATGTGGAACCAGAAAATACAGAAATCCAATGCTGAATAAATAAAAACATGCTGTGTGAGGAACATGACTGTCAAAAAAATGTAAAATTAAAGTGTAATCAGCACAGGGACCCTTGTCTCCCAGAAGCCATGCACGTGGCGATTGCTTGTAAGACCTAACCTTACAAAGACATGTAAATGACATGCATGGCTTCTGGGAGACATAGGGTCCCTGTGCTGATTACACTTTAATTTTACATGTTTTTGACAGTCATGTTTCTTCACACAGCATGTTTTTATTTAATTCAGCATTTGGATTTCTGTATTTTCTGGTTCCACATTTAGTCCATTGGTATGTGTGTTATACTTGAGGGCAACCTACCATTGCGGATCTACTTACTAAGGTAGATCTGGTGGCAGCTTACTGTAATGTAGCACAGCCTAATGCGTTTTGCAGTAAAACTTTTTGTGCCCCTGAACTTACTAAAACTTTAATCTGATGTATATGCAATTTTTTTAAAAGGCTTCTGGGGTGTATTCCTTTCTCCAGGGGGCAGGCTGGCTATATACTAAAAGGAGGGGGCAGGCTGGCTATATACTAAAAGGAGGGGGCAGGCTGGCTATATACTAAAAGGAGGGGGTAGGCTGGCTATATACTAAAAGGAGGGGGTAGGCTGGCTATATACTAAAAGGAGGGGGTAGGCTGGCTATATACTAAAAGGAGGGGGTAGGCTGGCTATATACTAAAAGGAGGGGGTAGGCTGGCTATATACTAAAAGGAGGGGGTAGGCTGGCTATATACTAAAAGGAGGGGGTAGGCTGGCTATATACTAAAAGGAGGGGGTGGAGCCCCTCAGGCTCATTTGCATACAGTCTTTCATCCTCGTGATATATGCCCTTTAAAGAGTTTTTCCTTTGTATAAGCTATCAATATCTGATTGGCTATGGGCGACACCAGATCTCCTGATCATAAGCTGTATTTGTCGATATATAAAGACTGAGCCAGAAGCCAATGTCATATGCTTTTTACTCTGTGCTCTTACACCAACCCCAAGAACTGATCTGGGGTCCTGATTATAGGCCAACACTTAAAATTTCCTGGGCAACCAGTTAAAGAAGCCCTCTTTCTTTAAACACAAGGACATGGAGTATGAAACAGTTGGCTCTGTGTCCTTGTAGTGGCTGACGCCATTACTACACCCACGGCTCCTGTTGAAAGTGAATCCCGATATTATCGGATAGCCCATTAAAAGTTATTCCTGGTCAATCCCTTAGAAAAGCTGTACCAAACTGAATATTGTTATTCAGTTCATAACCCCATTTATACCAGAGATAATGTTTGTTGTTTCTGTTGACTATCCTGCACGCATCCACTTAGATTATTGTGCCATGTGGCCACACATACTCAGTCTTGTCCCCCTGCTGCTGTTTTCCCAATCTTAAGGTAGTTTACCCAGTCTTATAATCTCAACTTCAAATATTTTGCATTAGGTGAACTCCATCACTGTCTGAATGTGTGTTGTCCTAAGGCCTCATGCACACTAGTGTATTTCTTGCATGTGTCCTAGCCATTGCTTTTATGGTTTAAAATCCGTTAAAATCACAGAGTAGTCAGAGGCGTGTGATATAATGTCTCATGCACATGTGTGTCCATCACATGACCATGGACAGATTTCTATACACTGGAGGTAAACATAGCAACATTCTGTAGAAAGGACAGCAAGCAGAGATCTAGAAAACTGAGAGGGATTGATATAAAAAGTATATTGAAAAATGGTATAACTTCTCAATACACAATGAATATCAATTATTTGCTGAAAGTGGAAAACCCCTTCAAAGGGTTTGCCATTTTTATGATACTCATGACCTATCTATAGCATGGGCCATAAATATAATACTCTCAGTACTTGGTACCTCTACCTCTTGTGTCTGATATAACACAAAACTAGAAGTAACCATCTGTTTGACTCCGCTAGTATGGGTCCTGAGCTCAGTTCTCACCACTAGACACTACACGGAGAAGGGAACTGTACTTTTGTGACCATTCCCAGTATAATAAAGAATTGATTTCACTGGGGATCCAAATACTACTTAAAAACATGTGGCGTGAGATAGGCCCGCGATTCGCTTTTGTATTCATTTTTTATTCTGCTCACTGTCATTTTTGTGTTTTTGCCCTTCTGACTTCTTTTTAACAAGCTTCTTCAGTACTCTGCCTTGTTGCTTAGCTTCTATTTCTAGTTTTAAGTCTGTGCAACCTGTTATTTTTCCAGTGTGTCTCCCAGTAACAAAGCTTTGTCCTCAATGTTTCTCTTTGCAGGGATGAATTGTAATGGCTCCATGACTTTGATCCAAACATAGTATTATGGTGGGGTGCCCTCCCGCACCTCCAGAAGCTTTTTCTTCAGACTCATCAGCAGTGCGGCTTCTTTTGGATTTTTTTTTACTCTGCTGAATTGGCATGGTTTTTTTTTTTTTTTCCTTTTGGCTTTTAAAATCTAATGTTATCCCATTTGAAGATTTCTTTTTTTTTCCTTTTAATGCGTTTGAACATGCCGGAGTGTTTGACCGACGTGATGCATATATTCACCTTTGGGAACTACTTAAGAAGAGGTGCACATATTTTGTTTTAGTTTCTGGATACGTTGAAAGAATACCGCCAGCGTCGCTGTAAAAATATTCAGACCGCCACCAGATGACACTACACTGCATAACGTCACGTCTCCGCTAAGTGCTGCTAAACACATAGAACTGAGCTTCCCTGTCAGAGCTTTTTGACGTGGTGTCGTAGAATAGCATGTGGATGCAGCCAGCTACTTTATCTTACCACCAGGAAATATTTATGTCCTCTACCGTCTCCAGGTCATGACACATGTAGCCCTGGACTCTAGTCACATCATAGTGAGCTGTAGACCACTTGAATGATGATGGTCACACCCAATATGTATAAAATAGTTGTCATCATTCAAGAATGGTGATACTTGGCAGCCGCTGTTACATCCAAGCTTTTTCCTGTTATTGCAGTTTATAGTTCACATGCTGCGTAAGCCATGTTCTCCAACAGTTTATGCAGCTACGCTTTGCCAAATAAAGTACAAAACCCCAAAGACTGTCTGTTATGTCTTTTGTGTACGTGCTAAAGGTTGACACTTGAGTGAAAAGATTGTGATTCATGGCACTACAGGCTCTCCCCGCTGGCTTGATAGGTGTTATCTATACATTGTTAGATGCTGATATTTACAAAACAGAGGTTAAGATTTAGAAACTACTGGAGGGGGTCACATCTTTGTATAACCCCTATTTAGAGTACACTACATTGTCACAGGAAGAATCTGACTTTCACACAAAAGATATCGGGAAGGACTGTAAACTCTGAATACAGAAAAACAAACCTTCCGTCATGGCCAAACTTGGGCCGCGGGATACTAAAGATGCAGTCCTGACGAGCTGCTCTAAGTGCATCCAGCTATTAGTCCTCCTGCTAAAGGTACATTGTAATGAGGAGGAAAATCCCCATATACTGCCCTACTGTAGTAAGGCAGTATATGATGTGATCGATCAGACAACCTAGGGTTAAAGTACCCTAGGGAGTCTGAAAAATAAAAACTGTTTAAACCCGTATCGGAAAATAGCGCCCAAAGTCGAAAATAGCACTTGGAAAAATATTTTAAAAATCAATAAAAAGTGATCAAAAGGTTGCACAGTCCTAAAAATGATGACAATGCAAACACCATCCAACATCACAATAAATTACAATACCTACAGCTCCGTGCACCAAATTATGAAAAAGTTATTGGCGCCACAAGATGGCAAAATAAAAAAATATATATTTCTGTACAGGAGGTTTTAATTTTTGTAAATGTATGAAAACATTATAAAACCTATACAAATTTGGTATCCCCATTATCGCACCGACCCAAAGAATAAAGTAGACATGTCAATTGGGGCGCACAGTGAAAGCTGTAAAATCCAAGCCCACAAGAAAACGTTGCAAATGCATTTTTTCACTATTTTCACTGCATTCAGAATTTTTGTTCCCGCTTCCCAGTACATGCCATAGAATATTAAATACTGTCACTATGAAGTGCAACGGCGGTCATTAAGAGGTACTCTTTGACGTGTAGCCGCTTTCTACGGCGGTGAGTCGAAAGAGATTACGGGACACGAGTCTCGACTGGTGCCGGGCTGTGATATCCAGCCGACCCGGCATAACAACCGGGATTGGAAAAAACTCAGATCCCGGGTGTTTAACCCCTTACCCGCCGCGGTTCAAGCAGGACCGGAACGGACAAGTTTTTCCCCCCGTGGATCGGACCCCCCCCCAGTGTGAGCTTACCGGGGGATCCGGATCCCTCCTGCCTCAGCCCCCCCACCCCCACCGCGGTGTTCGGACGCAGTGACCCGGGGCTGTCGGATCCTCTCTGTGACGGGGTCGCTCCATGGCAGGACCACGGCTGGTGTAACTGAGCAGTGCTCAGTTTTACTACAGTATACACTCAATAAAGTTGTATTGCAGGGTGTAAAGGCTTGAATAAGCGATCGGATGATCGCATTATTCAAGCACAAGAAGTAAAAGTGTAAAAAAAAGTTAAAAAAAAAAATTTAATCTTTTATAATATAATTAAATAAATGAAAATAAAACGCCCCCCCCATTAAGCTCCCCCAGTAAACATTAAATGCACAATACAGCACATAAAAACACAAAAACACGTACATATTTGGTTACACGTGCGGTCCGTATGTAATGCGTACAATAATCTAAATCATCATTGAACCACGATCGGTGAAACTAGTAAAAAAAAAAACTCGAAAAACTGTCCCATAATATACAATTTTCCAATCAAACTACCATCACAAAACAATATTCTAAAAAGTGATCAAAAAAAAAGTTACGTTCCCTAACGATGACACTGAAAAGAAACAATGGTTTTCGCAAAATAATAAGCCCACACCCAGATTCTTGAAACAGAAAAATACAAGAAAGTTATGGCCCTAAAAGTGTCAATAGTAAAAACCATGCGATTTTCTCCAATATTGGTTTGCTCAGGAAAAATAGCCAAAGATAAGAAAACTATTAAATGAGGTATGTCACTGCAACTCATAGTGAACCAGAGAATAAAGATAAAATATTATGTTTTACATGTACGGTGGAGCAGGGGAAAAAAAATGCGCACATCCCCCCCCCCCACAAAATAGAAAATATTGATGATTTTTGTTATGTGCCCCCTTGGAATAGTTAATAAACTATCATGAATAAGCTATAGACCCCCAAAATGAATTATCTGACATTGTATATCATCCCGTTAAATAATAAGCCCTCATCATGTTCAACATTACCAAAAAAAAAAAAAGTTAGGCTGTACAATGTGACAATACAAATCTGCAGTGGATGGCGCCTCCATTCATCGTACTCGGGCCGTGCGCTCTTACAGCAGTCACCACCACATATGGGGTATCAGTTAAAACGGGAGGAATTGGGATTCAAAGTGCAGTTTGGTTCAATCATTATTCTGAAAAATGTCAGTGTTTGGACTAAATGAAGTAATTCCCAAAAAAATTCTTAGTTTCTACATCGCAGGTCCATTATTTTTAACCATGTGATGAACACTTAAAGGGGTTTTAACTTAGACTTAATAGAAGTGTGTTTACATTACGTTGAGGGGTTGAAGTTTTATCGTGTTTAATTCTTTTATAGTTTTTAATTTTATATTTTTTAATAAGTAGTTTAATTTATGGGTTTTACTTACTATTATTTAGGCCTTCAAAGTCACTTGAAGTTGAGGTGTCCCTCAAAATGTGAGTTTTGGCAATTTTCTGCAAATAAGAAAAAATGCACCCTAAAGTGCCACATCATAACAGTCTAGAAAAATGACCGGAAGCATTAAAAATCAGACCAAACATAGCAGAAATTCCGTAAATGTAATTTATTCAAGACGTTTGGGTAGTTTTACATCTTGTCTGGAAACCAGGAACATTTCAAACTTGGGAAAATGAAGAAATTTGTACAAAATTTTTGCCAAATTTCCACGTTTTTTCAGATATGAACCGCAAACTCTATCACTTAAATTTTATAAAGTACAATGTGTCACGAGAAACACATTCTCAAAAATCACAGGGATATGTGTAAAGCGTTCCGAAGTATAAACACTTATCGCGACATGTCGATTTGAAAACATCGAGTTGGTCCATTGAGCTGAAATAGTGTCGGTCTAAGGGGTGTACAGGGAGGAAAATAGCAGCTAAGACCTAATAAACCGAGGGGCCATATTATTTATCCTTAAGACCCGGCATTTTTAGTTTTTCACTTCATTTTCTCACACCACCTTCAAAAATCTATAACTTTTTATTTTTCCACATAAAGAGCTCTGTTAGGCTATTTTCTGCGTAACAACTTTTTTTTTTTAAACTTTTTTTTACACTTTCTACTTCTTGGCTTGAATAAGCGATCATCCGATCACTTATTCAAGCCTTTACACTGCAATACAGTATACACTGCAATACAAGTGTAAGTAACTGAGCATGCTCAGTTACACACAGCCGGGTCCTGCCAGGAGGCGGAACCCGGCACAGAGAGGAGCAGGAAGCTCCGGGTCACTCGTCGGAACCCGGGGCTGAGGCAGGAGGGATCGGATCCCCCGGTAAGCACACCGGGGGGGTCCGTTCCACTGGGGACACACCGCGGCGTGTAAGGGGTTAAACACCCGGGATCGGAGTTAGAAGGTGTGCCCAAACTTTTGGTCTGTACTGTATTTTTAACCCTTTCTAGGCAGGCACCCTGCCAGGCATTTGTCCAGAGCACTTTTTTCCATTTTTGATGTGTGCAAAAGTACAGCAAAAAGAACCTAACAAACCATATGTTTTCTTAAAGCTGACACTTGCCCCATTTTTGCACTTGCATAAAGGAGTTAATAGACATTTGCACCTTCAATTTTTATTCAAAGAGTAAAATCGTATAAAAAAAAAATGCATAAAATTTGACTTTGATGGGAAAAACTGTGCTCCAAACAGATAATATTTACTTCCACATCTAGCAGTTCTGAAGGCAAAAGGGGGTCCAACCCGTTACTAGCATGGTGTACCTAATAAAGTGGCCGGTGAGTGTATATTGCACACAAAGTAATAAGCTCCTATTCTGTCAAAAATCCCTCCAGAAATCACTGTCTTCCATGTATACAAAAATAACATTTAAATTCATGCACACTACCACCTTCGTGCAACTTTGCAGCAAACAGTAATAAAATGAAAAGAATTCATGAAAATTCTAAATTTCCTCTAAAATATGCACAAATCCAGAATACTTATATAAAGAAAATATACTTTCCTAAAGACATAAGATGTGAGGAGATCATACATACCCCACATGTGTCCACCAAAATATGCAGCAAAGGGAACGTGAAATCCACAGGTACTGAGCTTCACTCAGACATATCATTGTATACTCCCTTACACAACGGTAACTCAAATAAAATCTATTCATAAACCAAGCTAATGAGTTAACAAAAGTTACTTTTAGATGTGCGCCAAAGTATTAGCCACGGAATCCTCCGCGGTTCATAAGAATTTGAGTTAAAATGTCATAACGTAGGTGTAAATAATGGAGGATGGTGTGAAATAAAAACTTTATTCAGGAACATGTGTGTGATTGTGTAAATATTCATTGTTTCACTCAATTTTGGTAAAAAAAAAAATCACGAAATATAAGGCAATCAGAGAGCAAGTGTGTTCTCAGATTGTTCTGAATAGGAGCAGTTTAAAGACATGAATATTAGGTGATATTATCCCTTATTAAAATGTATTAACATATAAAATCAATATTTACATTATCAGTGAGGTGCAGCAGCTCCTGTATTCACCATCATCCAAATACTCCCTGCAGCATTCAGAGGGATATATCTTAGGCTATGTGGCACCTATAAACTCACTTATTTTTCCCCATGAAAGAGGAAAATCTTCTATTTCATATGAATCTAAATTTGTATTTCTAGGTGCCAGGAAACTGGAAATATTAACTGCTAAAGTGCCAAAAATCGCACCCGAAATTCTTATTTTAAATTAGGTTCCCTGACACCGAGAAACACATTTTAGATTCATTTGAACAGATTCTCCTCTTTCATAGGTACTAAGTGTGATTCTAAGTGCCACGGAGCCGTTGTTATAGCCCTCTGAGTTGCGGACGTATCACATACCTCCTTGGCTATACATACATCACCCTGTGAGGGATACCTCCTTGGCAGGGAAATGGTTAAAGAATAATTCCATATTTACATGTGCAGAAGTGGACATCAATTCACACGCAGCTTCTGTAGGGCAGTAATCAGATACGTATAATCCTTATTTCTTTGGCTCACGACCAAAAATGTTCATTGGACATACCAAACAGACAGAATAGCTCTACTAGGCATGGTGACCGACCAATTCCACCGAAACGTCACGTGATGTGCTCATTGTTGTACTGCACCTACCATGCCTAGTGGAGGTACTCTGTCTGTTTGGTACGTCCTATGAACTTTTATGGTTTTAAGACAAGAAATTAAGTACTATATGTACTTGCTGTCTATGCTGCCTATGTTAATATGGATTGATGCTTTAAATATGTTGTTTATTACTGATGTTGCCATAGTGTGTTGTAGTGTTTTCTGTGTGAATATAGACTACACTACAATTGAGAAGCAGTAATCCATTGCTATGGTTTGTTATGATGGGCTACTGCACAGTAAGGTACCATTACTCCTACCCTGCATGTATAAGCAAAGCACCATTATAATTTTGTAATTATCCATATATAGCCATTGCACAGCATCTCCCTTTCCTGTATATTTTGGCTCTGCACAGTGCCATCGCTCAGTGGCGTAACTACCGCCGAAGTGGATGCTACAGGGCCCTTGGGGTTAAGGGGCCCAGAGATGCACGATCCCTGTGTACCTGCAGTGCCCGTGGTAAGTGGTCCGAGGAGGCACTGCCGTGTCCCTGCTGGATTGTGCCCCCCGGCCCCTGACAGACTGACTGATAAAACTGAAGGCTTTCTCCCTGTCAGCTGGATAGGAAAAAAAAGCTCTATTTAAAAAAAAAAAATTGTCGTCAAATGGGACCCCCATTTTTACTATGAATTAACCTTGGTTCTTGTACCATATCTAGACAGTGACCATGGTTCTCATACCTATCCGGAAGGTAACCTTCAAATCATTTTTGACCATTTTTTCATACAAGTAGGGTCCACTGTAGTCCTAATCTACCTCTCCCCTGCACCCACAGTGATTAGTGGTTAGAACAGTAGTTGCCACCTCTGTCGTCCGACTTCAAGGATGCGCCATTGTCCTTCTTAATCTATAATGTAGCTTATATGATTGTCTACACACTCGCAACAACGCATATCTATAATAATGATACATTCAATATTCATGTTGAAAGTTGTAGTTTAGGCTACTAGGCAATTATACAGGCTCAATCAGTAGAGGTTGGAATGTTGTATATTTTTATGCAATATTCATGATTTATCCAAAGACAGAACGATAAGGTAATAGGTTTACATTTACTTTCCTCCTTTTACAGCACGTAGAATGGAAATAAATGCAGACACAGTCCATTTAATTATAACAGGTATTTTTGGATTTCAGGAGGATGGACAATAAGTTAAGTATGTAAGATCTGGTAAGGGCTAGAGATACATGCCATTTATCAGGTAATCTGACTCTTCAGAAGTGAGTGGACGAGCTTTCTTTAGCTTCTGTCTCACAAGCTGGAGTCTACAAACTACCATTAGCAGCAGCAGAGAGGTAATCGCCAAACCAAGGGCCAGGGGTAAAACCGCTCCTGAAAGTAAAAGAGTAAAGTTTGAGAGATCTACAGAGATACAATTACTCCACATTTATAGTCAGGATTTCTTTTATTTTATATTGCTAAGGCTTTTATTACAGGGTGTCAGACCGGCATGTCTATAGTGAGCAGTAACTATATGGCCTCAAGCACATAACTGTGTGCTCAAACTGGAAAGCTTGTGACTCGTTCTAGCTGGGTGGAGTTCGCAAAATGGCCGGATGGTCATGTTGTGGTGGGATGCGGAGGCCTCACTGCACCTATCATGCATAATAAAGGCTGACATGAGCTGGCCACAATTTGGTTGTGTGCATGATTCCTAAAGCTGTATCTATTGGAAATTCAATTCTATGTATTTTTTTACTGTATGTACCAGCAAAAATGCCAGAACATAAATATCTAGCACATGTTGTTTTAACATTTGTACCTTCAGCTATAACTCAGGTCTCTGTTTTGAAATCCTATAAGCAATATGCAATGGTCAAAGAGCCTAAAATAGGGATATGCTGTAGTAATACCAGGGTCTTGTATCTATAGGGACTATTTTAGCTATCCAGTATTGGCACAGGTAGCTTCTTTGTAGGAGCTACCTACAGAAACATCATTGCTCCAAGGACTTAAGGCACATGCTGGCTGCATTAACTGCCTCATTGGCATACTAATACTAAAATATCTCAAACTGTATAATGCACATAAATAATGTATGGGAATTGTATGTTGGGAATTGTAGTGCATTTCTCTATCACAATGCTTGGTGGGGGTGGTAGGCTCAAGTTATAAAGTCAGACATTGATATAGTATTGTTACTTTCCAACAGGTGCTGCTATAGGCTTGACCAGGGGTCTCAAACTCGCGGCCCGCTGGGACAAATTTTGCGGCCCCCCACCTGGAAAGCCCCCCACCCCCGCCCGCCTTGTATTCACCGGCGGCTGTCGGGTCACGCTGCAGAGAGGGCTCAACGGGCTGAGCCCTCCCATAGCCGTTAATTCTTTGCTGCATATTGCAGCACAGGCTTACCGGTAACACCCTCGATCAGTGCTAGCACCGATCGCGGGTGTTTTGCACAGGCGAAAGAAGAAACAAACGTATCCGACTCACTTACACAACCCTACGGACCCACCCCATAACGTAAAGAGTGCAAAGTGATATGATCACGAGCAGGGGGAAGACCCCGAAGCTGCCGCGTAGCCTTGCGGGTTATCGCCAAAAGAAAAATGTCCCCGGGATATAGGGGCAGCAGCGCAGGACTTATAGTGCAACTACGAGGGGGTCCGGTGGCCCACACCCATCGATCGCGGGATCACGGGGCAAAGCGTAAAGTGGACAGAGACGCGGGAACGGCGGAGGTTGGAAAAACGAGGACAAAAGAGCGTATGGGTTGAGGGTAAAACAGAAGAAGGGTTGATAAGGGCAGTGAAATTGTGTGGAGAGTTAGTGGCGGAAAAGACGGAAGTGAGGGTGAGGGGAGCACGGTGGACATCGAAGAACAACAAACAGAAAATGCAGGAAAGAAGGGCTCAAAAGAGGGGTCAGGGTCCCTGTCAGAGGTAAAGGACTAAAGGAAGAGCTAAGAGGACTAAAAAAGGGCGTTCTAACATTGGCGTGGTATGTATACGAAATAAAAGTCAGGAAGCGAGTAGCAGCGGTTTCTGTGACCAGTAGCACTCTCGATCTCGCAGTACTCACGCCCCCCCACCCTCGAGACGTACATACGTCGCCCCCTACACCTGTTCCCCAAGAACCCTTCGCTAGGACGGCCATGGGGCCTGCGCCCCTGGGTGCCGGCAAAGCTGCCAGCCGTCCCTCAAAAAGATGCGGCGCTGGGGCCGCCATCTTACCTGGGATCGCCGCTCCCCGTACGGCATCGTGGGCGGCGATCCGTCCTCACATGGTAGCCTCGGTCGTCCGAAGACCCGAGGTATTTCGTTTTAACCCCTTCATACAATGTGCTGATAGCACATTGTATGTTAGGGAGGAAAATCCCATATATTGCCATACTGTAGTATGCCATTATATGAATATATCGATCAGACACCTAGGGTTAAAAGTAACCCTAGGGAGTCTGAAAATAGTATAAATAAAAAAACAAAAAAGTTTAAAAAAAAAAAATTATAAAAAAAACCTAAAATTTCAATCACCCCACCCTTTCCCTATAACTGGACATAAATATAAATAAACACGTAAAAATCATAAACAAACATCAGGTATCGACGGTCCGAAATGCCCGATCTATCCAAAAGGATTGGTTTTTCAATGCTTTTAAACCCCGTAACGGAAAATAGCGCCCAAAGTCGAAACTTCCACTTTTTTGCCATTTGAAAAATATAAAAAAATCTATAAAAAGTGATCAAAGGTCGGTACAGTCCTAAAATGATATCTTGAAATATTTCATCAATTTCGCAAAAAATACACCACCCACAGCTCCGGATCACTGTATGAAAAGGTATTAAGCGCCAGCTAAGTTGCAAAATCAAAAAGATATATTTCTAGTAACAGGAGTTTTAATTTTTGTAAAAGTAACAACTTATAAACCTATAACAATTTGGTATCCCATTAATCGTACCTACCCAAAGAATAAGGAATAGCATTGGGGCGCTCAGTGAAAGCATGACAATGCCAACCCACAAGGAAATGGGCACAATGCATTTTTTCACATTTCACTTGCTTGAAGGTTTTGTTCCCGTTCCCAGTACATGCGCATGAATATTAATACTGTCATACTTGAGTTCAAGTGTACGCAATAATAAGCCATAACACACAGCTCTATTGGTGTAAACTAAAAAACGTTATAGATTTTTAAGTGGTGAGAGTAAAAATGGACATGAAAAACAGGAAGGGCCCCGTAACACACCGTTAATCCCCTTCCCTCCGGTACTTGGAAGAAGATGAAGTCGCCGCTCTGAACGAACTTGGTGCAGGTCAGAGCGGCGACTTCACTTCTTCGCTGGGAGGACACGGGGAGACAGTAAACGGGGGGGAGGGGGGGGTGGAGTGTCCCTGACTGGGCCTCAGTGCCGGTAGGAGCTTGGGACCCCTCGGTGCACAGGACCGTTCATAGAGAAAACACGTCTCCCACTTTTGGGGCTTTTCCTTGCACTGTGAGACGCCCTGACATTTGAATCGAATATGATTTTGTAAGTGCATTTTGTGTGGAACACGTTGATGCGCCCAGCCTTACCATAATCTACCTCCAGCGGCCCCCAGGTTAATGTGAGTTTTAACCCTGGGCTTGACTGTGATAAATCTGGTCTGCCGTACTGGTACACACTATAAAGTTCCTATTTACACTGCAAATTTTCAAATGGTGAAAGTAATGGCATATCCACAGTGAATACATTCTGCCACCAAAACCACTTAATTTCGGATTTCTTAAGCTGTAGAATTAAAGAAAATCAACTGATGTTTTCTCACATCGGATATCATATTTTATAAGCTCTCCTTCATACCAAGCTGTAAGCGTGTAACATGTATAACTATGCTACTTTCCCTCTGACAAGCATTATTCCTGGATTGTAAGTTAAATGTACTGGGAAAGAAACTTGTAAGCAGCACATTTCCATCTTTATTGAGGCGTTTCTTATATAATGATAATGTATTTTATGTACGCTCCAGATCACGTCACATTATCAATGGAGTACAGTAAACACCACACTTCAGAGCTAATGGTTATTGACTAAAATGCTATGAAATGTCAGCCGCAATTACTGACAGCTCAAGCAAAGTAAAAATGTCAGTGACAAGCTTGACAGTATACAGCATCAGGTGGCATCATTTTCACAGACTCTCTAGTGAAAGAATGGTTTATCCATGCCTTCAGTGCTTTATGTGGTGGACAGTGTCACCTTGAGCATTCGGACCAGTATGATAAGAAGCTGTTCACCATTGTGGCTGTTACAAAACCTTAACAAAAATAATCATAATAATAATAATACCTGCTTCAGGTGCAGGGTGTCCATTTCCCTTTAGTATATCTTTGGAGAGTAAGAAATTCTCCTCTACTGCATCTTTCTCCGTCTTTGATGAAACACTACCTAGAGAAGTAAAACATATTGTAAAAAAGATACATTATTTAGCTTAACTTTTCATAGAATAAATGACATCATATATTAATGAAAATTGTTATCACAGATTCAGTGATCTTATACTCATGTTCTTTGCTTTATGATGTTATTTGCAGGCTGGTATAATGTGGTGCATAAAGTTATCTCCACTACGAGCGAATGGAAGAGCTTTGCCCAACATGTACGCAACACCATTAGTCATTAATCATAATTCAGGTCTTGTAGGGAGAAATGTTCCACATTTACTAAATATGGCTTATATGTAGATACACAAAGTAAACTTTGAGCAGGCAGTATGAAGTTGCTCAAAATTGTGGTCAATTTAAAGTTACCAGGCTCCAATGTGTTCAATGTTCAATGTGTACCAGCGCCAACTACAATGTATCATTATGGGTATGGTCAAATTTCAAGAATTTCAAGCGCTAGTATCGGATGTAGTAGCAATGGACCCACATACACCACTTGCTATGTTGTGCAGTTTTCCAATTACATTTTCGTTCTTTTGAAAATTCTCAGTTGATGTATCCAGTGTTGCATGGTGTCCCGCCTGATTTTTGGTTAATCCGTCTCTGCCTTATAATCCGGCACATCCCTTCCTGCCTCGTCGGATCTCCAGCATCATTTCCTGCTAAGTAATGGACCCCCAAGGTGTTGCTGTGTTTCCAGTGTTCCTCCGTGTTCCTGTGTTTCCAGTATTCCTCTGTGTTCCTGTGTTTCCAGTGTTCCTCCGTGTTCCTGTGTTTCCAGTATTCCTCTGTGTTCTTGTCATCTGTTCCTGCCTGCCTGTTCCGTGTGACAGCTCCTGTGTTCCTGCCGTGAGTTCCAGCGTATCCTGCTAAGCTGTTCTCCTGCTGTCACCCCAGACTCGAACTGTGTCCTGCATGTGCGTACTACCTTGGCTGCCACCACACGCCTAGTCACACCAGTGGAACGACTGGTAAAGAGCAGGTGCCACTTAGACTCTGGTCCCAGGTGTCGGCTAGTACCATCATCTCCCACAGTGGTCCGGAGGGCCCACAGACTCCAGAACCTTTCTGCCCGTTAATGTCTCCTACTGCAGAGCTGTGACAACGACTAGTGATAAATCTCCCCCATTGTATCTATCATTTGATAGTATTGTTTAAATGGTAAAAACATAGGTGTCACTCAGTGTGATCTAGCATCTAAGGTTTTACATGACCACAGTATTGCAGTGTATTATATTAATGAGCAGTTATAAAACATAATTGGCTTTACTGTAATAAAAATAGATGAAAATGAATTTTAAAAAATATTTTCATGATAATTTTACTGCGCAAAAATTGTTAAGAATTAAAAAACATGTTTACCCTCCTCAGCTGTGAAACTGCAACAAGAAGGACAAGCCATAAAACAATGGTAAATTAATAGTGTGTTAGTAAAATTTCCAGGTTAAATTAGAATAATGGTGTGTAGTGATCCTTCTTACTGTAGTATAAATTGGATGTCACATACCGCACTATGGCTATGTACAAACCTGCGTTTGCCAGTTTCCATAAGAATCTTTTATTATTAGTGAAAAAATAGTGAATCAGCAACTCATCTTTTTTCCAGTATTAATAACAAAGTAACGATGAACGGAAGACCTCCTGTTCACCTCATGTTTTTAGTTTTTATTACACTTTCCTTAAACACAGAGTGTACCAGAAAGATCAGATGCAGGTGTAAACTGGGATCTTAGAGCTTTAAACATTGCCTAAGCAAACCATCAGAAGGGGCTTGCACAACATTGGGCCACAATCCAAACATTTAGGTAGAGAGATTCCAGTGAAATTATGTCAAAGGCAATTCCCACTTTTGGCTCAAATGCAATAAGAGCCAGAGATTGGTGGGGAACTCCACCAAGAAGCCTTTAGGAGGGACCATTAAACAGTACGTGTACGCTGATAATGGAATGTGGTGGAATAATGTATAATTGAAGGTACGATAATAGTTCTCAGTATAGACATTTCTCCACATTGTCCCTTGAGCTCTTTTTCAACAGTGTCAGGCCACATTTCCTGATTTATTGTGAGCACCCTGGGTGGTCTAAGCATCTAAACAATTAAGCATCCTGCAGTCCAGACCTGTTTTTACCATCAGGCACATCTGTGGTCTCATTGGTCAGCTATTGCAAAGGGACATGTATCATAGGAGAACACCATTGATAACCTTATTGCTAAGGTGCAAATATTCGTGGATTTCTAAAGTGTCACTTGTACTCGCTACTGAATAAAATTTTAGTTTTATAATTTTTTTTAAATATATTCATCCTACTGTATTTGCTATTGGGGTTATAAACCTGGCACAAGTTTGTATTACAAGTTATCATGTTATCAATATTTTCATATCGGTGTGTTTGTTACTGTGTTTTTCACACCTTCTCCATCAAGAAAAGGAAAAGTTAAGCAATACATACAGTATACAGTACGTACCCCTAAACGACATCAGTAGAAAGTACAACTCAGACCACAAAAACAAGAAATGAAAAAAGTTATGGCTTTTGAAAAGTTGACATGAAAAAAAATTGTAAAAATAAATTGTCCAGTCACACAAGGCCACTTTAGTTACAGTATATTATAGTATATTATAGTGGTAGAGTAAGGCTAAGTTCAAACCTGTGTTCAGAAGTTTCCATTCCACTTTTCATTATTCATGGTGTAAAATACTGTGCAACAGCTCACATGTTTTAAGTTCAATAAAAAGCCAACTCCTTTTTTTTTCACTATGAATAGTGCATGCATCACAGAAGATACATTGACATCTATGAGAAACAGAAACTTTTTGTTGCCATTACGCTCTCCTAAAATGGAGTAATCATTAACTACTAATGATTTATCAAGAGGGATAAAGAGCCCTTTAAAGAGCAGAAAAGAAATTAAATTATTTGTGTAGATGAAACATACCAAGTACTGCTTCCAGATTTCCTTGTGGGTCCAGCGTTGTATGTTCTATAACGGATCCTACACAAAGATACAAATCACATTATATGAGAACTGATGTAATTTACAGCATTGTCAGAAATACATTGGTCACTGTAGCTAATAAGTCCTCCATTTTAAGCAGTAGAAACACAATTCTCTACCTGAATATGTAAAAACAGGGTTACCAGGGTTACAAAGTAAAAACACAATAACAAGGAAAAAGTCATAAGAGGCAGGGAGAATTTTAGAGTCAGTTCTGCATATATCTACATTGCGATTATTGAGCACTACACAATATTTAATAAATTTAGTTATAATCTAAGGCTCTAAGGATAGATTCCCACCATGCAGAAACAGCAGATTTGCATGTACTGTATATTTAGCCTCTCTCTGTTAAGAGAAGAGCTCACAATTTTTTCTGATTCTAAAATCCACAGATCGCTGTCATTCTATATGGATTAACTCCGCGTCATGTAAATCAGATTACATAAGACTACATAACTTTATTAAATATTGTGGTAATATAATATGTATTTTCCTGCTCAGTACTGGTACAAACCCTGACCATTTGGAGAAACTGAGGTGTTACATTTCCTACATCCCTTACTGGGCTGAGATTGTGACCATCTTTCTCATCTTATTATAAAACCGGATTTCATTCATCTAATTAATAATACTCATTTTACACCCACTCAAAATGGAGTAAACAGCATCAAAATATGAAATAAAGTCAGAAAGTGTAGCAAATAAACATTTGTAACTATTTTGAGACTCAATAAATCCTCTGCTATGTGTGTACCTATTGGTTGCATAGGGAATCTATACAAGTATAAGTATACCGTACAGACTCAAATATAATTTGACCCTAGTATAAGCCGAGACATCTAATTTTAACACAAAAAAACTGAGAAAACCTTTTGACTCAAGTGTAAGCCTAGGATAGGAAATGTATTGGTCACAGCTTCCTCAGTATATAGCCAGCAAGCACATGCCCCAAAGCATATAGCTAGCCACCTAGAAAAAAAGTGCCTGCCCCCTTGTATATAGCCATCAGCCCCCTGCCTAAAAACAAAAAACACCTTTCCGACGTCCCCCGCAGGTCCTCTTCTGTCTTCAGCTCCTGCTCCGGTCCAAAGACCGATGGGGGCGCACACACTATGATGTCAGCAAGCGTGCGGGGACCCAAAGACAAAACCGGAGCTGAAGAAAGAAGAGGACCTGCGGGGGGCGCCGGAATACAGAGTTTTTTAGACTGGAGTATAAGTCGAGTTAGGGTTTTTCAACACTTTTTTTGTGCTGAAAAACTCGGCCTATAATCGAGTACATACGGTATGTTAAGGGTGGACACATAAATTGTCATACCTTTCTTGGACATACTATCCCTATTCAGATCCTCAAGAAGTGTTTGATTTCTTTCTGCATTGGACGACACAGAAATCTGTCCGGTGACTTTTGATTCCTTTCCATTGTCAATTCCCGAGACTGCATGGTTTCTTGTCTTGTCAGATATGTGAATCACTGTCTTACGACCAGAACTGACTATATGAAAATATAAATCAGAAATATGGAATCATTTTCCAAAGATTAAAAGGTCAGTGGTGAAAAAACAGAGCAAACAGCAGACTGATGTATTTCAGTATGTGCACATAAAGATTTTTTATTTATTACAGTCAACAGTAAGCTACATTCACTGATAATTCTGTACCCAATGAGGAGGAACGTATGGGCAGTGTATGACCTGGTGATGGCCTGAGTCCATGTTTGTGCTGAGACATTTAATAGAAAATGTTTGAGAGTGGCCACTATTTGTGAAGGACTTTCTGACTTTAGTAAAGTAACAGTAGCCCTTGTGTTGTATATGGCCAGGAAATTGAAAGCACATACAGGCCCACTCAGCAAACCGCCCCCCCCCCCCCCCCCCGATCCCCAAGTCAATCCTGCTTCCCCTTTCCACTCAACCGGTTTGTGTACCAGTTGTAAGGTTGAATGATTAAAGAAAAAAGCCTTCAGGGGAGTTCCCCTCTCTTTTCTTATCTCCCCATGCATGCTCCACCCCCCCCCTTCTTTTCTGGGGATGTGGTAAGCCCTAATTCCCCCATTCTCCCCACCTAGTACATTGCGCCTAGGGCAGGCTGTATAGGTCACCCTTAGGCCCTCTACCCTTCCCTTAACCCTCATTCTACACCTTCTTTTATTGTCATTTTTACTGACATTTGAATGTCTTTATTAATGCTTTCTCTGTTTATTAGCATATTCGCCTAGTAAATCGTAAATTGCCTCGAAGATTTTCATATTTTGTCTGTAATCCATCATTGTTATATGGATATCATATTAAGATTGTTATTTGCGTTATAAAATGAAAAAAACAATAAAAAGAATTTTAAAACTAAATTTTTAAGATATTATGTACCTGACTGTAAACCACTCTATACTTTATGTATAGGTGATAACTTTTTGGTCACTGGGGCTCTGACTCTTGGGAATCCATTTGATACCAAGAATATATGAATGAAACTAGTGGAAGTACATTGTCACTCAAATCATCTGTTTGGGACTGTCAGAGATAGCTGCCTATAGTGTTGTTCTATCTCTGTAAGTTCTTATAGAACTGAAAGGAGGCATGCAGAAAACAGGCCTCCATCCCCAGGATTGGTAGTTCCAGTGGATAAGTGATAACTTGATATCTTGGTCCAAAACTTTAAAGAAAATAAATCTTTAGGAGGTAGCTTGTTCAGGAATAGATAAGCAGCCTGTATCAGGCTCCCAGTTGTTTATTTCAATATTATTTACAGACCAGGCTGTAGCAATATATATTAGGCTAGCAATATAGATTAGTAGTAGCAGTGATCTTTAGTGGAATAAAGGTGATATATTGAGTATTATGGCACAAATTATAACACATTCATTTCTATGCAGTTGGCTATTGCTGGGCAAGGTATACAAAATAATAGGTTCTCCAATGTTGGACACATGGGGTTGATATAATGACAAATACTTCAGCTGGTCTTAGATGCAATTTTATGTTTTTGGAAAACAAGACAATGGGTACATTTTGCTCTTGTTTTGCAGTTCTCATAATTCATAAGCAGATCATGACTTCATATTCCTCAATGCGGTGGAGAATGACTCACGGTTCTGGCAGAAAGCTTCGTCGGAGCCATCCGGACACTGCACCACCCTGTCACAGGCCAGCGTGATATCTATGCAACAGCCATCATCACAGATAAACTGGTAGCGAGAGCAAGCTCCACTGCATGAGGTGGATTCTGGGAAAGACATGAAAACAGGACAATTCTAAGCAGATGGCAGGGGATCTATCTGGTTATAAATACAACACACACTGGAGGAGATATACTATGCCTTCTCCAACGGCAAGAAAGGCATGTAAAATAACCCATCTCTGCCTGGTTTTTATCTATACTATCTACTACAGGAAGTGTTCACATGTTCTGGTTGGATTGTGTTCTGGCCTGATTGTATGTGGGTTTCAATTGAAACGTATGCAATTGGCAACAAGCACCACGTGTTGCATATAAGCAATGAAAAATACATGGATCCACATTTATTAAAGTGTTTGCACCAGTTTCCTGTCTGACTTTGCACTGAAAAGA
This sequence comes from Engystomops pustulosus, assembly GCA_019512145.1. Taxonomy (NCBI): domain Eukaryota; kingdom Metazoa; phylum Chordata; class Amphibia; order Anura; family Leptodactylidae; genus Engystomops; species Engystomops pustulosus. The sequence goes on from CM033643.1 coordinate 144,758,639, forward strand.
ACCTGCAAACTGCTTGTACATGTATTTATAAAGTTTTGTGTCACGGCTGCTCTGTGTCCGACAAGACAAAAAAATGTACACCTAAAGGGGCTGTTAGTGCTTAGTTGGAGTTTGCACCCCATTTATTACTTATGCCCGCCACAATTCTGCAGCATGAACAAAGTGCACCAACAATTCCCAAGCAGTGCAGGGGGCGCCACTCCACAGGCAAACTGCACATAGTACAGACAGCACTAGTTTTTGAAGTGGGCCATGGTGATTGTTACCAATTGTATGTGTTCCATTTGAAATGCTTATGCAATGGCGCCATGTGCAATTGTGGTTCTTATCGCAGCCATAGTCTCCACTGGAAAACTGCAGCTGAAATCTCCGCCAGACCTGTCTGGACCAGGTCTGACCTGGAGGAGATTTCAACTGTAGCTGGATCTGTAGCTGCCCGGAGACCTTTAAAACGCTTTCCTAAATAATTTCCCCCCACTAAGACTGACAGGCTCCTAAAGCTGTTGGAAAGCTACATGAAGCAGCCAGTTCATAAAAATTGGGGTATCACATAAAGCCGGTTGCTTCACATACATGGTCAGACACAGAGGGAGATTTATTAAAGGGGTTTTCCCACCAAACAAGATAACTTGATAACTGATTGGTGGGGGTCTCAGTGATGAGATGGAACAGACAACCGTGCATGTCCATTCTGCTCCATTTATCTCTATGGAGTTGAGTGAGATTGCCGATCTCCTTCAGCTCCATAGAGATGAAGGAACCCCTCTCTCATAACTGAGACCCCCAGGATCAGCAAGTTAGGCCGTATCCTGTGGATAGGGCCTAGCTTGTTTGGTGGGAAAACTCCTTTAAGACTGGCGTTTATAATGCCAGTCTTAAAAATCCTTTCTTCGCCGGTCTGGCCTCTTACTAAATATGGGGGCAAACACCACCAGTTTGGAACATTAGACCAGATCAGAACTTGTGGAGTGTTCTACTTATGTCTCCAGCTTATGCTACTATCTATAATGACCCCTTTACTGTATATCTTTGTTTTCAATTATAATATGTGAATGCCATGCTCGGGTGTGTAAAGGGTTAGGCCCACCTTTTCATTTTTTAATGTTACACAATTTATTCTTACATTATACTGGATACATTTTTGAAAGAAATCTTAGAAAGTTGATTTTCTGCAGTATTTTATAGGAGCAGAATGACATTTTTAGGTATTCACCACTAATTCCCTTAAAGGATAATATTTTTTTTATGAAATGCTAATATGATATTTTTATTGCACAGTTACTTTGTCACTAGTTGCATGTAAACATGTCCCCAAGTACTGCATCCAAAGTTCCTTCTTTTGACACTAGATGGCAACATTTTCTTCTAGACAGAACAGATGGTGACTTTTACAAACTTCTTTGTACTTCAGAGCAGCGCTCCACTTTCTCATTTACCCATAGAACTGTGGGTAAGGCACCTCCAGGAAGTTAAATCTGAGAATTGTATCTGTTCGTAGCATTGGCTATTCTCTGGCTTCACCAATATCTGTTTTAGTATTTTACTCACTCCTTTATGCTTACTTTAAAGGAAACCTACCATCAGAAATCTCATGGTAGGTGGCTAGTAGAGTGCTAAGCTCTTACCTAGTTTTACCTAATCCTATAATACTTTCTAAGCTAAATAACACTTTATCTAGCTAATATGGTTATTATCAGCTACTAAAGCCTCTCCAGGCTGTGGGAGCATAGGCTCCTCCATGCCCCAGTAGCCTCTGAGATCCCACCTACCTGCGCATCCTGGGCGCGCACCCTCTCACTTCTGTAGCGGTCCCGCGCCTCCAGTAGCTCCAGCTTCTGAGCGCACTCGCATAGCTCTGTTCCCATCGGCTCTGAAGCCGGAATTATATGAAGGAGCAGGACTGCTACAGAAGTGAGAGGGTGCGCGCCGAGGACACTCAGGTAGAGAGAGATCGCTGAGGCTATTGGGGCGTTGCTCCCACTGCCTGGAGAGGCTCCTCCAAACCCCAGTAGCCTCTGCAGATCTACCTTCCTAGGTACATTTCTGATTGAAAGTTTCCTTTAAAGATATAGGAGACACAATATTGAATGAGCAACATCTGAAATCCTGATATTCTACTTTCTTTTTCACAGAGACTCTTGGGGCCAGTGGTAGGCGGGGGGTGGGTTACAGAATGAATTCCTATTCAGTAGACTCTGGCTGGGTAGGTATATTTAATGTGCCATGCTAACGTTGTATTTCTTTAAGACTGAACATAATCCTACTGTCTGCAAGCCTAAAAAGGGTCTGTCGATGGCTTCCGATGGCTTCAGCCTCCTTCCTTTTACCCATGAAGTCACAGAGCTCTCGGCACTTATCGCGCATACGCAGACACTAACTATCACACAACCAGCCGCGGTAAGTGCCGAGAGCTTGGTTACGTCACAGCTTTCGCCACCTGTAGGAGGGCGGGTAGAAGGACGGTGGCGTGAATAATTAACAATCGGAAGCCATCGACAGACGGCTGATGACGTAGGGGTAGCATCGGAGGGCTAATTTACATATGTGAGTTAATCATTTTTTAAACTAAACAATCGCCATGCCTAACCAAAGTATGTGCCGGCATCAGAATTTAATAGCCTACAGGGTGGTGTGCTCGCATGATTTCATCATGCGAGCAGTGGTAGGTTTCCTTTAAAGATAAGTGGCTTCCACTCTGCATATAAAAGCCAAGGGGCAGTGTAGCATCTCTCAGTGGTTCTGTTTAGCTCTTTTTATCTGTTATTTTTCTTGTTTTGTTGACATGCTGGGCATTAGCTATTGGGTAAGACTATCTTCAGCTATAATGGCCTTCCTGTCCTGACTGTAATGCTATCATTGGAGTCGTTTACTTTAGAAAGGGATTTATCTGATAATCACCTTGCAGGTCTGTGCTGACTTGTGTATTACCATCAGAACTAAATAATAGATGTCCACCGCCTACTTTACTTTTTTACCATTTCTAACTACAGGCGGGCCCCTACTTAAGAACACCCGACTTACAAACGACCCCTAGCTCTGGTTATTGGTAATTTACTGTACTTTAGCCGTAGGTTACAATAAACAGCTATAACAGTTATTAAAGGTGTCTGCAATGAAACTTTATTGTTATTCCTGGTTCCGATGACAATCCAACATTTTTTAAATCCAATTGTCAAATAGACCAAAAAAAAATTTGGCTGGGGTTACAATTATAAAATATATGGTTCCAACTTACATACAAATTCAACTTAAGAACAAACCTACGGAACCTATCTTGTACGTAACCCGGGGACTGCCTGTATTATGACTCATTGGATTGTTAGTATTTTTCAAATTTGGTCTCGTCTCTATTACTTTTGTATAAATTTATAGACACTCTTGATGCCCTTGCTTTAGATGTTTTAATTGCTTGAAGAATTACATTTACTGCATATTCATTGTTTCTTCATGTAACCCGTATGACAATAAGAAGAAACTAGCTGAGGATTGTACCACAGATGAAAGTGGGGGGCCTCAGGAACAAGTCAACATTTAATAAATGATGATTTCTGTAAGTGTCTGCAAAAAAAACTGCCACACAGCCCCATCCAAGTAAACGCTCGTTAATGGTATTTGAAGCGATTTTATATTTTCAGTGAGCTGGTAAAACCCTTTTAGTGCTGCAGCTTCTTCAATGATTTTCCCAATACAGCAATATGTGGGGCTGCTACTATTGCTACTGCTGCATAGGGAAATCATTGAGGATACTGCTGCGGACACCCAAGATCAGTAAGTGATGTAGCCGGCTTTGTAAGACATATAAGAGCCCACCTGACTTATGATGCTCTTCAGGGAGAACAGTGACCGAAACATTGTCTGAGCTCTTCTGACCAGATGTATCAGTTACAGTCAGTTGCAGGGTATAAACTCCTTCTTGCATATGGGAAAGTCTGAGAGTTCCTGGTTGAGGAACCTATAAAGATACGACAAGAACTGTAAGCTTACTTTCAGCAGATTCACATATTCCACAGAATAATTTCCAAAGAGAAGTCAACAAAGCATAAAGACCTTGGTTCTCATCTACATTCAAAACAATATTTTTGATGTGCAAGAACACAATGCTTGTCAAATTTACTGTAGAAACAAAACAAACACAATAAGACACAATACTGAGATCAATCACATAATTAAACCAGAATAAGTTTATAAACATTTACCAGGGCAAATACAAAATTCTAAGTAAGTTCTGGTGCAGCACATCACCATGGCTAGATCAATGCCTCTGGCAGCTTTTCCAGTGGTGTCCATCTACTGACCAATCAGTTTGGCCTTATTTGAGCTCACAGTATGTCAGTGGATACCTCAAAATTCATCCGGCTGTTTCTGTCCTGTGTCACATCATCAATAAACACTAGTGACCCAGTGCCACTGGTAGCCATGTACGTCCAAGCAACTACCACCACCATGTTTTAGAGATGATGTGCTATGCTTTGGATCATGAGCTGTACCACATTTCAACAGTTTTCTTTCCATCATTCTGGTAGAGGTTGATCTTGATTTGAATAGTCTAAAGAAAGTTCATTACTGGCTTTTTTATATGTTTTTTTTTTTTTAGTAAAGTCTAATTTAGCCTTTTTAGTCTTGAGGCTAATAAGTGGTTTGCGCCATGCAGTATTTACATTCATTTACTTTAAATCATGGGAAAAAATCGGCGAATGGCCATCGAGTGTGTGTGTGACTTCACCGGAGGAACAACCTTGTGACTTCATTCTCAGATAAGTGTTTAAACCATACGCTGGATATTAACCAAGTACAAGGAAAAGTAGGACACACAATAAATTAATAATGATAAATGACGTTTCGTTTTCTGTTTATACCTTCAATGACGCAGGCGTTAAGAATAAAAATCATAAATGTTTCTAAAAGATATGCCCACTGCATTTTGGCTGGTCAGAGAGATGCCTTCTTATGCACACTTTTAAAGAATTGTTAGTACATCCTACATATTGTAAACCCCTCTTGTTTGTTGTTGATTCTACTTAAATGGTTAAAGGACACCTGTCATCAGGTTTCTGTCACTATTTCTGTCACCTCTACCTGTTGGGGCAGCTCACAAGGATCCAATCCAAGCCTTTATCTAGTCAATTCATACATTAATCATTATAAAATCATCTTTTCTTTATTATGTAACTGAGGCTGGTCACATGGTCAGAGGCAGTGATGTCATCCCTGTTACCCCTCCCCTCTCCTCCCCCTGCTCAGGTCTGTGTGTAATGTATAGTAAAGCATTGCTAGTGTGTGTGCTGCATCTGCTGACATGCTGCATCCTCCTAATACAAAGAGACAGACATCAGCTACACAAGTACCTGACATGTTCTGCTATAACATGGCTGCAGCCTGGAGCTGTTGTATCTCTCCTATACACACACAGGCTGCAGGGGGTGTGACCGCCTGAAGTTCTATATGGGTAATTTATGGCCGTTTTTTACTATATTTAGGCCTTTCCAATTGTCCCTCAAATGTATTTGGCAAGTTACATGAACATGAGAAAATCCCCTAACAGTTTCGGCTGCTATCATAAATACCTTGAAAAGCTGAGAGGAATGCAATTTAAAATAATCCATCTGCACATAAAGTCAGACAGTCCGTGAATGTAATTATCAAGCTTTTTGGGAGTTTTACTTCCTTTCTGGAAAGCCGAACTTCAGACTTGGAAATGAAGAATTTTTTTAACAAAACTTTTTGGCCAATTTTTCACTTTTTTTCAGAACGAATCGCAAAACTTATCACTGAAATTTTAATAACCTAACATTGAAGTACAATGTGTCACAGAAAACATTCGTCAAATCACCTCCCGGATTTGTTGTTACTTAAAGGCGTCATCCGGAAGTTATAACAACCAATTACTCTGTCCGCACAGGGCAGATTTGCGAACAAAACTCTAGTCTGGTCATTGACTTAAAACACTATGTCAGTTGATAAGGGGTTACAAGAGGACCACGTACGGCTCCTCTAAAACTCTGCTTTAGTAACCGCTCCGATTGCTACAGCACTATGTCTGCAGTGTTAACCGCTAGCATTATTCGGAACCTCCTGCTAAGGCTAACAACATGCGCGCTGTACCACAATGAAAACGCTCGTACGTGCTTCGAACGTTGTGTAGCGTATTCATGATGGGGATCGGTCCGTACTACGCACACAATATAACGGACAACCCTAATACTAATAGGTCTGTGTGTTAACGTGACGAGTCACCACCAGGAAAGTCACCTTGCCTGCCTTAATCACCCATGACCCAAGTCATGTGATACGCGAGGACCGTCCTACAGCGGGGTCCAGCGGGTTCAATTGTTACAGTGTTGGCGGCGTTGTTTTGTTATGCGATATCGGAGGTTTTCGATAATCTAAGTAGTGCACCTGCAACATATGCTGTAAAGTACTAGGGTGGCTAGCTGTACTTTATGAGTTTTTAGAGGCGCAGGTCTCATTTAGAGCCCCCTCTGTGGTGTGCTATTGTATGCATCATCTACTAAATGTCATCTAGGTTCTGTCACCTTTTCGTCCCCTCACTGTTTGGGCACTCACCATGACCAATCCGCAAGCCTATAGTCATAGTCAATTCATACATAAGTCAATTAATAGAAAGATCATCTTTCTCCTTTTACTTGAGTGACCGGCTGGTTCCGATGGTCAGAGCAGTGATGTCATCCCTGTTACCCCTCCGCCCAGGAGCCGCACCCCCCCTCCCGTGAAAACTTCCCTCCCCCCTCTCTCGTCCACCCAGCCCGTCGGTGTGCGAATAATAATGTGATAAGTAAAGCATTGCTGTGTGTGTGCTGCATCTGCTGACTTGCTGCATCCTCCTAATACAAAGAGCGACATCAGCTACACAAGTACCTGACATGTTCTGCTATAACATGGCTGCAGCCTGGAGCTGTTTGTACTCTCCTATCCACACGCAGCTGCAGGGGGTGGTGCCCCCTTCACACCAGGAAGCACATCATTATAACGCCTCACATCATTAGACGGCTGTCAGTCATGATGCGCTGGGGGTGTGGCTGTACCTCCCACTCATGAATAAGCTGGACAGCTTGAATTGCGAATGACTCATTGGACTTTCACAGGTCTTGCATACAGCTTTAGGACCTAATTGCTTAGGTTACAGGCATGTAGATGACAAGAAGGGATAGATGTATGCTTTCAAATGGCAGTTTATTAAAATATATTAGTTTAGGGGGGGTTATCTTTAAACTGTCCATACGGAGTGGGAGTCGTTTTTAATATAATTAGGGTGGTACTGTAATATGGAGTAGGGTATTTTTAGCTGTGGTTTTTTCTAAAGACTTTCATATTCATCTGGTTATGCTTCATCTCTATCAGGCATCTAAAAATTCCCAGGTCCTCTTGACAGGTCCTCTTAAGTCACAACAAAGAGCTGAAACAAAGGCAACTGAATAAGGGTACCCAAAACATACAGGGGCGCATGAGAGAGCAACACAAGATGATAGGGAAACAGTGCTAGAGAGAAGCATCTCAAAAGGCACAACAGGAAGATAGCAGATTAGCCTTTTGTTTTGATTTTTACTTTTAGAGGGGCAAAACAATAAAAACACATTTGGTAATAAAAAAGGAGAAATGAGATTTTGGGACAAATGAACAACAATTCCTTAATTGTATAACCGAATTTGTTGTTTATGTCACCCAGACCCCCCACCCACTTCATCCCTTTCTTTAAATCCATTTTAGACACCTGTTTCTTATTGGTCAATTTGGATTGAATTTGTACTAATAATGTCTTCCCCTTTGTTTTTCCCTTTCTTCCTTCTCTATTCCATGATAAACTTGGAAATTCTTTACAAAAACACTTACACATCGAATAGCGATCCACATTGGAAGGAAATAAAACATTGGGCTTTTATTTCATTAGATCATCAACTGCACTTGATTGTTTATCATATTTTTCAGAAAAGCAAAGTGCATAGCGGACAACATAAAGAATTTTTGTCTCTATATGTTGATTTTACTTTTCGTTTTCTAATTCTTCCTGTATCCAGGTGTGGCACTCATTGACAATCAGTATATGGTCATGCGAGGAGCTTTTGTTGTTTATGGAAATAATTTTTATCTCCCCAAATTCACTTTTTCTCATCATGAGACCCAAACACACTTTCTGGTCATCCTAAAATCTCATATCTCCCTACTTCAAATGCCACAAATTTCATCTTGGGAAGTTCCTGCCATCCAAAAGTGATAAAGAACATTCCAATGGAAGAACTAATACGCACCAAATGTAACTGTACAGTACTGACATTAAATCATTTTTAAAACAACAAGATAATCCTGGTGATCAAAAAAAACTTTGTACTTCATGTTAGTTGAAAAGTTTTGGTGGTATGTTTTTTCATTTATTTATGAGAAAATCAGATATTTGGTGAAAATTTGAAAAATTCTTGATTTTCGAACTTCAAAATGTTCTACTTTCCATACATATGGGCAGATTTACTTACCCGGTCCATTCGCGATCCAGCGGTTGCATTCTCTGCTGAGGATTCGGGTTCTGCCGGGATTCACTAAGGTAGTTCTCTCTCTGACTTCCACCAGGTCACTGTGGCGCTGATGCACTGAAGTTCACCAAGCTGGGCCGGGTGCGGTAATCGTGTGTCCAGCAAGACTTTTTTTTTTTTTAATGCGGCGGTTTTTCCGAATCCTGTTTTCGTACGGCCAATTCCGTCGCGTGACATGCCGCACCGATCGCCACATACGATCGTGTGCCCTAAATCCTGGGGCAATTCAGGGAGAATCGGGCGCAGATTGGAAATTTTCGATTAACCCGTCGAAAAACCCGATTCTGGGCCCTTAGTAAATGACCCCATAGTCATAACCGCAAAAATACTTAATAACTAACATTCACTAAATGTCTTCTTTATGTGGAAATGGTTTTTTATGCATACTCTTATTTTTGTAGGATGTTATGGTGCTTTGAGCGATTTTTCACATTTTCAAAAAAAACGCGATATCCTGCTATTGAGGACTTGCTCAGGTTTTCAAATTACTTTGAGAGGCCTAAATAAAAGTAAAACCCCATAAATTACCCCATTATGAAACTACACCCCTCAAACAAAACAACTATGTAAAACAACTTTTAGAAGTTTGTTAACCCTTTAATTGTTTTACAGGGGTTTACACAAATCACTGAGTGAAGTTGGCCCCCCCCCTTGTTTCAAAATCAAACAAATTGGTGTCAAGCGTTAGTGCTAGGTTGTGCCGGTTTGTGTAGCAAAAATTTGAGCAGCACAAACGTAGCAGAGTTGTTGGTCCCAGTTTTGTTTGATTTGGGCAATGTGGGGGGGCTGGTTGACCTCTGATGACCTCTGGAAATTTTTCATTAAAATCTTAAAAACGATAGCGGCACAAACGAAAATTTTTGCTGCACACACGTAGCACAAATGTTTGACACCAATTTGTTGATTTGAACAAGGTGGGGGGGGCCAACTTCACTGGTACAAAATCAGATGCACATTTTGAAAGTAAAATTTTTTTGGAATGAATGTGTTTTTCAAAAAATGTACAAATTCTCAGTGGATAAATACCAAAACGCTCCACAAAATTTGATACCCAATCCCTCCGCGCGTATAACAATACCCCAACCTGCTGTATGGGCACACCACGCAGGGCATCGAAGGGAAGCTGCGTCATTCAGAGAAGATTATGCATTGTCACTTTTTATTGGCTATACAATCTTTATTTTTTGGCAATTTGGACATATAAGAGCTTATTTTTTGCGATATGAGATGCACTTTAGAAAATACTTCATTTTTGGCTCATTAGCTTATTGATGAGATTTATTAACTCTTGAATCATGGTGAAAAGAAAATGTCAATTTTGGTTTACTTCTTTTCTTATTTTTTGGGTCGTACACCGTACACTAAAAATATATATGATATTTTTCTATAGGTCACTACGATCAGTTGATACCTCATTTATTTATTTTTTTTTTTTATCTTAACAATTTTCTGGATAAAACTAATTAGAGGAAATCTCATTTGTTTTTCAGCATCTTTCGGAGACGTAACTTTAATATTTTTTGTGATGACAGAGCTAGTTTAGGCTTATTTTTTACGTGTTGAGTTGTTCTTTCAGTGGTACCATTTTGGCACACATAACCTTTTTTTGAACACTTTTTAGAACATTTGGTTGTACAGATTTATGAAAATGTACATTTTTGGCGAGTTTTTCAGGTTTTGTTTTTACGGCGTTCACCAAGCGGGTCCAATAATGTTTCTGATTATTGCACAATTGTATGGAGGACGCGGCGATACCAAATATGTGAGGGGTTTGGGCGATTTTGTGGTTTTTTTTCCACTTTATTCATGTGTATAGGGAATTTTGTGTTTAATGGACTTTAACTTTATTTAATTATCTTTTATTAAAAATGTTTTTATTCAATGTTTTTTTTTAACTTTTTTATTAACTTTACAGGTTAGCTTGAGAAGCGATCCACTGATCGCTGTTCAACTATTACACAGATGTATACACGTGTAATGTAACACACTGGACATGCTGCGCTTCTCAGTGTGTTACAGCCGGGTCCTGCCAGAAGGCAAGACCCGGCTACAGGAAGGAATCGCGCAGCCCCGGCACTGCAGTAAGTGCTGTGGGGGGTCCTATTCACTTTAAATGCCCCTAACACGCCGCGGTCAGAAATCTCTGATTGCGGGTGTTAGAGGCGGTTGTCGGCTAAATATATAGCCAACACCCGCAGCTTCTGGCCCCGACTCTGTTCAGTAGCCGGCGCCAGAAGCATGACGAATAGTGTTTTTGCGGGTACTATTACGTCAAATGTTGGGAAGGGTTAAACATAATGGGGCACATTACTAAAGGGCTCTGCGTCACATGCGACTGTTTTGCACAATGCTTAATGCAACACAAATTTCTGCACGTTCTTGGTAAATGTGTCCCAGTGTGAAATATATTTCCAGGAGGCCCCCACTTTAGGGATAACTATCACCCAGTTTAATTCAAAAATGTCCCTACAAAAAACTTATGGTTATACTATCCGGATTTCATAGATGTGGACACAACATTAATATAAGTGTTATTAATAAGGTTCTAATAAAATGTGTTATGCCATAATGAGCACTACTATCTAAAACACTTAGACTTTGCCTTGTACTAGCATTTATTTTCTGCCGATTGTTATTCCATGTACCGTACACTCACTGGCCACTTTATTAGGTACACCATGCTAGTAACGGGTTGGACCGCCTTTTGCCTTCAGAACTGCCTCAATTCTTCGTGGCATAGATTCACAAGGTGCTGGAAGCATTCCTCAGAGATTTTGGTCCATATTGACATGATGGCATCACACAGTTGCCGCAGATTTGTCGGCTGCACACCATGATGCGAATCTCCCGTTCCACCACATCCCAAAGATGCTCTATTGGATTGAGATCTAGTGACTGTGGAGGCTGTTTGAGTACGTAAACTCATTGTCATTTTCAAGAAACAGTCTAAGATCTGATGTTCCAGCTTTATGACATGGTGCATTATCCTGCTGAAAGGATGGACATGGTCAGCAACATTACTCTGTGGGCGTTGCAACGATGCTCAATTGGTACCAAGGGGCCAAAGAGGGCCAAGAAAATATTCCCCACACCATGACACCACCACCACCAGCCTGAACCGTTGATACAAGGCAGGATGGATCCATGCTTTCATGTTTTGACGCCAAACTCATCAAACAGGCAACGTTTTTCCAATCTTCTTATGTCCAATTACGATGTAACTTGTGCAAATTGTAGCCTCAGTTTCCTGTTCTTAGCTGAAAGAGTGGCACCCCGGTGTGGTCTTCTGCTGCTGTACCCATCTGCCTCAAAGTTCGACGACGACTGTGCGTTCAGAGATGCTCTTCTGCCTACCTTGGTTGTAACGGGTGGCGATTTGAGTCACTGTTGCCTTTCACCCGAACCAGTCTGCCCATTCTCCTCTGACCTCTGGCATCAACAGGCATTTCCCGCCACGAACTGCCGCTCCACTTATTTAGTTTTTCTTTTTCGGGACCATTCTCTGTAACCCTAGAGATGGTTGTGCTTGAAAATCCCAGTAGATCAGCAGTTTCTGAAATACTCAGACCAGCCTTTCTGCACCAACAACCATGCCACGTTCAAAGGCACTCAAATCACCTTTCTTCCCCATACTGATGCTCAGTTTGAACTGCAGGAGATTGTCTTGACCATGTCTACATGCCTAAATGCACTGAGTTGCCGCCATGTGATTGGGCTGATTAGAAATTAAGTATTAACGAGCAGTTGGACAGGTGTACCTAATAAAGTGGTCGGTGAGTGTATATACTCAAGTATAAGCCAACCCGAGTATAAGCCGAGACCCCTAATTTTACCACCAAAATCTGAGAAAACCTATTGACTCGTGTATAAGCCGAGGGTGGGAAATGCATTGGTCACCAGACCCCCCCAGTATATGCCAGCCCAGCCCCCTATAGTATACAGCCTGCCCCTGTGTTATAAGCCTGCCCAGCCTGCCCCAGTAGTAATACAGCCAGCCCAGCTTTTCCCCTGTAGTATACAGCCATCCCAGCCTGCCCCAGTATTCAGCCTGCCCCCGTAGTAAACAGACCCCCAGCCTGCCCCCAGTAGTATAACAGCCACCCCAGCCTGCCCCAGTAGTATACAGCTAGACCAGCTTGCCCCCATAGTATACAGCCTGCCTCCAGTATATACAGCCTGCCAGCAGTAGTCACAGCCACCTCAGCCTGCCCCCAGTAGTTATACAGCCACCTCAGCCTGCCCCCGTAGTATACAGCCAGCCCAGCATTAAAAAAAAAAAAAAACTTATATACTCACCCTCCAGTGGCCCCGATGCGCAGCGCGCTCCCCCAGTGTCCGCGGGGGTCCTCTTTCTGGCTTCCGCCCCTATCTTCTTTTTTTGTAACATCGTGCTGGGCGCCACCACTGCTCTCTCCCGCTGGCAGCGCATAGTAGGACACGCCGCTGCTGACCCATACGAGCGCCGCCCGGGAAAAAACATGCACGATTTACAGAAGAAAGAAGATAGTGCAGAAGCCAGAAGAGGACCCGCGCGGACATCGGGAGAGCAGCACTGCGCATCGGGGCCACCGAGGGTGAGTATATACGTTTTTTATTTTTTAGTCATTGACATTGTTATTGACTTGACTGCGTATAAGCCAAGGGACATTTTTCAGCACATTTTTTTGTGCTGAAAAACTCGGCTTTATACACGAGTATATACGGTAAGTTAATCTTTAAGTTTAAAAAACGGTAATTGGAGCTGGACTTTGCTGTTTCTCATTTCTGTATTGATGAGTTCACCAGTCTTTCTTCTTAGGGTTACCAAACTGTAGATCTTACCACTCCTTATAACGTAGCAATTTCTCTAAATTTTTTTTTCTGTTTTCGCAGCTTAACGTAACAATGATTTCAATATCTATCTCCTCAGGCCCTTTCACACAAACGTATGATTTCTTCAGCCCTGTATTTCTGTGCCATACTGCTGCTATCACTGGACGTGAAAAAACGGTCATTTGCTACCCGAATTGTACCGTTGTGGTATGGGTAGTATACGGACCCCATGCATTAAAGTAGGGTCCATTCATTTTGTGGACGTATGGCCTAAACACCGTACTGGGGAAAAAGATGGAGTTTGCTTTATCTCTCCCTTTAAAGGAAACCTACCACTTGAAGTGGCAGGTTTCATATGGAAATACCGGCTCACCCTGAGCTGGTGCCGGAGCTTATTTTTGTTAGTGTTTTAAAACCGCGGTATTGCGGTTTAAAACACTTTTTAAACTTTAAAGCCGGCGCAGGGAGGTAGCGCGCTCGCGCTTACCATCGCCGCGGCTCTCCTTCACTTCCTATTAGCCACGCGCACGGTCACACGCTCGTGGTAAGCGCCGAGCGCGTACCCCCTCGCCGGCTAAAAGTTTAAAAAGTGTTTTAAACCGCAATACTGCGGTTTAAAACACTAACAAAAATCAGCTCCGGCACCAGCTCACCCTGAGCTGGTGCTCGGTATTTCCATCTAACCTGCCACTTCAAGTGGTAGGTTTCCTTTAAGTACGACCATTCTGCCCTTCTCCCTATGGAGATGGGAGGCCCCTCCTTCCTCCATCGAGTGGCTGTATGCACGCATGGGCTATAGCCTCGCACACACTTTCCATATCAAGCACCACAACTCACATCACCCGCAGCTTTTATCATCTTAACCGAGAATAACATATGAAGGGATTGCCCACACCTGCCCATATTGATGCCCATTATTGATGTTAAGCACAGTGCACATAACAGTGTATGTCCTCATTCAGATGAACATGTTCTCACACGTCAGCGCTGCTCACCCCTCTCCTCTACGGAAGCTCAGGCCCAGCACTGTAACTGTACAGAAAAATATAGTACATCCAATTTTCAGCCACAGGATCACGTGTCAATGAACAACATGTGCTCACCACACCATGACCGGCACCATGGGTTTCAATGGATATCCAGCAGCAAATGGTGCAGCAGAAAATCGGTTCCCATTATGTTTGCATAATGCATCTTTATGCACATTTTTTGGGTTTCGTAAAGTTTATTTTTTCTTTTTAGAAGTTAAACTAAAGGACAACTGTCATCAGGTCTCTCTCACTAGTCCTGTCACCTCTACCTGTTGGAGCAGCTCACAAGGATCCCCCAGCCTTTATCTAGTCAATTCCACATTAATCATTGTAAAATCATCTATTCTTTATTATGTAAATGAGGTTGGTCACATGGTCAGAGGCAGTGATGTCACTCCTGTTACCCCTCCCTCCCCCCCCCTGCTCATGTCTGGTGTAATTATGTAAAGCATTGCTTGTTGTCTGTGCTTTATCTGACTTGGCATGCTCTGTCCACAGACACAGCTACCACAAGTACCTGAATGTTCTGCAATAGATAGCTGCCTGGAGCTGTTGTATCTCTCTACACCACAGGCTGCAGGAGGCGTGGACACCAGCACCAGGAAGCACATGGAGGAGCCATTACATCATTATACACTCACACCATTATACAGACTGTGAGTCAACACTGGGTTTGGCGTACCCACTCATGATAAACTGCACTTGAATTGTAATATCATGAAGAAATTAAATATTAATAAGACATTGGACATTTCACAGCTCATTTGCATACAGCTTTGACCTTTGCTTGGTTTAAGGCAGGTAGATGGACAATGAAGGGATAGGGGCAATGCCTTTCTAATGGCAGTTTTATGAAAATATATTTTGATTAGGGGGTTATTTTGCCTGACGGGTTCTCTTCAATAAATTGCATGTTTACTACTACATCTGTTACTATTATTCATAAAATTTCTTAACTGTGTTACTCTTTAATTGAAACTACCTTTAATAACCTGTAATTATTTATTTTCTTATGTTCTATGTGTTTTATTTAAGATAGTTAAATAGTGGAGGGAGTAACTGAATAAACAGGCTGCAAAACGGAGGGGCACATGATGAGAAGCATCACGACTTACAAACATAGACTTGTGACAGTAGAAACATTCAACATAACTAAGTCAATTGTTAGAAAACGCAAAAGAGGTGTCATAGAAAAGTCCCTCAGACTACCTGGGTGCCCCCAAAGTTTCAGTAAGCAGCTCCTTTATCAAGATAATAAAGTCTTTATTATAGCCCCTTGCTTTTCATTCAGACCAAAAGACTCATGCATAGACACCACTTCTTTACACAGCTGTACATTACTTACACAGACCTACATACTCACCACTCCTGGTATACGGTTCTTGGAGTGATATAAAAAAAGCCCGGGAGCCTGTTCACCACCCACCAATGAACATTGTGCCTGAAAAGTTTAGGTTTATACAACTCACTCGGGTTAATATACTGCCCGATGTTCACAGCATGGGCCCATAAAGTGAGGTGCACTGACCACATTTTCTCCAAGCAAATTTACTAGTGGGCTATCCACCACCTACTGTACACAATGTAAGAAAATTACTTTTATAAGTAATAATGCTACAAAGACATGTCCTAACCACACTTGGGTGCAAATTCTTCTAAGCAAGTCAGTATCTTATAACATATAGGCAGCGTTCCCAGGTAGAGCACAAGAACCATTTTGGAAATGCTCTCTCACTCTTTATGGTTCACCGACGTCTACATTTTCATCTGTAACTTCTTGTTCACATGTGTATTTCAAAAGAAATTGGATATTTTGATGGATGCTATTTTTTTCATTAATTAAGAACAGAGACTAACATACTTTACTTAACAACTCAATTCACTGGCTATGTGAATATAAGTGATTGGAAATACTTAGTAAAACCATTTCAAATATTTTTTTTCTTATGAATCTAAGTTTCTTGTGATTCCTAGTGTTATTTACAAGCAGTTAGCCATGTGGGTGTAACCAGTTAGGTTGTGGCCAAGTACAGGCTGTGCTGTCAGCAGTGATTGGACACAAGGACACAACACAGGATGGGATTCAATATTTTAGAAACGCTTTGGTAGCAAGAAGTCACTAGCGCAGCATGAGGAGAATCACATATAATAAACACTTCAAATATTTAAAATACTGTAGCCAGCTCTGTACTGTAGCCAGCATCACAGTGCCTGCCCCTAGTTACAGTAAGTCACCGTCACAGCACCTCCCTCAGTTTATAGTAGTCCCACTCACAGTGCTCACCTGTAAATACCTGCAAATTGCCTCCCACTTAACAAGAAATAGAAGGCAGCATAGCAACGTTTCAACATCAAGTCCTTTTTGTCAAGCATTACACTTATAATTGAAATGTTATAGCTAGGTGTAAAAGAAACCATTAACTGATTGAATGGCTACCAATTGAGATGGGACTTGAATGTGAGAAGACTGAACATCCCTTGCAGTCCCTGATGGAAGCTGCTTCCTCTCTTCAGCTCTATTGCTAGAAGAGGAGGTGTGGATCTAGCAGAGTAGGCAGGGAGATACGACCAGTTGTATCTCTCCTATACACACACAGGCTGCAGGGGGTGTGACCGCCTGCACCAGGAAGCACATCATTATACAGCCTCACATCATTAGACGGGCTGTCAGTCATGCGCTGGGGGTGTGGCTGTACCTCCCACTCATGAATAAGCTGGACAGCTTGAATATGCTAATGACTCATTGGACATTTCACAGGTCATTTGCATACAGCTTTAGGACCTAATTGCTTAGGTTTACAGGCATGTAGAGGGACAATGAAGGGATAGAGGTAATGCTTTCAAATGGCAGTTTATTAAAATATATTTAGTTTAGGGGGGTTATCTTTAAACTGTCCATACGGGAGTGCGTTTTTAATATAATTAGGGTGGTAACTGTAATATGGAGTAGGGTATTTTTAGCTGTGGTTTTTCTAAAGACTTTCATATTCATCTGGTTATGCTTCATCTCTATCAGGACATCTAAAAATTCCCAGGTCCTCTTGACAGGTCCTCTTAAGTCACAAGCAGAAGAGCTGAAACAAAGGCAACTGAATAAAGGGTACCCAAAACATACAGGAGGCGCATGAGAGAGCAACACAAGATGATAGGGAAACAGTGCTAGAGAGAAGCATCTCAAAAAGGCACAACAAGGAAGATAGCAGATTAGCCTTTTGTTTTGATTTTTACTTTTAGAAGGGGCAAAACAATAAAAACACATTTGGTAAATAAAAAAAGGAGAAATGAGATTTTGGGACAAAATGACAACAATTCCTTAATTGTATAACCGAATTTGTTGTTTATGTCACCCAGACCCCCCACCCACTTCATCCGTTCTTTAAATCCAATTTTAGACACCTGTTCTTATTGGTCAATTTTGGATTTGAATTTGTACAATAATAATGTCTTCCCCTTTGTTTTTCCCTTTCTTCCTTTCTATTTCCATTGATAAACTTGGAAATTCTTTACAAAAAACACTTACACATCGAATAGCGATCCACATTGGAAGGAAATAAAACATTGGGCTTTATATTTCATTAGATCATCAAACTGCACTTGATTGTTTATCATATTTTTCAGAAAAGCAAAGTGCATATGCGGACAACATAAAGAAATTTTTGCTCTTATATGTTGAATTTTACTTTTCGTTTTCTAATTCTTCCTGTATCCAGGTGTGGCACTCATTGACCAATCAGTATATGGTCAAATGCGAGGAGCTTTTGTTGTTTATGGAAAATAATTTTTATCTCCCCAAATTCACTTTTTCTCATCATGAGACCCAAACACACTTTCTGGTCATCCTAAAATCATCATATCTCCCTACTTCAAATGCACCGCCACAAATTTCATCTTGGGAAGTTCCTGCCATCCAAAACGTGATAAATGGTCGTATCTCCCTGCCTACTCTGCTAGATCCACACCTCCTCTTCTAGCAATAGAGCTGAAGAGAGGAAGCAGCTTCCATCAGGGACTGCAAGGGATGTTCAGTCTTCTCACATTCAAGTCCCATCTCAATTGGTAGCCATTCAATCAGTTAATGGTTTCTTTTACACCTAGCTATAACATTTCAATTATAAGTGTAATGCTTGACAAAAAGGACTTGATGTTGAAACGTTGCTATGCTGCCTTCTATTTCTTGTTAAGTGGGAGGCAATTTGCAGGTATTTTACAGGTGAGCACTGTGAGTGGGACTACTATAAACTGAGGGAGGTGCTGTGACGGTGACTTACTGTAACTAGGGGCAGGCACTGTGATGCTGGCTACAGTACAGAGCTGGCTACAGTATTTTAAATATTTGAAGTGTTTATTATATGTGATTCTCCTCATGCTGCGCTAGTGACTTCTTGCTACCAAAGCGTTTCTAAAATATTGAATCCCATCCTGTGTTGTGTCCTTGTGTCCAATCACTGCTGACAGCACAGCCTGTACTTGGCCACAACCTAACTGGTTACACCCACATGGCTAACTGCTTGTAAATAACACTAGGAATCACAAGAAACTTAGATTCATAAGAAAAAAAATATTTGAAATGGTTTTACTAAGTATTTCCAATCACTTATATTCACATAGCAGTGAATTGAGTTGTTAAGTAAAGTATGTTAGTCTCTGTTCTTAATTAATGAAAAAAATAGCATCCATCAAAATATCCAATTTCTTTTGAAATACACATGTGAACAAGAAGTTACAGATGAAAATGTAGACGTCGGTGAACCATAAAGAGTGAGAGAGCATTTCCAAAATGGTTCTTGTGCTCTACCTGGGAACGCTGCCTATATGTTATAAGATACTGACTTGCTTAGAAGAATTTGCACCCAAGTGTGGTTAGGACATGTCTTTGTAGCATTATTACTTATAAAAGTAATTTTCTTACATTGTGTACAGTAGGTGGTGGATAGCCCACTAGTAAATTTGCTTGGAGAAAATGTGGTCAGTGCACCTCACTTTATGGGCCCATGCTGTGAACATCGGGCAGTATATTAACCCGAGTGAGTTGTATAAACCTAACTTTTCAGGCACAATGTTCATTGGTGGGTGGTGAACAGGCTCCCGGGCTTTTTTTATATCACTCCAAGAACCGTATACCAGGAGTGGTGAGTATGTAGGTCTGTGTAAGTAATGTACAGCGTGGTAAAGAAGTGGTGTCTATGCATGAGTCTTTTGTCTGAATGAAAAGCAAGGGGCTATAATAAAGACTTTATTTCTTGATAAAGGAGCTGCTTACTGAAACTTTGGGGGCACCCAGGTAGTCTGAGGGACTTTTTTATGACACCTCTTTGCGTTTCTAACATTGACTTAGTTATGTTGAATGTTTCTACTGTCACAAGTCTATTGTTTGTAAGTCGTGATGCTTTCTCATCATGTGCCCCTCCGCTTTACTGCAGCCTGTTATTCAGTTACTCCCTCCACTATTTAACTATCTTAAATAAAACACATAGAACATAAGAAAATAAATATTACAGGTTATTAAAGGGTAGTTTCATTAAAGAGTAACACAGTTAAGAAATTTTATGAATAATGTAACAGATGTAGTAGTAAACATGCAATTTTATTGAAGAGAACCCGTCAGGCAAATAACCCCTAATCAAAATATATTTTCATAAAACTGCCATTAGAAAGGCATTGCCCCTATCCCTTCATTGTCCATCTACCTGCCTTAAACCAAGCAAAGGTCAAAGCTGTATGCAAATGAGCTGTGAAATGTCCAATGGCTATAAATTTTATTTCAGATCATTACAATTCAGTGTCATTTATCATGAGTGGGGGTACGCCAAACCCAGTGTTGACTCACAGTCTGTATAATGGTGTGAGGTGGTATAATGATGTAATGGCTCCTCCTGTGCTTCCTGGTGCTGGTGGTCCACGCCTCCTGCAGCCTGTGGTGTATGAGAGATACAAACAGCCTCCAGGCAGCTATCTATTGAGAACATTCAGGTACTTGTGGTAGCTGCATGTCTGTGGACAGAGCATGCAACAGATAAAGCACAGACAACAAGCAATGCTTTACATATTACACAGACATGAGCAGGGGGGGGGAGGGGAGGGGTAACAGGAGTGACATCACTGCCTCTGACCATGTGACCAACCTCATTTACATAATAAAGAATAGATGATTTTACAATGATTAATGTGGAATTGACTAGATAAAGGCTGGGGGATCCTTGTGAGCTGCTCCAACAGGTAGAGGTGACAGGACTAGTGAGAGAGACCTGATGACAGTTGTCCTTTAGTTTAACTTCTAAAAAGAAAAAATAAACTTTACGAAACCCAAAAAATGTGCATAAAGATGCATTATGCAAACATAATGGGAACCGATTTTCTGCTGCACCATTTGCTGCTGGATATCCATTGAAACCCATGGTGCCGGTCATGGTGTGGTGAGCACATGTTGTTCATTGACACGTGATCCTGTGGCTGAAAATTGGATGTACTATATTTTCTGTACAGTTACAGTGCTGGGCCTGAGCTTCCGTAGAGGGAGAGGGGTGAGCAGCCGTGACGTGTGAGAACATGTTCATCTGAATGAGGACATACACTGTTATGTGCACTGTGCTAACATCAATAATGGGCATCAATATGGGCAGGTGTGGGCAATCCCTTCATATGTTATTCTCGGTTAAGATGATAAAAGCCTGCGGGTGATGTGAGTTGTGGTGCTTGATATGGAAAGTGTGTGCGAGGCTATAGCCCATGCGTGCATACAGCCACTCGATGGAGGAAGGAGGGGCCTCCCATCTCCATAGGGAGAAGGGCAGAATGGTCGTACTTAAAGGAACCTACCACTTGAAGTGGCAGGTTAGATGGAAATACCGAGCACCAGCTCAGGGTGAGCTGGTGCCGGAGCTGATTTTTGTTAGTGTTTTAAACCGCAGTATTGCGGTTTAAAACACTTTTTAAACTTTTAGCCGGCGAGGGGGTACGCGCTCGGCGCTTACCACGAGCGTGTGACCGTGCGCGTGGCTAATAGGAAGTGAAGGAGAGCCGCGGCGATGGTAAGCGCGAGCGCGCTACCTCCCTGCGCCGGCTTTAAAGTTTAAAAAGTGTTTTAAACCGCAATACCGCGGTTTTAAAACACTAACAAAAATAAGCTCCGGCACCAGCTCAGGGTGAGCCGGTATTTCCATATGAAACCTGCCACTTCAAGTGGTAGGTTTCCTTTAAAGGGAGAGATAAAGCAAACTCCATCTTTTTCCCCAGTACGGTGTTTAGGCCATACGTCCACAAAATGAATGGACCCTACTTTAATGCATGGGGTCCGTATACTACCCATACCACAACGGTACAATTCGGGTAGCAAATGACCGTTTTTTCACGTCCAGTGATAGCAGCAGTATGGCACAGAAATACAGGGCTGAAGAAATCATACGTTTGTGTGAAAGGGCCTGAGGAGATAGATATTGAAATCATTGTTACGTTAAGCTGCGAAAACAGAAAAAAAAATTTAGAGAAATTGCTACGTTATAAGGAGTGGTAAGATCTACAGTTTGGTAACCCTAAGAAGAAAGACTGGTGAACTCATCAATACAGAAATGAGAAACAGCAAAGTCCAGCTCCAATTACCGTTTTTTAAACTTAAAGATTAACTATACCGTATATACTCGTGTATAAAGCCGAGTTTTTCAGCACAAAAAAATGTGCTGAAAAATGTCCCTTGGCTTATACGCAGTCAAGTCAATAACAATGTCAATGACTAAAAAATAAAAAACGTATATACTCACCCTCGGTGGCCCCGATGCGCAGTGCTGCTCTCCCGATGTCCGCGCGGGTCCTCTTCTGGCTTCTGCACTATCTTCTTTCTTCTGTAAATCGTGCATGTTTTTTCCCGGGCGGCGCTCGTATGGGTCAGCAGCGGCGTGTCCTACTATGCGCTGCCAGCGGGAGAGAGCAGTGGTGGCGCCCAGCACGATGTTACAAAAAAAGAAGATAGGGGCGGAAGCCAGAAAGAGGACCCCCGCGGACACTGGGGGAGCGCGCTGCGCATCGGGGCCACTGGAGGGTGAGTATATAAGTTTTTTTTTTTTTTTAATGCTGGGCTGGCTGTATACTACTGGGGGCAGGCTGAGGTGGCTGTATAACTACTGGGGGCAGGCTGAGGTGGCTGTGTACTACTGCTGGCAGGCTGTATACTACTGGAGGCAGGTGTATACTATGGGGGCAAGCTGGTCTAGCTGTATACTACTGGGGCAGGCTGGGGTGGCTGTTATACTACTGGGGGCAGGCTGGGGGGCTGTTTACTACGGGGCAGGCTGAATACTGGGGCAGGCTGGATGGCTGTATACTACAGGGGAAAAGCTGGGCTGGCTGTATTACTACTGGGGCAGGCTGGGCAGGCTTATAACACAGGGGCAGGCTGTATACTATAGGGGGCTGGGTGGCATATACTGGGGGGGGTCTGGGACCAATGCATTTCCCACCCTCGGCTTATACACGAGTCAATAGGTGTTTCTCAGATTTTGGTGGTAAATTAGGGGTCTCGGCTTATACAGGGTTGGCTTATACTTGAGATATATCACTCACCGACCATTTATTAGGTACCACGGCCAACTGCCGTTAATACTTAATTTCTAATCAGCCCCAATCACATGGCGGCAACTCAGTGCATTTAGGCAGTAGACATGGTCAAGACAATCTCCTGCAGTTCAAACTGAGCATCAGTATGGGGAAGAAAGGTGATTTGAGTGCCTTTGAACGTGGCATGGTTGTTGGTTGCAGAAAGGCTGGTCTGAGTATTTCAGAAACTGCTGATCTACTGGGATTTTCAAGCACAACCATCTCTAGGGTTACAGAGAATGGTCCCGAAAAAGAAAAACTCAAAAAGTGGAGCGGCAGTTCGTGGCGGGGAAATGCCTTGTTGATGCCAGAGGTCAGAGGAGAATGGGCAGACTGGTTCGGGTGAAAGGCAACAGTGACTCAAATCGCCACCCGTTACAACCAAGGTAGGCAGAAGAGCATCTCTGAACGCACAGTCGTCGTCGAACTTTGAGGCAGATGGGGTACAGCAGCAGAAGACCACACCGGGGTGCCACTCTTTCAGCTAAGAACAGGAAACTGAGGCTACAATTGCACAAGTTCATCGTAATTGGACAATAGAAGATTGGAAAAACGTTGCCTGGTCTGATGAGTTTGGCGTCAACAACATGAAAGCATGGATCCATCCTGCCTTGTATCAACGGTTCAGGCTGGTGGTGGTGGTGTCATGGTGTGGGGAATATTTTCTTGGCCTCTTTGGCCCCTTGGTACCAATTGAGCACATCGTTGCAACGCCCACAGAGTAATGTTGCTGACCATGTCCATCCTTTCAGCAGGATAATGCACCATGTCATAAAGCTGGAACATCAATCTTAGACTGGTTTCTTGAAAATGACAATGAGTTTACGTACTCAAACAGCCTCCACAGTCACTAGATCTCAATCCAATAGAGCATCTTTGGGATGTGGTGGAACGGGGAGATTCGCATCATGGTGTGCAGCCGACAAATCTGCGGCAACTGTGTGATGCCATCATGTCAATATGGACCAAAATCTCTGAGGAATGCTTCCAGCACCTTGTTGAATCTATGCCACGAAGAATTGAGGCAGTTCTGAAGGCAAAAGGCGGTCCAACCCGTTACTAGCATGGTGTACCTAATAAAGTGGCCAGTGAGTGTACGGTACATGGAATAACAATGGCGAAAAATAAATGCTAGTACAAGGCAAAGTCTAAGTGTTTAGATAGTAGTGCTCATTATGGCATAACACATTTTATTAGAACCTTATTAATAACACTTATATTAATGTTGTGTCCACATCTATGAAATCCGGATATATAACCATAAGTCTTGTTTGTAGGGACATTTTGAATTAAACTGGGTGATAGTTATCCCTAAAGTGGGGGCCTCTCTGGAAATATATTTCACACTGGGACACATTTACCAAGAACGTGCAGAGAATTTGTGTTGCATTAAGCATTGTGCAAAACAGTCGCATGTGACGCAGAGCCCTTTAGTAATGTGCCCCATTATGTTTAACCCTTCCCAACATTTGACGTAATAGTACCCGCAAAAACACTATTCGTCATGCTTCTGGCGCCGGCTACTGAAACAGAGTCGGGGCCAGAAGCTGCGGGTGTTGGCTATATATTTAGCCGACACGCCTCTAACACCCGCAATCAGAGATTTCTGACCGCGGCGTGTTAGGGGCATTTAAAGTGAATAGGACCCCCCCCACAGCACTTACTGCAGTGCCCGGGGCTGCGCGATTCTTCCTGTAGCCGGGTCTTGCCTTCTGGCAGGACCCGGCTGTAACACACTGAGAAGCGCAGCATGTCCAGTGTGTTACATTACACGTGTATACATCTGTGTAATAGTTGAACAGCGATCAGTGGATCGCTTCTTCAAGCTAACCTGTAAAAGTTAATAAAAAAGTTAAAAAAAAACATTGAATAAAAACATTTTTAATAAAAAGATTAATTAAATAAAGTTAAAGTCCATTAAACACAAAATTCCCTATACACATGAATAAAGTGGAAAAAAAACCACAAAATCGCCCAAACCCCTCACATATTTGGTATCGCCGCGTCCTCCATACAATTGTGCAATAATCAGAAACATTATTGGACCCGCTTGGTGAACGCCGTAAAAACAAAACCTGAAAAACTCGCCAAAAATGTACATTTTTCATAAAATCTGTACAACCAAATGTTCTAAAAAGTGTTCAAAAAAAGGTTATGTGTGCCAAAATGGTACCACTGAAAAGAACAACTCAACACGTAAAAAATAAGCCCTAAACTAGCTCTGTCATCACAAAAAATATTAAAGTTACGTCTCCGAAAAGATGCTGAAAAACAAATGAGATTTCCTCTAATTAGTTTTATCCAGGAAAATTGTTAAGTAAACAAAAAAAAAATAAATAAATGAGGTATCAACGTGATCGTAGTGACCTATAGAATAAATATCATATATATTTTTAGTGTACGGTGTACGCACCCAAAAAATAAGAAAAGAAGTAAACCAAAATTGACATTTTCTTTTCACCATGATTCAAGAGTTAATAAATCTCATCAATAAGCTAATGAGCCACAAAATGAAGTATTTTCTAAAGTGCATCTCATATCGCAAAAAATAAGCTCCTTATATGTCCAAATTGCCAAAAAATAAAGATTGTATAGCCAATAAAAAGTGACAATGCATAATCTTCTCTGAATGACGCAGCTTCCCTTCGATGCCCTGGCGTGTGCCCATACAGCAGGTTGGGGTATTGTTATACGCGGGAGGGATTGGGTATCAAATTTTGTGGAGCGTTTTGGTATTTATCCACTGAGAATTTGTACATTTTTTGAAAAACACATTCATTACCAAAAAATTTTACTTTCAAAATGTGCATCTGATTTTGTTACCAGTGAAGTTGGCCCCCCCCACCTTGTTCAAATCAAACAAAATTGGTGTCAAACATTTGTGCTACGTTTGTGCAGCAAAAATTTTCGTTTGTGCCGCTATCGTTTTTAAGATTTTAATGAAAATTTCCAGAGGTCATCAGAGGTCAACCAGCCCCCCCACATTGCCCAAATCAAACAAAACTGGGACCAAACAACTCTGCTACGTTTGTGCTGCTCAAATTTTTGCTACACAAACCGGCACAACCTAGCACTAACGCTGACACCAATTTGTTTGATTTGAAACAAGGGGGGGGGCCAACTTCACTCAGTGATTTGTGTAAACCCCTGTAAAACAATAAAGGGTTAACAAACTTCATAAAAGTTGTTTTACATAGTTGTTTTGTTTGAGGGGTGTAGTTTCATAAATGGGGTAATTTATGGGGTTTTACTTTTATTTAGGCCTCTCAAAGTAATTTGAAAACCTGAGCAAGTCCTCAATAGCAGGATATCGCGTTTTTTTTGAAAATGTGAAAAATCGCTCAAAGCACCATAACATCCTACAAAAATAAGAGTATGCATAAAAAACCATTTCCACATAAAGAAGACATTTAGTGAATGTTGTTATTAAGTATTTTTGCGGTTATGACTATGGGGTCATTTACTAAGGGCCCGAATCGGGTTTTTCGACGGGTTAATCGAAAATTTCCAATCATGCGCCGATTCTCCCTGAATTGCCCCAGGATTTAGGGCACACGATCGTATGTGGCGATCGGTGCGGCATGTCACGCGACGGAAATTGGCCGTACGAAAACAGGATTCGGAAAAACCGCCGCATTAAAAAAAAAAAAAGTCTTGCTGGACACACGATTACCGCACCCGGCCCAGCTTGGTGAACTTCAGTGCATCAGCGCCACAGTGACCTGGTGGAAGTCGAGAGAGAACTACCTTAGTTGAATCCCGGCAGAACCCGAATCCTCAGCAGAGAATGCACCGCTGGATCGCGAATGGACCGGGTAAGTAAATCTGCCCATATGTATGGAAAAGTAGAACATTTTGAAGTTCGAAAATCAAGAATTTTTCAAATTTTCACCAAATATCTGATTTTCTCATAATAAATGAAAAAACATACACCAAAACTTTTCAACTAACATGAAGTACAAAGTTTTTTTTTGATCACCAGGATTTATCTTGTTGTTTTAAAATGATTTAAGTCAGTACAGTTCAGTTACATTTGGGCGTATTAGTTCTTCCATTGGAAGTTCAGCATCGGGTACAACACAGTATAGGCTAGATTATTTAAAAGGGTTTTCCCACCAAACAAGATTAACTTGATACTGAGTCTGGTGGGGTCCCCGTGAGATAGAGAGTGGAACAGACAACCGTGCATATCCATTCTTCAAACGGCTCCTGCATTTATCTCTATGGAGTTGAGATGATGATTGCCGATCGTCCTTGCAGCCCATAGAGATGAAGAACCCCTCTCTCATAACTGAGACCCCCATGATCCCCATCAGTTAGGGAGGCCCTACCTGTGCGGATAGTGCCTAGCTTGTTTTCAGTGGGAAAACTCCTTTAACGCACGGCAGTTGGTATAATGGCCAGTCTTACAAATCCTTTCTTCGCTCGGCGATCTGGCCTCTTACTAAATAGGTGGCAGAACCCCACCAGTTTGGAACCTTAGACCAGATCAGAACTTGTGCTACGATAGTTCTACTTAGTTCCCGGCTTATGCTTACTACTTATAATGACCCTTTACTGTATAACTCGTTTGTTTTTCAATATAATTGTGAATGCCCATGCTCGGGGTAGGTGTAAAGGGATATGACGCCCACCGTTTTCATTTCTCTTAATGTTACACCCAACACCATTTATTCTTACATTAATACATTGGATACATTTTTGAAAAGAAATCTTAGAAAGTTGTTTTGTGCAGTATTTGATAGGAGCAGAATGACATTTTTAGGTATCACAGCTAATTCCCCTAAAGGATAATATTGTTTTATGAAAGCTATATAGGATATTTTTATTGGCACAGTTACTTTGTCACTGTTGCATGTAAACTGTCCCCAAGTACGTGACAATCGCAAAGTTCCTTCTTTTGACACTAGATGGCAACATTTTCTTCTAGACAGAACAGATGGTGGCACTTATACAAACGTATTCTTTGGTACTTCAATGAGTCACGCTCCACTTCTCATTACCCATAGAAACTGTGGGTAGCCCGCTCAGGAAGTTAAATCGGTCGACATTGTATCTGTCTCGTATCTGCTATTGGGCTATTCTCCTCTGCTTCACCAATATCTGTATTTTAGTATTTTACTGCCACGTCCCTTTCCTGCTTATCTTTAAAGGCAACCTACCATCAAAATCTCATGGTCAGGTGGCTGTAAGAGTGCGTAAGCCCTTACCTAGTTTTACCTAATCCTATAATACTTTCTAAGCGAAATAACACTTATCTTATCGCTATATGGTTATTAGATAGCTACTAAGCCTCTCCAGCTTGGTAGCATAGCTCCTCCATGCCCCCAGTACCCTCTGAATCCACCTACCCTGCTGCTCTATGCCTGGGCGCCACTCCTCATCACTCTGTAGCGGTCCCGCTCCTCCATAGCTCCGACTCTCAGCGCACTCGCATAGCCTCTTGTCCCATCGGCTCTGCAGCCGGATTATATGAAAGGAGCCGGAACCTGCCTACAGATGAGAGGGTGCGCGCCGAGGACATCTCACGGTTCAGGGAGAGAGAATTCGCTGAGGCTATTGGGGGCGTTGCTTCCCACTGCCTGGAGAGGCTCTCACAAAGCCAGCCCGTAGCCTCTGCAGATCTACCTCCCTAGGTACATTTCTGAATTGAAAGATTTCCTTAATAAAGATTAGGAAGACACAATACTTAATGAGCAACATCTGAAATCCTGATATCTACGATTTCTTTGGTCACAAGATCTTCGTGCATGGCAAGGATGTTCAGGGGGGTGGGTTACCAGAATGAATTCCTATTCAGTAGACTCTCTGGCTGGTAGGTTATAAGTTTAATGTGGCCTGCAAACGTTGGTATTTCTTCTCTAAGACCTGAACATAATCCGTACTGTCTGCCGTACACAAGGGTCTGTCCAATGGCTTCCTGATGGCTTCAAGCCTCCTTCCTTTTTACAACCGCTGTAAGTCACAGAGCCTCAGGTCGACTTATTCGCGCAGTAGCAGCAACACTACTAGCACACACCCCCAGCCGAGGTAAAAAAACATGCCGAGACTCTGGTTCGTCACAGCACTCTCTTGCCCACTGTAGGTAGGGCTGGTAGTAAGACCGGTGGTCGTGGAATCATTAACCAATCGTACGCCATCGGTACAGCACGCGGATGACGTGAGCGGGTAGCATCAGGCAGGGGCCTATGTTACATGATGTGAGTTAACTCATTCTTTTTTAAACTAAACAATCGCCCATGCCTGAACCAAGTACAATGTGGCCAGGCATCAGAATTTAATAGCCTACAGGGTGGTGTGCTCGCATGATTTCATCATGCGATCGCAGTGGTAAGGTTCCTTTAAAGATAGTGGCTTCCACTCTACCTTAAAGCCGAGGGGCAGTGTAGCATCTCTCAAGTGTTTCTGTTTTAGCTCTTTTATACTGTTACTTTTTCTTGTTTTGATTTGACCTGCATGTGGCATTAGCTATGGGGTCAAGACCTATGCATCAGCTATATGGCCGTTGCCTGTCCGACTGTAATGCTATCTGGGGTGTGTCGTTTTACTTTAGAAGGTGTTATCTGATTAATCACCTTGCAGGTCCTGTGCTGACTTGTGTACTTACCCAGATCAAACTAAATAATAGATGTCCCCGCCTACTTTAACTTTTTTACCAGTTCGTATCTAACTACTAGGCCGGGCCCCACTTAAGAACCCCGCACTTACAAACGACCCCTAGCTCTGGTTATTGTATTTACTGTACTTTAAGCCAGTAGGTTAGCAATAAAACACTATAAACAGTTATTTAAAAGGTGTCTGCAATGAAACTTTATTGTTTATTCCTCGGTTCCGATGCCAATCGGCAACATTTTGTAAATCCCATCTGTCAATAGACAACAAAAAACTTTTTGGCTGGGGTTTCAATTTATAAAATATATGTTTCCAACAAAATTTACACCCTACAAATTCACTAGACAAACCCTGAGACCTATCTTGTACGCTACCCGGGACTGGCCTGGATTACTGACTCAATTGGATTATGGTATTAGTATATTTGATTTCAAAATTTGTTCGGTCCGTACGTCTCTATTACTTTTGTATAATTTTAGTAGACACTCTTGATGCCCTTTTTTAGATGGTTTAATTGCTTGAAGAATTACATTTACTGCATATTCACTTGCTGTTTCTTCTCATGACCCTTATGACAGATAGAAACTAGCTAGTACGTTGTACAACAATAAATGTGGGGAGGCCTCAGACAAGGTCAACCACATTTCAATAAATGATGATTCCTGTAAGTGTCTGTCAAAAAAAACTGCTCACACACACCCCATCCAAGTAAACGCTCGTTTAATGGTATTTGAAGCGATTTTATTTTTCAGTGACTGGTAAAACCCTTTTAGTGCTGCAGCTCTCTTCAAATGATTTTCTCGGTCCCATACAGCAGATATATGTTGTGACGCTGCTACTATTGCCTGCCACTGCGGCTGCATAGGGAAATCATTGACGGATACTAGTCTGCCGGAACCCCACATCAGTAAGTGATGACCCGCTTTGTAAGACATATAAGTAGCCCACCTCGACTTTGATCTCTTCGGCAGGGAGACAAGTAGACCGCACATTGTTCGCGAGCTACTTCTGACGCGCACTAGTATCGATATACAGTCATTTGGCAGTGTATAACTCCCTCTTGCAATATGGGAAGTTCTGAGATTTCTGGTTTGAGGAACCTATAAAGATACGACAAAGACTGTAAGCTTACGTTCCGAGATTCACATATTCCCAAGAAATTTCTGCCCAATAGAGATACGTCAACAAAAGCCATAAGAACCTTGGTTCTCATCTACATTCAAAACAACTATTTTTTTATGTGCAAGAACACAATGCTTGTCAACGTTTCTGTAGAAACAAAACAAACACACATAAACTACATACGACTGAGATCAACACATAATTAATACCAGAATAACTTTCATAAACATTTCCACGGAGGCAAATATCAAATTCTAAGTAAAGTTTCTGGTGCGCACATCCACCATGGCTAGAATCAATCCTCTGGCAGCTTTTCCATGGTGTCCATCTACTGACCCATCAGTTTGGCCTTCATTTTGAGCTTCACAGTAATTCAGTAAGGATACGCATCCTCAAAATTCATCCGGCTGTGATTTCTGTCCTGTCGTTCAATCATCATCAATAACACCTAGTGACCGAGTCGTTGCCACTGGTAGCCTGTACTGTCCAAGTCAACTACCACCACCATGTTTTTTAGAGATGAATTTGCTATTGCTCTTGGATCATGAGCGGTAAACCACCTTTGAACAGTTTTCCTTTCCATACATTCTGTAGAGGTGTTGGATCTTGATCTTTGAACTAGTCTAACAGAAGTTCATTACTACTCTGGCTTTTTTATATGTTTTTTTCTTTTTATAAGTCTAATTTAGCTTTTTTAGTGCCTTGAGGCTAATAGTGGTTTGCGCCATGCATATTACAATTTCATTTCTTTAAATCATGGGAAAAATGTCGAATGGCATCGATGTGTGTGTGACTTCACCGGAGGAACACCTGTGACTTCATTCTCATATAAGTGTTTAAACCATACGTCTGGATATTACCAAGTAAGAAAAGTAGGACACACAATAAATTAATAATGATAAATGACGTTTCGTTTTCTTGTTTATTACCTTCAATGACCGACAGGCGGTTCAAGGAATACAATCATAAATGTTTCTCTAAAAGGAGGATGTCCCACTGCATTTTGGCGTTCCAGAGAGATGCCTTCTTATGCACCCTTTTAAAGAATTTTAGGACATCCTACATATTGTAAACCCCTCTTGTTTGCGTTGTTGATCTACTTAAATGGTTAAAAGGACACCCTGTCATCAGTTTCTGTCACTATTTCTGTCACCTCTACCTGTTGGGGCAGCTCACAAGTGATCAACTCCAAGCCTTTATCTAGTCAATTCATACATTACTCATTATAAAATCATCTTTCTACTTTTAATTGATGTCAACTGAGGCTGGTCACATGGTCAGAGGCAGTGAGTCATCCCTGTTACCCCTCCCCCTCCCCTCCCCTGCTCAGGTCTGTGTGGTATGTATAGTAAAGCATTGCTGTGTGTGCTGCATCTGCTGACATGTCGGCATCCTCTCATACAAAGAGACAGACATCAGCTACACCAAGTACCCTGACATGTTTCTGCTATAACATGGCTGCAGCTGGAGCTGTTGTATCTCTCTATACACACACAGGCTGCAGGGGGTGTGACCGCCAGCCCCAGGAAGCACATCATTATAACGCCTCACACATCATTAGACTGTCTGTCAGTCATATGGCGCTGGGGGTGTGGCTGTACTCCCACTCATGAATAGCTGGACACTTGAATATCGAATGACTCATTGGACATTTCACAGGTCTTTTGCATACAGCTTTAGGACCTATTGCTTAGGTTTACAGGCATGTAAGGGACATGAAGGGATAGAGGTAATGCTTTCAAATGGCAGTTTATTAAAATTTATTTATTTTAGGGGGGTGTTTCTTTAAACTGTCATACGGGAGTGGGGCGTTATTTTAAATATAATATGGGTGGTACTGTAATAGGAGTAGGGTATTTTTAGCTGTGGTTTTTTCTAAAGACTTTCATATTCAATCTGGTTTATGCTCATCTCGTATCAGGCATCTAAAAATTCCCAGGTCCCTCTTGACAGGTCCCTCTAGTCACAAGTCAAGAGACTGAAACAAAGGCAACTGATAGGTACCCAAAACATACAGGGTGCGCATGAGAGGCCACACAAGAGAATAGGGGAAACAGTGCTAGAGAGAAGCTCTCCAAAAGGCCAACAGGAAGATAGCAGATTTAGCCTTTTGTTTTGATTTTTAACTTTTAGAAGGGGGCAAAACATAAAAACACCATTGGTACATAAAAAAGGAGAAATGAGATTTTGGGACAAAATGGAACAACAATTTCCTTAATTGTATAACCGAATTTGTTGTTTATGGTCCACTGCAGACCCCCCAGACCCACTTCATATCGCTTTCTTTAAATCCATTTTAGACACTGTTTCTTTTGGTCATTTGGATTTGGATTTGTACACTAATAATGTCTTCCCCTTTGTTTTTTTTTTTTCCTTTCTTCTTCTTCCTTTCTTTTCCCTGATAAACTTGGAAATTCTTACAAAAACACTACACCCATCGAATAGCGATTCCACATTGGAAGGAAATAAAACATTGGGCTTTATATTTATCTAGATCATCAACTGCACATTGCATTGTTTATCATATTTTTCAGAAAAGCAAAGTGCAAGCGGACAACATAAAGACATTTTTGTCTCTATAATGTTGATTTTACTTTTCGTTTTCAATCTTCCTGTATCCAGGTGTGGGGCACTCATTGACGCAATCAGTATCTGGTCACCTGCACATCATGATGCTTTTGTTGTTTTATAGGAAATATTTTTACTCCCCAAATTCACTTTTTCCTCATCATGAGACCCAAAACACTTTCTGGTCCCCCCATCCTAAATCTCATATCTCCCTACTTCAAATCACACCGCCACAAATTTCTCCTGGGAAGTTCCTGCCCACCAAAAACTGATAAAGAACATTCCAATGGAAGAACTATACGCCCAAATTAACTGAACTGTTACTGACATTTAAATCATTTTTAAACAACAAGATAATCCACTGGTGATCACAAAACTTTGTACTTCAGTTAGTTTGAAAAGTTTTGTGGTTGTTTTTCATTTATTTATGAGAAAATCAGAATTTGGTGAAAATTTGAAAAATTCCTTGTTTTCGAACTTCAAAATTTTCTAACGTTTTTTCCATACATATGGGCAGATTTACTTACCCGGTCCATTCGCGATCCAGCGGTGCATTCTCTGCTGAGGATTCGGGTTCTGCCGGGATTCCAACTAAGGTAGTTTCTGCCTCTGACTTCCACCAGTTCACTGTCGTCCTGATGCACTGAAGTTCACCAAGCTTGGGCCGGGTCGGTAACGTTGTGTCCAGCAAGACTTTTTTTTTTTTTTTAATGCGGCGGTTTTTTTCCGAATCCTGTTTTCGTACGTGCCAATTTCCTGTCGCGTGCATGCCTGCAAAACCGATGCGCCACATACGATCGTGTGCGCCTAAAACCTGGGGCCAATTCCAGGGGAGAATCGGGCAGCATTTGAAATTTTTCGATTAACCCGTCTTAAAAACCCGATTCGGGCCTTAGTAAATGACACCACATAGTCATAACCGCAAAAATACTATTAACAACATTCACTAAATGGTCTTCTTTATGTGGAAATGGTGTTTTCTGCATACTCTTATTTTGTAGGATGTTATGGTGCTTTGAGCGATTTTTTCACTATTTTCAGAAAAAACGCGATAATCTGCTATTGATGGACTTGCTCAGGTCAGTTTCAAATTACTTTGAAGTAGGCCTAAATAAAAGTAAAACCCATAATTACCCCATTTATCGAAACACAAAACCCCCAAACAAAACAACTATGTAAAACAACTTTTATGAGAAGTTTGGTTAACCCTTTAATTGTTTTACAGGGGTTTTACACACAAATCACCTGAGTGAAGTTGGCCCCCCCACCCTTGTTTCAATATCAAACAAATGGTGTCAGCGTTCGTTGCTAGGTTTTGTGCCGTTTGTGTAGCAAAAATTTGAGCAGCACAAACGTAGCAGAGTTGGTTGGTCCCATTTTGTTTGATTTGGGCATGTGGGGGGGCTGGTTGACCTCTGATGACCTCTGGAAATTTTTCATTAAAATCTTAAAAACGATAGCGCACAAACGAAAATTTTTGCTGCACAACACTACACAATGTTGACAACCAATTTTTGTTTGATTTGAACAAGGTTGGGGGGGGGCCCAACTTCACTGGTATCACAAATCAGATGCAGCAATTGTTGGGAAAAGTAAAATTTTTTTGGCTAAATGAATGGTGTTTTTCAAAAAATGTACAAAATTCTCAGTGGATCAAATCCAAACCTTCACACAAAATTGATACCCAATCCCTCCCGCCGCGTATACATACCCCAACCTGCTGTATGGGCACAACCAGGGGCAATCGAAGGGAGCTCGGCGTCATTCAGAGAAGATTATGCATTGTCACTTTTTATGTGCTTACATCTTTTATTTTTTGGGCATTTGAGACTATAAGAGCTTATTTTTTTTCGATATGAGACTGCACTTTAGAAAATACTTCATTTTTGGCTCTTAGCTTATTGATGAGATGTTATTAAGCTCTTGAATTTCATGCTGGTGAAAGAAATTTCAATTTTGGTTTACTCTTTTCTTATTTTTTGGGGTGCTTACCCGTACACTAAAAATATAATATGATATTTATTCTAATAAGGTCACTACGATCAGTTGATACCTCGATATTTATATTTTATTTTTTTTTGTTTATCTTACAAATTTTACTGGATAAAAACTAATTAGGAAATCTCATTTGTTTTTTTCAGCCAATCTTTTTTCGGAGACGTAACTTTAATATTTTTTGTGAATGATCGAGTTTTAGGCTTATGTTTTTACGTGTTAGTTGTTCTTTTCAGTGGTACCATTTGGCACACATACCTTTTTTTGAACACTTTTAGAACTTTTGGTGTACATGATTTATGAACAATTACATTTTGGCGAGTTTTTTCGGTTTTGTTTTTTACGGGCGTTCACCAAGCGGTCCAATAATTTTCTGATTATTGCACAATTGTTATGGACGGCGCGGGATACCAAATAGTGAGCGTTTTTGGCGATTTGTTGTGTTTTTTTTTTTTTTTCCACTTTATTCTATGTGTATAGGGAATATTGTGATTAAACTGGACTTTAAAACTTTATTTAAAATTATTCTTTTTATTAAAAAATGTTTTTATTCAATGTTTTTAACTTTTTTTATTAACTTTTACAGGTTAGCTTGAAGAAGCGATCCACTGATCGCTTGTTCAAGCTATTACACAGATGTATTACACCGTGTAATGTAACACACTGAGCATGCTGCGCATGCTCAGTGTGTTACAGCCGGGTCCTGCCAGAAGGCAGAGACCCGGCTACAGGAAGGAGATCGCGCAGCCCCGGGCACTGGCAGTAAGTGCTGTGGGGGGGTCCGATTCACTTTAAATGCCCCTAACACGCCGCGGTCAGAAATCTCTGATTGCGGGTGTTAGAGGCGGGTGTCGGCTATAATATATAGCCAACACCCGCAGCTTCTGGCCCCGACTCTGTTCAGTAGCCGGCGCCAGAAGCATGACGTAATAGTGTTTTGCGGGTACTATTACGTCAAATGTTGGGAAGGGGTTAAACATAATGGGGCACATTTACTAAAGGGCTCTGCGTCACATGCGACTGTTTTGCACAATGCTTAATGCAACACAAATTTCTGCACTGTTCTTGGTAAATGTGTCCCAGTGTGAAATATATTTCCAGAGAGGCCCCCACTTTAGGGAGTAAACTATCACCCAGTTTAATTCAAAATGTCCCTACAAACAAGAATATATGGTTATATAATGCAGGATTTCATAGATGTGGACACAACAATTAATATAAGTGTTATTAATAAGGTGTCTAATAAAATGTGTTATGCCATGAATGAGCACTACTATCTAAAACACTTAGACCAGCCTGCCCCCAGTAGTATACAGCCACCCCAGCCTGCCCCCAGTAGTATACAGCCTGCCCCCAGTAGTATACAGCCTGCCCCCAGTAGTATACAGCCTGCCCCCAGTAGTATACAGCCAGCCCAGCCTGCCCCCAGTAGTAAACAGCCACCCCAGCCTGCCCCCAGTAGTATACAGCCACCCCAGCCTGCCCCCAGTAGTATACAGGTATAAGCCGAAGGGACATTTTTCAGCACATTTTTTGTGCTGAAAAACTCGGCTTATACACGAGTATATACGGTATATGTAATCTTTAAGTTTTAAAAACGGTAATTGGAGCTGGACTTTGCTGTTTCTCATTTCTGTATTGATGAGTTCACCAGTGCTTTCTTTCTTAGGGTGTACCAAACTGTAGATCTTACCACTCCTTATAACGTAGCAATTTCTCTAAATTTTTTTTTCTGTTTTCGCAGCTTAAAGCGTAACAATGATTTCAGATAATTCTCCTCAGGCCCCTTTCACACAAACGTATGATTTCTTCAGCCCTGTATTTCTGTGCCATACGGCTGCTATCACATGGACGTGAAAAAACGGTCATTTGCTACCCGAATTGTACCGTTGTGGTATGGGTAGTATACGGCCCCATGCATTAAAGTAGGTCCATTCATTTTGATGGACGTATGGCCTAACACCGTACTGGGGAAAAAGATGGAGTTTGCTTTATCTCTCCCTTTATTAGTGTTTTAAACCGCTGTATTGCGGTTTAAAACACTAACAAAAATCAGCTCCGGCACCAGCTCACCCTGAGCTGGTGCTCGGTATTTCCATCTGAAACCTGCCACTTCAAGTGGAGTAGTATACAGCCAGCCCAGCCTGCCTCCAGTAGTATACAGCCACCTCAGTATTCAGCACACAGGATCACGGTGCAATGAGACAACATGTGCTCACCACACCATGACCAGGCACCATGGGTTTCAATGGATATCCAGCAGCAAATGGTGCAGCAGAACATCGGTTCCCATTATGTTTGGTGAATGCATCTTTATGCACATTTTTTGTGGTTTCATATTTTGCCTGACGGGTTCTCTTTAATAAATTGCAATGTTTACTATTATCATCTGTACTATTTATTCATAAAATTTCCTTAAACGTTTAGTTACTCTTTAAGTGAAACTACCACTTTATAACCTGTAAGTTATTTATTTTCTTATGTTCTATGTGTTTTATTTAAGATAGTGTAAATAGTGGAGGGAGTAACTGAATAAACAGGCTGCAGAGAAGCGGAGGTGACACATGATGAGAGAGCATCACGACTTACAAACAATAGACTTGTGACAGTAGAAACATTCAACATAACTAAAGTCAATTGTTAGAAAAGGCAAAGAGGTGCATAAGAAAAGTCCCTCAGACTACCTGGGTGCCCCCAAAGTCTTCAGTAAGCAGCTCCTTTATCAAGATAATGAAAAGCTCTTTATTATAGCCCCTTGCTTTTCATTCTAGACAAAAGACTCAGCATAGACACCACTTCTTTACACAGCTGTAATTACTTTACACAGACCTACATTACTCACCAATCCTGGTTATCGGGTTCTTGGGATGATATAAAAAAAAGCCCGGGAGCCTGTTTCACCACCCACCAGATGAACATTGTGCCTGATAAAGTTTAGGTCAATACAACTCACTCTGGTTAAAATACTGCCCGATGTTCACAGCATGGGCCATAAAGTGAGGTGCACTGACCACATTTTCTCCAAGCAGAATGTACTAGTGGGGCTATCCATCCACCTACTGTACACAATGTAGAAAATTACTTTTATAAAGTAATGATGCTACAAAGACATGTCCTAATACCACACTTGGTCAGCAATTCTTCTAAGCAAAGTCACGTATCTTATAACATATAGGCAGCGTTCCCAGGTAGAGCACAAGGAACCATTGTTGGAAATGCTCTCTACTCTTTATGGTTCAGCGGACGTCTACATTTTCATCTGTAGCTTCTTTGTTCACATGTGTATTTCAAAAGAAATTGGATATTTTGATGGATGCATATTTTTTCAATTAATTAAGAACAGAGACTAACAATACTTTATACTTTAACAATACTATATTCACTGCTATGTGAATATAAGTGATTGGAAATACTTAGTAAATACCAATTTCAAAATCTTTTTTTCTTATTAATCTAAGTTTCCTAGTGTTATTTACAAGCAGTTAGCCATGTGGGTGTAACCAGTTAGGGTTGTGGCCAAGTACAGGCTGTTGCTGTCAGCAGTGATTGGACACAAGGACACACACAGGAGTGGGATTCAATATTTTAGAAACGCTTTGGGAGCAAGAAGTC
This sequence comes from Engystomops pustulosus, assembly GCA_019512145.1. Classification (NCBI taxonomy): domain Eukaryota; kingdom Metazoa; phylum Chordata; class Amphibia; order Anura; family Leptodactylidae; genus Engystomops; species Engystomops pustulosus. The sequence goes on from CM033643.1 coordinate 144,797,520, forward strand.
ACATAGCACAGCATGAGGAGAAATCACATATAATAAACAATTACAATATTTAAAATACTGTAGCCAGCTCTGTACTGTAGCCAGCAGTCACAGTGCCTGCCCCTAGTTACAGTAAGTCACCAGTCACAGCACCTCCCCTCAGTTATAGTAGTCACCACTCACAGTGCTCACCTGTAAACTACCTGCAAACTGCCTCCCACTTAACAAGAGAATAGAAGGGCAGCATAGCAATGTTTCAACATCAAGTCTTTGTCAAGCATTAACACTTATAATTGAAATGTTGATAAGCTAGGTGGTAAAAGAAAACCATTAACTGATTGAATGGCTACCAATTGAGATGGGACTTGAAGTGGAGAAGACTGAACATCACTTGCAGTCCTGATGGAAGCTGCTTCCTCTCTTCAGCTCTATTGCTAGAAGAGGAGGTGGATGGATCTAGCAGAGTAGGCAGGGAGAGACGACCAAGGAAGGATTTGAACTACATGAGTCAGGGGATGGGCTAAGCATCTGCAGGGCTGGGAGCTGATGCTCTGCAGTGCTTCTCTGTGGCTCAGTGAACCAGCTGTGATTTTAACAACAGGTTCTATGGAAACGCCTGTGATCGGGAACAAGCTGCCGGGGTTTTGCATTAAATTAACGCCAAAACACCAGCGTCTCGTTCCCGATCGCAGGTGTTTACTTAGAAACGCTGATGTGATTGGGCCGCTCTGGTGGCCACGGTTTGGTCTGCGATTGCGTTTGCAAACGCAGCCAAAACGCAACGTGGGACAGCGCCCTTACAGTACTTCCAATACCCCTTCCCCTAGATATTCTTCTTGCTGGCACAAAAATAGTTCTACTCAAGATTCAGGTAAGGCAGATTGCTTTACTTAAGAAAATTGAGATTAAAATCATAAATCGTTGAATTTTTATTGAAAAATCGAGATTTTCATTTTAAGCAAAATTGCACCACCCTAACCTTAAGTAATGAAATCAAATTGAAGAGATAACGAGCCCTTTTCCAGTGTTATGATCCTATGATCAAAACAAAGAAAATGGAAATGTTAGTGTGAAAAGGGGCTAACACAACATACCTTTCTTATATTGATAAATGTGCTCTATAGTGTCAAATCACTCCTAAAAACACCGTTATCTCTTTATCAGAAAAACGATATAGATAACAAATTTTACAATTGTAGGCAGAATAATTTAGGAAATGTATACCTTCAATTCTACTTGGGGATCCCCTTGAAGCAAGGCCCACTCATATCGAACGATGGCATGGTCATCGTTGCTTTCCCGTCCGTCCAGTATAACCCAATCCACAGGCAGCTGCAGTACCACATCCTGCCCTGCATTGCTTATTGGTGGTTTATCTGCATCTGTAAGATGAATGTTTATGTCAGATATCTTCAAATTCAACAAATATAATAAATAATTGTAACATTCAATAAAGGAGATAAAATACCTAATATTTACACTAAATACACTACTACATTTATCCAAAACAGATAGGATACCGCAATATTCCTACCTGCTAAAAGGTATTTAAGATCTAACAATGATGTAAATCTACAATCTGACGTAGAGTTAATACTAGAAACATATTGTAAACGTATTGTACATGAGTGTGCACATAGTCTCCAGTGGTGTACTGTGTATGGGATACATCACCATCTGCTGCACCATCTGCTGAGTATCAGGAAATGAATGTTCGTTTCATCACAACACTAATTGACTGTACTGTTTATGCAATGAAAATATGGTGAACTGAGATATTGTTATCAAGTATCATACACATCTCATTTCATACACATTTCTGGAAACAATTAGCATGTTTAGACACTTTTGGCATGTTCAGTGTTTTCACTTAAAGGGATTGTGGGTTTGACCCCTAAATAAAAAATTGGGGCACATTTACTTAACCGGTCCAGTCCCGATCCCTGATCCGGACGGTCCGATGAAGATGTAGTATTCCGGCGCGATTCACCAACATCACGCGCCCGAGATCCTGCATGTGTCGCTTCCCCGCAGAGCTCAGCCGGAGTTCACCTTCTTCTTTCGGTGCATGTAAGTCTTTCGACACAATTTCCAATGTTAAATCCTGCACGTTGTCCGAATTCGTGGATTGTTCGACGGCAACCCCCCGATTTGTGTCGCGTGAAAGCCGGCGCCAAAATCCGATCGCTTGCGTCAAAAACCCGTTAAATGCGGTGCTCATTGGAAATGGTCAGGAAACCGACGAAAATGCGCTCCGCAGACCCTTAGTGAAAGAGCCCCATTATATTTGAACAGCCACCCGTAGTGTTTTCAGTGGTGTCAGAGAGATACCCAGGGACCAAAGTGGTGGAACTGGAGTGGTTGGGAAGGGGGTGGTGATTTAGTAATATTTCATGTCAGTTTTATTAACTGGAAAACTCTAGTTACACATCTGATAGGCAGGACTCTGTATAAGATGGTTGTGGGATTGTACCATGGGTGGGTGATTGACCTACCTACAGTAGGTGGATAGTGAGTGGGCTATGAATATGGGATGATATGGGTGTGGGCACTGACAAGTGTTGCCCCTACACATTGGTGCCATGGGAGGCCTCTTACCCAGGTTATTGGTCCCAGTGGAGTTGCGGCCCGTGAGGGTGAAGCTGCTGTAATCCCTGTGCGGAGAGAACTGGCACACACTGCGCCCATGGTGGCTACAATCAAAGAGGAAGCAGGCGAGTCCCCGGCCCGAGCCCTCCACCACGGCGGCCGAGCAGCGGGGCTGGGAGCAGCACTCCTCCAGGCACTGCTTCCAGCTGTACACCTCTCCCGGAGCCTTAAGGAAGGTGGCCCCGGCCTCCAGCGAGTCCTTGGTGCGGATGATGTAGTCCTCCAGCTGGTTGAAGCTGCACAGGTCCTCCCCGGAGTCTCCTGAGGGTCGCACGGCCACCTCCTGCAGCTGCTGTTGCATGGCCGCCGCTTCGTCCTCTTGGTCCCGGCCATTGCCGCGCTGCCGGTGCCGGTGCCAGTCCTCCTCCTCCTCCTGCCCCGGCTCCGCTCTCTGCTGCTGCAGCTGTTTACGGAATTCTTCCAGCAGCTCCTCGACCCCTGAGATCTGTGACCTGAGATCCGTCAGCTGTGGGGCCGGGGAGGTCCTCCTGCAGCCCCCGAGGCCCCAGCAGAGCAGCAGGGAGAGCAGGCTGAGGCCGGAGATCACCGGGTGATGCATGATGGGGACTCTCCGGTCAGTGCACTGAGGAGCTGGGGACCGCCATGGTACCAGGGAGATGAGATGGCAGACGTAAGACAGCCCGGGGCCAGGGCATGGCACTGGTGCTCCCCCTCCTCCTGTGATGTGCTGGGGGGTCTCCACAGGTGTACACAGATCAGCACCGGGGGGAGGGACAGCTCCCAGGGCAGCCCCGTGACGTCACCTCCATCCTGCTCCGAATACGTCACCCTCAGTGCGGATTGGCTCCGGGTAGTGTGAATAAGCACTTAGTGCTGTGTCACATCGTTTTTTATAGAGACAGGGGCGTCAACCTCAATACCTGCCAACCAAATTCTAATAGTCAACGTTCCCCCAGCACGGACACACCAACCACAGATGCAGTCACCATAATAATAATAATTCTTTATTTATATAGAGCTCATAGATTACACACAGTGCTTGCCAAATCAGTCCCTGTCCCCATGGGGCTCACAATCTACTCAACCTACCAGTATGTTTTGGAGTGTGGGAGGAAACCGGAGGAGCCGCTGGAAACCCACGCAAACACAGAGAGAACATACAAACTCTTTGAAGACATTGGGGCAGATTTACTTACCCGTTCCGTTCGCGATCCAGCGGCGCGTTCTCTGCGCTGGATTCGGGTCCGGCCGGGATTCATCAAAGCAGTTCCTCCGACGTCCACCAGGTGGCGCTGCTGCGCTGAAGTCCGCTGGAATGCCTCGAAATACACCGGCCTATCCAGGATGAAGGTAAATGTAATTTTCGCGACACAATTTTTTTTTTAAATGCGGCGGTTTTTCCAAATACGTCGGGTTTTCGTTTGGCCACGCCCCCCGATTTCCGTCGCGCGCATGCCGGTGCCGATGCGCCACAATCCGATCGCGTGCGCCAAAAACCCGGGGCAATTCAGGTACAATCGGCGCAAATCGGAAATATTCGGGTAACACGTCGGGAAAACCCGAATCGGGCCCTTAGTAAATGACCCCCATTGACTTGAACCCAGGACCTCAGCGCTGCAAGTCTGTAGTGCAAACAACTAAGCCACCATGCTGCCCATAAAAATCAGCACATGTAATGATTGCAGGTGACTTCACTTTGGATTTTCTCTTTTTCCTAGTCTTATCCCTAGACTGCCACCAACACCAGCCACAAGTCGTCAATGCAGAGGAGGAGGTCCCTGACTCTTCAATCACCATAGGGAGTCCTCACAGCATCAGCCGTTTACTATCAAAAACTGTAATGAACCATTCCAGAAGCCAGTAGGACCTTCCCAGATGCCACCAGGGTCCTCCTGACAAAAAGAGAGATGAATGCAAGTGTAATGTAGAGGCCAATGCCATAGCTGTGTGCAGCAGAGGCTGTAAGGTGGGATGTGATGATATCAATGCACCTGCTGGTTGCAGAGCTGGTCAAAGCTGTGGCAGAGATAATCCCTCTGCCACAGCTTTGCCACAGGACAGCTGCTAGGGAATGGAGAAAAGTGGTGGATTAACTGTCCCATGGGCCCCGGGCTGCTCACACAACTAGAGCAACCCGCCAAATTTTACCAAAAAATTAAAAAAATGTAAACAGTTTTTAAAAACTATACTCAGCTTCAGCTTCTTCTCCCCGGCCCTGTGGCTTTGAATCTCCTTCAAACCAGGGCGCATCACTATGACATGGCCGCAAGACATCATAGTATAAGGGCCCGCATGGTGCATACGCTATCACGTCATGCGGCCGCAATAACGCCACGTCAAAGTGATGCGCCGGGACAGAAGAGGAGAAGACGGAGCCACAGGACTGGGGAGAAGAAGCCGGAAGATGAGTTTATATTTTTTTACTTCTGAAAAACGAGGATCCAGCATCAATCTTCATAAAATTAATTTCTTTATTGAGACATCATTTAAAAGTTCATGGCTAGATATTTAAAATAACAAGTAGCCAATCACAGAACATTGGATTAGAATGTCATATCTTCAAGCACATATTAAAAAGACACATAAATCACATTCTTACATATAGATCATATTGAAATCCAATACAATATAATTAATATATAGATATCAGATCATCTCTAAAATTCATACCATTAGGGGTACGGGTATTAAAGGGGTATTCTCGTTTGGGCATTCACATTCAGTTTGATAAATCTGCCATATATAAACATTTCTTCAATAAGATGTTATTTTAAAAAATGTTCCCGTGAGAAGATAATTTCTCATAAATGTAGTCATATGGTCCCTTAGAAACAAGACTGTGTCCCTCTGCTGGAGGGATTGCACAAATAAACAAAAAGTTTATGTATATGAAATGTCCGTGAGTTACTGCATGTCCCACAGCCGTCCTGTGGTAATGATAGCTGAATCCATGTCACATGGCACAATAGCACATGTCTGGCCACCGCTGCCAAAATGTGAGGTGGTCGTATCCGTGGAAGCTCGTTTCTAAGGGACAACATGACTACATTTATGAGAAATTATCTTCACACAGGAACATTTTTTTAAATAACATCCAATTGAAGAAATGTTAATATATGGCAGATGAATGAAACTGAATGTGAATGCCGAGGTGAGAATACCCCTTTAAGGGTGAAAATCCAAAATGCCTCGTGTTTGCTAAACTTTTCCGCCCAATCGCTGCCCCTATCTGGTCTATTAACTCGTTCAAGACCAAGAAAGGAGAACTATTCAATGGATGTTTTGTGTTTATCAATGAAGTGATGTGTGGCTCCTGACACTCCACTGGTTTTCTTAGTGTTCGTTTACACGATCTTTAACTTTTCATTTTGTGCTTCTGAAACAAGTTCACAATAAAGAAATTAATTTTATGAAGATTGATGCTAGATCTTCGTTTTTCTGAAGTGGATTTTACAAGACCCGTAAGAGCCAGCGGGGCTCATCCTTTGCACGATCAGGGTTTCAATTCCACCTCGTCTTCACTTAACAAGAGGAATCACAGGGGAATGATGTTTGTCGGCTTTTTCTCTTTGTGTGGATACTATTTCTGGCTGTGACCGCACACCGTGAAAATGACCTCTGCGTTATTTGGAATTCATACGCTTCAAACCTTAAGTTTATGCTGGTGAGACCATTTATCTTGGAACTTTTATATATCTGCTTTGAGTATATTGATTTCTGCAACATCATTTGACTCCTGTTTACACTATGGATGCTGCAGTTAATATTTCAAGTCAAGATGATGTTTTTACAATGAATTTAGAAACCAGATTCTCTAATTTGTCAAAATTATTTGATTGTCAACCCACCAGTGAGAACAATGATGTCAAAATACTTTTCGATAAAATGGAAAAACTTCTATGTAATGAACAGCGAACTTGGTGGGACCATAATTCATTGAAAAAATACATTTTTTATAAGGTCTACGATTATACAAGTTACAACCTTCACAAATTCAGATGATTTCAAAAACAAATGGTTCTCAACTTTAACAGATTGTTCAGTAAAATGTATGACCCTTATAGTAGAACATGAAGAGATCAAGCTAAAAGAAATCCACAAAGATATTGAGGACACTAAAAATTCTTTATCTACTTTATATATCTGTAAACACGTGAATCGTCAAAGAAGATTAAAATCGATCTTAAAGAAAAATAGTGATGACTGACACAAGCAGACATGTCTACTTTCCTTCATCAGAAGCAGAAAGCTCCAGCTTCAATTTAGATGTTTCAGATAACCATGCAACCAAATCAAGAAAAAACGGCCAAAGAAAAAACGCAAAAGGGGTGGGGGGCACAAGTGGAGACGGCCAGAGATATCCCACCAGAAAGTATACTCCTCAGAAATAGATAAAGAATGTGAAAATGTCATAATTTTGTCTCCAACTATTTAAATGATGATCAAATCTACGGTATGTTTTGTCAAAAGGTTTAGGCTATGTACCAACAGAGAAATTTGATGTTTTTGACACGTTGCTTGATGTTAATTAATTCATTTGTTCACAAGTTATAAAAAAACATTTTTTCATTAAATAATGTCTCAAATTCGAACTGCAATGTGAATGATGCCTCGGGTAACAACATAGAGAATGAATTTAAGGATTTGGCATTTCAACATCAGAATACTCTGATATTATATTATTTTGTTGAAAGATCTTCATGATAATGTTTCATTTGATAAATCTTTATAAACTGGTTTATATGTTACATCTAATCCTAAATTTTACCCCCTAAATCAAGAGGTACGGTATTAAAGGATTTCCATAGTTTTTTAACTTTGGAAACTCTGTGCATAGGCTGACACAGCTAATCAGATTGCTTGTTCATGTCCCATGGTGGGAGAAATAAAAATGTAAAAAAAAATGCTCATAAGCCCCAAAACATATAAAGTGACATATAATGTCTAAAAAAAAGTCTAAATCATAACACACACCCCACATATAGTATCACCACGTCCATAACAACCCTTTAGAATGATAAACGCTGTAAAACAGTTAAAATCGCCCAAAAAATTAACAAAGTTTTAAGATGGGTTTCACTTTTTATCATTTGAAATATGTAAATTTTAAGGCTAAATAAACGTCTTACCAACAAAATTTGATCATTCTAAATTTCACCTTTCACCATTTTGATTCAATTACTATTGATAGCTCAAGACAATCTTCCTAAAAGCTGTTTCTGATAGTTTGAGGGGTGCAGATTTGAAAATGGGCTGATTATATAGGGGTTTTTTAATGTTAAATAATTACAATTTCAAAGCAGTAATTATCCCCAAAATAGTCAATTCTGAATATACAGAAAACCGATATTCGATTTGTAAGCCGCGCAACATCAAAATAAATTACCCAGACCTATAAAAAATTATGAAAATATAACTCAAAACTCAAAACAAGGAAGAATGGCAGAGGATCCCCAAAATCCACGTGTAAAAAACATGTTTCATCATTCCCAAGAAGACTCATGACAAGGTCTTCACATCCCGGGGGGAAGTTTGGGTGACCCAAAATCGGAGTCAAAGGAAACTGCTGGGGTAATAGGCATTCTCTTACTATCTCTGACAACCTTGAACAATCGGACCCATCGTAGGGTGATTAAATTGTCCCACTTCGGCTGTTTGAGGTGGATATGGTGCACTAGAGCTAAACACAACGGTCGCAGTCTCCCACCAAATTCCTCACAGTATGGGTACAGCTGCATACTAGTGCCAGCAAGCCCAGCACAAGCAAACAAAAAAGGAAAATATTAACGATCTTGTAGGCTAAGTAAGCAGTGGGGTTCTCCTATGGCATTTTGTAGCTACAATGAGAGAGCACCTGCTTGGCAGATGAGTTTGAGCTATAAAATGAAATACAGTAAAAAAAAAAAAAAAATCAGCAGAATGCCTAATTCTACTCAAACCCTAATAATTGTCCCACTTGGTTGTTGAGGTGGATATGTGTGTCACAAGGCTAAACACAACGGTAGCAGTCCCCCTGCAAAATCCTCACAATATGGTACTAGCTGCACTACTAGTGCAGCAAGCCCCGCCACAAGCAAATAATAAAAAAAATGTATAACGTTATGTAGCCCTAAGAAGGGCTGTGGGTTCTGTGTAGAATACTCTGCCTAACACTATTCTAATAGAACGCCTAACGCTTCCCTGACCAGCAGCAGCTCTCTCACAAGAATGATCCGAGCAGCGCGGGCAGGGGTAGTCTATTCCGGGTCACCTGATTTGGCAGCCAACCATTGCTATCGAGTGTAAGGGTACACGTCATGCTGGGGTGGAGTGATGCAGAGTCTCTTGGTTGTGATTGGCCTTTGGCTGGCGCCAAAAAGCAAAACGGCGGGAGATGCCATTTCTCGAGCGGGCAAAGTATTCGTCCGACAAAGAGCAGTTTCGAGTACGCTAATGCTCGAACGAGCATCAAGCTCGAACGAGTATGTTTGCTCTATCTCTATGACACCTGTCTAGAGCCTTGGACTGGTGTTGCCACTCGACTTGAAGCCTTGGGTGCTCCTGTAGTAGTCCTTTACTATACTTCCCTTGAGCATTGCGCCCTTGTAGGAACTCACTGGAAACCTTAGCCCTGAGGAATTAAGGTAGTTCCTACGAACGTCCACCAGGTGTCGCTGCTGCGCTGAAGCACTGAATGAAGTTACCAAGCCGGCCGGGAGTGGGCAGGTAAAGCGCCGTGTGTCCAGCAGACTTTTTTTTTTAAAGTGCAGCGGTTTTCCGAATATGGTTTCGTACGGCCACGCACCCAATTTCTGGCCGTGCATGCCGGCGCCGATTGCGCCACATCCGAGCGCGTCGCCAAAACCTGGGGCAATTCAGTGAGAATCGGCGGCAGATTGGAAATTTTCGGATAACGTAGGGTATCATCTTTATTTTTTGGGCAATTTGGAAATATAAGGCTTATTTTCTGTGATATGAGATGACTTTCCAAATACTTCATTTTAGTAGCTCATAGCTTATTGATGAGATTTTATTAACTCTGAAGGTATGGGTGAAAAGAAAAATTGTCAATTTGGTTACTTTCTTTTCGTATTTTTTGGGGGGGTCGTACACCGTTAACTAAAATATATATTATAATTTATTCATAGGTCACGTACGATCACGTGATACCTCATTATTATTTTTTCATTTATTTTTACAATTTTTACTGGTTAAAAATCATATAGAGGAAATCTCATTTGTTTTTGCAAGCAGCATCTTTCGGAGACGTAGGAACTTACTTTAATATTTTTGGTGACAGAGCTAGGTTAGGCGTGATTTTTTTGTTCAGTGTTCTTTTCAGTGGTACCATTTTTGGCACAACATAACCTTTTTTGAACAATTTTTAGAACATGTTTGTGTAGAGATTTTATGAAAAAATGTACATTTTGGTGAGTTGTGAGTTTTTCAGGGTTTTGTTTTGTACGGTGTTAACCAAGCGGGTCAATAATGTTGGAGTTTATTGCACAGATTGTTATGGACTCGGCGGATACAAAAAATAGTGGGGGGTTTTGGCGATTTTGTGGGTTTTTTCCACTTTATTGCGTGTATATAGGGAATATTTTGTGTTTAATGGACTTTAACTTTATTTTAATTAATTCTTTTTATTAAAAAGTTTATTCAATGTTTGTAAACTTTTTTATTAACGTTTCAGGTTAGCTTGAGAGGGCGATCCACTGACGCTGCTTTCCCGCTATTACACAGATGTAATACAGGTGTTACCAAGCGGTCCTGCAGAAGGCAGGGACCAGCTCAGAAGGAGATCGCGCCGCCCCGGGCACTGGCAGTAAGGCTACATTACATAACAGTATGGGAGGACGTATATACGGCCGACGGATATGCGGCAGATATTACTGTCCCCCATACACTTTTAGGGGCTCACGGCCTGTCTTCTTCGGGTACACAAGGCGGCACCGTACCGGACTGTCCGATATTTCCCCGTATTACGGCGCCGTGCGCCATTAGTTTCTACTGGAGAGGGGCGGGGGTAGCTGCGCTCACCTCCTCCTCCTCTCCCGCGTGACGTGAGCCCGCAGTACTACTTGCGGCGGGGGCTCACGGGCGGGCAGTGTGAATTTAGCCTAAGCGCTGTGGGGGTTCCGATTCACTTTAATGCCCCTAACACGCAGCGGTCAGAATCTCTGATTGGGGTGTTAGAGGAGGGTGTCGGCGTATACTATAAGCCACACACCCCGCAGCTTCTGGCCCCGAATCCGTCAGGAGCCGGCGCCAGAAGATTGACGTAAATAGTATTTTGCGGGGGGGGTACTATTAAGTCAAAGTTGGGAAGGGGTTTTATTTTAAACATAATGGGGCACATTTACTAAAGGGCTGTGCGCCAGTTTCTGTAGGACTTGCTGTTTTTTAGGTTCTAACTGTTGTACAGTTATTTAAGAAGTGTCCTGCGTCACATGCGACTCTGTTTTCACAATGCTTAAAGTGGCAACACAAATTTATGCACTGTTCTTGGTAAAGGGTCCCAGTGTGGAAATATATTTCCAGAGAGGAACCCACTGTTAGGGAGTAACTATAACAAGTTTAATTCAAAATGCCCCTACAAACAGAATACATGGTTACATTAATGAGGATTTCATAGATGTGGGACAAACAAATTAATATAAGTGTTATTAATAAGGTTGTCTAATAAAAATGTGTTATGCCATGAGAGCAATACTATTAAAAACACTTCAGACGTGCTTGTTACTAGCATTATTTTTCTGACGATTGTTATTCCCATGTACCGGACACTAACTGGCCACTTATTAGGTTACACCATTTGGCTAGAACGGGTAGACCCCTTTTGCCTTCAGAACCTGCCTCAATTTTCGTTGGCATAGATCAACAAGGTGCTGGAAGCATTCCTCAGAGATTTTGGTCCCATATTGACCATGTGCATCACACAGTTGCCGCAGATTTGGCGGCCTGCAACTCCATGAGTGAACTCCCGTCCACCAACCCAAAGATGCTCTATTTTGGATTGAGATTGGTGAATGTGGAGGCCATTTGAGTACAGTGAACTCATTGTCAGGTTCAAGAAACAGTCTGGAGATGATTCAGCTTTATGACATGGTGCATTATCATGCTGAAGTGCCATCAGAGTTGGGTACATTGTGTTCATAAGGGTGGAACTGAGTCAGCAACAATAATCGGGTAGGCTGTGGCGTGCAACGCTGTGTCTCAATTGGTACCAAGGGGCCCATAAGAGTGCCAAGAAAATATTCCCCACACAATGACAACACCACAACCAGCCTGAACCGTTGATTAACAAGGCGGATGGATCATGTTTCATGTTGACGACAAATGCGACCCTACCTAACGATTGTCGAGCAGAAATCGGGACTATCAGAACAGGGGCAACGTTTTTCCAATCTTCTACTGTCCATTTCGATGAACTTGGGAATTGTAGCCTCAGTTCTGTTCTTAGGGAAAGCGAAAAGTAACACATGGTGTGATATTCTGCTGCTGTTAGCCCTCTGCCTCAAAGTTCGATGTACTGTGCCTTCAGAGAGGCTCTTATGCTACATGGTTTGACACGGGTGGCGATTGGAGTCAATGTTTGCCTTTCATCACAGCTGAACCAGTATGCCCATTTGCCTCGACCTCTGGCATCAACAATGCATTTCCGCCCACAGAACCGCCGATCACTGGATGTTTTTTCTTTTTAGGACCATTCTGAGAGATGGTGGTGCGTGAAAATCCCAGTAGATCAGCGTTTCTGCAAATACTCAGACCAGCCCTTCTGGCACAACAACCATTGCCACGTTTTCAAAGCACTCAAAATCACCCTTTCTTACCCATACTGGATGCTCGGTTTGAACTGCAGGAGATCGTCTGACCATGTCTTCTACCTGCCTCAATGCACTGAGTTGCGCCATTGTGATGGCTGATTAAGAAATTAAGTAGTTAATAAGCAGTTTTGACAGGTGTACAGTAAAAGTGGCCGGTGAGTTAGTGTATTTACCCGGAGTATAAGCCGAGGCCCCTAATTTACCAACCCCATATGGGGAAAACCTATTGACTCGAGTATAAGCCGAGGGTGGGAAATGCATTGGTCACAGGACCCCCACCCCCAGTAATAGCCAGCAGTCCCTATAGTATACAGCTGCCCCTGTAGTATACAGCTGCCTGCCCAGCATTGCCCCAGTAAGTATACAGGCCAGCCAGCTTGCCCCCTGTAGTATACAGCAATCCCAGGCTGCCACCAGTATATTCAGGCCTGCCCCCAGTAGTAAACAGCACCCCCCAGCTGCCCCAGTAGTATACAGGGTGCCCCCAGTAGTATACAGCCTGCACCCAAGTAGTAAACAGCCACCCCCAGACGCCCCCAGTAGTATACGACACCCCCGCCTGCCCCAGTAGTATACCGCCAGACCCGCTTGCCCCCAGTAGTATACAGCCTTTTACAGCCTGCCAGAGTAGCAGTGGTACACAGCCACCTCAGCCGCCCCCAGTAGTATACAGCCAGCCCAGCCCTGCCTCCAGTAGTATACAGCCAACCTCAGTATTCAGCACACAGGGATCACGGTGCAATGAAGACAACATGTGCTCACCAAACCATGACCAGGGCACCATGGGGTCAAGGTGATATCCAGCAGCAAATGGTGCAGCAGAACATCGGTTTCGCCATTATGTTGCGAATGCATCTTTATGCACATTTTGTGGTTTCATTATTTTGCTGACGGGTTTCTTTAATAAATTGCAATGTGTACTATTATCATCTGTGTTTGTCCTATTTATCATAAAAATTTCCTTAAACGTTAGTTACTCTTAGTAAAACTACCATTTTATACAAAACTGTAAGTTATTTATTTTTTTATGTTCTATGGGTTTTATTTAAGATAGTGTAAATAGTGGAGGCGAACTGATAAACAGGCTGCAGAGAAGCGGGAGGGTTGACAACATTGAATGAGAGCGCATCACGAACTTACAAACAATAGACTTGTGAAGTGACCATTCAACATAACTAAGGTCCAATGTTAGAAAAGGCAAAGAGGTGCAAAGAAAGAAAAGTCCCTGAGACTACTGGTGGGTTTTAAGGTATCCGCTACCAAGTCTCAGTTAAGCAGTCCTTTATCAAGATATGAAAAGCTCTTTCTTTATTATAGCCCCTTGCGTTTCATTCTAGACAAAAGAATCAGCATAGAAACCACTTCTTTACACAGCGTAATTACTTTACAAGACCTACATTACTCACAATCTGTATAGGGGTTCTTGGGATGAATATAAAAAAAGCCAGGGAGCCTGTTTCAACACCCACCAGATGAAAATTGTGCATGATAAAGCTTTAGGGTCAAGACAACTAACTCGGGTTAAAAATACTGCACGATTGTTTCACAGCATGGGCCATTAAAGTGAGGTGCAGGACCCACATTTTCTCCAAGCGAAATGTACTAGTGGGGCTATCCATCCACATACTGTCACAATGTAGGAAAAATTTACTTTTTATAAAGTAATTGATGCTACAAAGACCTGTCCTAATACCAACAATTGGTCAGCAATTCTTCTAAGCAAAGTAACGTATTTATAACATATAGGCAGCGTTCCCAGTAGAGCACAAGGAACCATTGTTGGAAAATGCTCTATACTCTTTGGTTCAGCGGTCTACATTTTCATCTGTAGCTTATTTGTTCACATGTGTATGTCAAAAGAGAATTGGATAATTTTGAGGATGCAGATTTTTTCAATTAATAAGAACAGAGGACTAACAAATACTTTAGACTTTAACAAATCTATATTCACTGCTATGTGAATAGAAGTGATTGGAAATATAGTAAATACCAATTCAAAATCTTTTTTCTTATTAATCTAAGTTTCTAGGGTTATTTAACAAAGCAGTTAGACCATGTGGGTCTTGTTGTTGTAACCAGTTAGGGTTGTGGCCAAGGACAGGCTGTTGCTGTCAGCAGTGATGGACACAGGACACCACAGGGTGGGATTCAATATTTTAGAAACGCTTTTTGGGGCACGAAGTCACCATAGCCCACCAAAGGGGGCATGAGGAGAAATAACATATAATAAACATTACCAATATTTAAAAATTAATGTAGCCAGCACTGTAAGTAGCCAGCAGTCAAAGTGCTGCCCCTAGTTACAAGTAAAGACACCAGTCACAGACACCTCCCCTCAGTTATAGTAGTCACCACTCACAGTGCTCACCTGTAAACTACCTGCAAACTGCATTCCCACTTAACAGAAATAGAAGGGTCAGCATAGCAAGTTTCCACATCAAGTCTTTGTCAAGCATTAAACACTATAATAATGAAATGTGTGATAAGCTAGGTGCCTGGTTAAAAGGAAACCATTTTAAATGATGTGAATTTTGAATTGCTACAATGAGATGGAATTGAATGGAGAAGATGAAATCACTTGCAGTCATGATGGAGCGCTTCCTCTCTCAGCTCTATTGCGAGAAGAGGAGGGGAGATCTAGCAGAAGTAGGCAGGGAGGACGACCAGGAAGGATTGAACTTACATGAGTCAGGGGATGGGCCTAGCATCTGCAGGGCGGCTGCGAGCTGATGCTCTGCCAGTGTCCTGTGGCTAGTGAACCAGCTGTGATTTTAACAACAGGTTCTATAGGAAAACGCGTGATGGGAACAAGCGCCGCGGGGGGTTTTGCATTAAATTAACGCCAAAAACCAGGTCTCCATCCCGAGCGCAGGTGTTGTTTACTTAGAAACGCTGAGTGATTGGGGCAGCTGGTGGAACGGTTTGGTCGCGATTGCGTTTGCAAACGCAGCCAAAACGCAACGTGGGACACGCCTTACAGTATTCCAATTACACCTTCCAGATATTTTCTTGCTGGCACAAAAATAGTTCTACTCAAGCTTAGGTAGGCAGAAGATGCTTTACTTAAGAAAAGTGAGATTAAAATAATAAATCGTTGATGAATTTATTGAAAAATCGAGATTTCATTTAAGCAAACTTTGCACCACCCTACATTTAAGTAATGAAATCAAATGAACAGAGGATAACGAGCCTTTTCCAGTGTTATGATCCTATGATCAAAACAAAGAAAAGGGAATTTAGTGTGTATGAAAAAGGGGCTAACAAACATAACCTTCTTATATTGATAAATGTGCTCTATAGTGTCAAATCACTGCTAAAAACACCGTTATCTCTTTATAATAGAAAACGATATAGATAACAAATTACAATGTAGGCAGCAGAATAATTTAGGAAATGATACCTTAAATGCTACGTGGGGATCCCCTTGAAGCAAGGCCCACTCATATCGAAGATGGGCATGGTAATCGTTGCTTTCCCGTCAGTCCAGTATACCCATCCACCGGCAGCTGCAGTACCACATCCGGCCTGCATTGCATGGTGGTTTATCTGCATATGTAAGATGAAGGTTTATGTCAGATATCTTCCAATTCAACAAATATATAAATAACTTGTAAATTCAATAAAGGAGATAAAGACCTAATATTTACACTAAATCACTACTACATTTATCCAAAACGATAGGATACCGCAATATCCGACTGCTAAAGGTATTTAAGATCTAACAATGATTGATGTAAATCTACAATCTGACGTTAGGAGTTAATACTAGAAAATCTTGTAAACGTATGGACATGAGTGCAACATAGTCTCCAGTGGTGTTTTGTTGTACTGTGTATGGGGATCCATCACCATTGCTGCACCACTTGCTTGAGTCTTCAGGAAAATGAATGTTCGTTTAATCACCAACCCTAATGACTTACTGTTTATGCAATGAAAGATGGGAACTGAGATATTGTTTCAAGTATCATACACAATTCTCATTTCATACAACATTTCTGGAAAAACAATTAGAATGTTTAGACACTTTGGCATGTCTCAGGTTTTCACTTAAGGGATTGTGCTGTGTGAACCACTAAATAAAAAAATTGGGGACATTTACAACCGGCTCCAGTCCCGATTCCCTGAATCCGGACGGTCGATGAAGAGGTAGTATTCCGGCGCGATAACCAACATCACGCGCCGAGGATAAGCATGTGTCGATTCACCGCAGAGCTCAGTGGAGTCACCGGCTTCGTTCGGTGAAGGTACGTCTTAGAACACAATTCCAGTTAAAATCCGCCACGTTGCCGAATCGTGGATTGTTCGACGGCACCCCCCGATTTGTGTCGCGTGAAAGCCGGCGCCAAATCCGATCGCATGCGTCAAAACAGTTAAATGCGCGTGCTCATTGGAAGGAAGCTGGTAGGAAACCGACGAAAAAATGCGTCCGCAGACCCTAGTGAAAGAGCCCATTATATTTGAAACAGCCCACCCAGAGTGTTTCATTGGGTCCAGAGAGATACCGGACCAAAGTGGTGGAGCTGGTTGGTGGGAGGGAGGTGTGATTTTAGTTAGTAATATTTCATGTCAGTTTTATTAATGGAAAACTCTAGTTTACAAATCTGATAGGCAGGACTCTGTTATAAGTGGTTGGGGGATTGTACCATGGGTGGTGATGAACTGACATACAGTGGTGGATAGTGAGGGGCTGGAATATGGGATGATATGAGGTGTGGGCACTGACAAGTGTTGCCCCTTAACATGGATGCAAGGGACGGCATCGACCCAGGGTATTGGTCCCAGTGGAGTTGCGCCCAGTGCGGGTGAAGCTGCTTAATCCCTGTGCGGAGAGAAAACTGGCACACCTGCCGACCATGGGGGCTACAATCAAAGAGGAAGCAGGAGAGTCCCGGCCGAGACTCCACCAAGGCGGCCGAAGCAGCGGGCTGGGAGACAGCACTCATCCAGGCACTGCGTCCAGCTGTAACCTCTCCCGGAGCTCTTCAGGAAGGTGGCCCCGGCTCCAGGAGTCCTTGTGCGGATGATGATGTCCTCCAGCTGGTTGAAGCTGCACGGTCCTCCCGGAGTCTATGAGGGTCGCACGGCCACCTCGCAGTGCGTTGAATGGCCGCCGCTTCGTCCTCTTGGTCCCGGCCATTGCCGCGCTGCCGGTGAGGTGCCGTCCTCTCCTCCTCCTGCCCCGGCTCAGCTCTCTGCGCTGCAGCTGTTTGCGGGAATTTCTTCCAGCAGCTCCTCGACCCCTGAGATCTGTGACCTGAGAGATCCGTCAGCTGTGGGGCCGGGGAGGGTCCTCATGCAGCCCCGAGGCCCCAGCCAGAGCAGGCAGGGAGAGCAGGCTGAGGCGAGCTCACCGGGTGCGCATGATGGGACTTCTCCGGTCAGTGCAAATGAGGAGTGGGGACGCCATGGTACCAGGGAGATGAGGGATGCAGACGTTAAGACAGCCCGGGGCCAGGGCATGGCACTGGCTGCTCCCCTACTCATGTGAGGTGTGGGGGGTCCTCCACAGGTGTACACAGATCCGAACAGGGGGAGGGACACTCCCAGGGCAGCCCAGGGACGTCCCTCCATCCTGCTACGAATACGTCAACCTCAGTGCGGATTGGCTCCGGGGTATGGTGAATAGCAATTAGTGCTGTGTCACTCGTTTTCTATAGAGACAGGGGCGTCAACCTCAATAACTGCCAACCAATTCTAAATAGTCAACGTTTCCCCAGCACGGCACACCAACCACAGATGCGGGGCCACCATAATAATAAAATTCTTTATTTAAGATAGAGCTCATAGATTAAACACGTGTTGCCAAATCAGTCCCGGTCCACATGGGGCTCCAATCTACTCACCTACCAGTATGTTTTGGGAGTGTGGGAGGAAACCGGAGGAGGACGTTGGGAAACCCACGCAAACCAGATGAGAACATACAAACTCTTGAAGACATTGGGGCAGCAGGTATGTACTTACCCGTTCCGTTCGCGATCAGCGGCGCGTTCTCTGCGCTGGAATTCGGGTCCGGCCGGGATTAATCAAAGCAGTTCCGCCCGACGTCCAAACAGGGTGGCGCTGCTAGCGCTGAAGTTCGCTGGAATGCCTGTAAATACACCGCCGACCAGGATAGGTTGAGTAATTTTTCTCGACCAATTTTTTTAAAGATGCGCGGGCGGTTTATTCCGAATAAGTACGGGCTTTTCGTTGCGTGGGCACGCCCCCCCCCACTTTCCGTCCGCGTTGCGATGACCGACGCGCCGCACACAATTCCGATCGCGTTTAGGCCAAAAACCCGGGGCCAATTCAGGTACAATCCGGCGCAAATCGGAAAATTCGGGAAACGGTCGGAAACCGGAATCGGGCCCTTAGTAAAACCCCCCATTGAATGAAACCAGGACCTCAGGCGCTGCAAGTCTGTAGTGCAAAACAAACTAAGCACCATTGGCCCATAAAAATCAGCACATGTAATGATTGGCAGGTGACTTCATTTGGATTTTCTCTTTTTCCAGTCTTACCATAGACTGCCACCACAACCAGCAAAGTAGTCAAGGCGCAGAGGAGGAGTTCCCTGACTCTTCAATCACCATAGGGAGTCTCACAGCATCAGCCGTTTACTATCAAAAACTGAATGAACCATTCCAGAAGCAGTAGAGTAGTAGGGACCTCCCAGATGCCACCAGGGTCCTCATGACAAAAGAGAGATGATGCAAGTGTAATGGTAGAGGCCAATTGCCCATAGCTGGGTGAAGCCGAGGCTGTAAGGTGGGATGTGATGATATCAATGCACCTGCTGGTTGCAGAGTGGTCAAAGCTTCGATTCCGTGCGAACCAGCGGCGCGTTCTCTGCGCTGGATTCGGGTCGTCCGGATCATCAAAGCAGTTCCTCCGACGCACCAGGTGGCGCTTGTGCGATGAAGTCGTGGAATGCCTCGGAAATACACCGGCTATCCAGGATGAAGGTAAAGTAATTTTCGCACACCCATTTTTTTTTTTTAAGCGGCGGTTGTTTTCCAAAATACGTCGGGTTTCGTTGGGCCACGCCCGCCCCCGATTTCAGTCGCGCGCATGCCGGTGCCGAGGCGCACAATCCGATCGCGGCGCCAAAACCGGGCAATTCAGGAATCGCCGCACAATCGGAAATCTCTCGGGTAAACACGTCGGGAAAAAAACCCGAAATCGGGCTTGTAAATGCCCCCCATTGACTTGAACACTGACTCAGCGCTGCAAGTCTGTAGGAAACAACTAAGCCACCATTGTGCCCATAAAAATCCGCACATGTAATGATGCATGTGACTTCACTTTGGTTTTATTTTTCATAGTCTTATCCCTAGACTGCCACCACACAGCCACAAGTTCGTCAAGCAGAGGAGGAGGTGGGTCCTGACTCTTCAATCACCAAGGGAGTCATCACCGCATCAGCCGTTTTTACTATCAAAAACTGTAATGAACCATTCCAGAAGCCAGTAGGACCTTCCCAGATGCCACCAGGGCTCCTGACAAAAAGAGAGATGATGCAAGTGTAATGTCGAGGCCAATCAATAGTGTGTGCAGCAGAGGCTGTAGGTGGGATGTGATGAATCAAGCACCTGATGGTTGCAGAAGCTGGTCGAAGCTGTGGCAGAGCTAATCCCTCTGCCACAGCTTTGCCACAGGACAGCTGCTGGGAATGGAGAAAAGTGGGGGATAACTGTACCATGGCTCAACCGGCTGCTCAACAACTAGAGCAACCCGCCAAATTTTAACAAAAAAATTAAAAAAATGTAACAGTTTTTTAAAAAAACTATACTCAGCTTCAGCGTCTTCGCCCCCGGCCCTGTGGATTTGAATCTCCTTTCAACCAGGGCGCATCATATGACATGGCCGCGAAGACGGACATATAGTATAAGGGCCGCATGGGAATTACGCTATCACGTCATGCGGCCGCAATAACGCAAGTCAAAGTGATGCGCCGGGACAGAAGAGGAGAAGACGGAGCCACAGGACTGGGGAGGAAAGGAAGAAGCGGAGATGAGTTAGATTTTTTTACTTCTGAAAAACGAGGATCCAGCATCAATCTTCATAAATTAATTTCTTTATTGAGACATATTTAAAAGTCATGCTACGATTTAAAAAACAAGTAGGCCAATCACATAACATTGGATTAGAATGTCTATCTTCCAGGTATATATATAAAAGACACATAAATCACATTCTTACATATAGATCTATTGAAACCAATACTATTATTAATATATAAATCAGATCTCTCACATCTCATACCATTAGGGGAGGATATAACAGGGTATTCCGTTTGGGATCCTATTACCAGCAATTCAGTTTGATAAATTGCCCATATATAAAATTTCTTCAATTAAAGTTATTTTAAAAAAGTGTTCCCGTGAGTAAGATAATTTCTCTATAAATGTAGTCCATATGCGTCCCTAGAAACAAGACCGTGTCCTCTGCTGTGGAGATTGCACAAATAACAAACAGTTTATGTTATGAATGTCCAGGGAGTTCTGCATGTCCCACCGTTCGTGGGAATGATGCTGTATCCATGGTCCATGGCACCATATAGCCAGTCTGGCCACCGCTGCCACAATGTGAGGTGGGTTCGATCCTGGAAGATCGTTTCTAAGGACAACATGAAACATGTATGAGAAGTATCTTCACACAGGAAACATTGTTTTAAATAACATCCATTGAGAAATGTTAATATAGGCAGATGATGAAACTGAATGTGAATGCGAGGTGAGAATACCCCCTTTAAGGGGAAATCCAAAATGCCTCGGTTTGCTAACCCTTTTCCGCCAATCGTGCCCCTATCCATATTAACTGGTCAAGACCAAAAGGAGAACCGTTCAATGGAGTTTTGTTTGACTCAATGAAGGATGTGGGCTCCTACACTCCACTGGTTTTCGTAGTACATCAGATGTGTTTTCGTTTACACGATCTTTAACTGTTCATTGTGCTCTGAACAACGTTACAATAAAGAAATTAATTTATGAGATGATGCAATCTCGTTTTTCTGAGTGGATTTTACAAAGACCTAAGAGCCGCGGCGCTAATCCTTTGCACGATCAGGGTTTCAATTCCACTCGTCTGTCCTTCAAAGAGGAATCCAGGGGGGAATGGTGTTTGTCGCTTTTTCTTTGTGTGGATACGTATTCTGGCTGTGACCGCACACCGTGAAAGGACTCTGCGTTTATTGGGAATTGCATACGCTTCAAAACCTTAAGTTATGCGGGTGAGACCATTATCTTGAGGAACTGTGTTAATACCCCTCTTGAGTATAATTGATGTTCTGCAAACATCATTTGACCCTGTGTACACAGGGAGCTGCAGGTAATGAACAAGAAATGATGTTTTACAATGAATTTAGTACCAGATCTCTAATTTGTCAAATTTTGATGGTCAACCCCCAGTGAAAATGATGTCAAATACTTTTTCGTTGATAAATGGGAAAAACTTCTACTGTAATGAACACGCGACTTGTGGTGGACCATAATTCAGTTGAAAAAATACATTTTTTATAGGGTCTACGACCTTATAAGATTACGATTATACAAGTTACAACCTTCACAATTCAGATGATTTCAAAACAAATGGTCTCAACTTTAACGATGTTCAGTAAAATGTATGACCCTATAGTAGAACATGAAGAGATCAAGCTAAAAGAAATCCGCAAAAATTGAGACACTAAAAATTCTTTATCTACTTTATATACCGTAAACACGTGAATCGTCAAAGAGATTAAAATCGATCTTAAAGAAAATAGTGATGACTGACACAAGCAGACATTCTACTTCTCTTCATCAGAACAGAAAGCTCCAGCTTCAATTTAGATGTTTCAGATAACCATGCAACCAAATCAAGAAAAACGGCCAAGAAAAAACGAAAGGGAGGGGGGCACAAGTGGAACGGCCGAGATATCCACCAGAAAGTATACTCTCAGAAAGAGATAAAGAATGTGAAAAGTGCATAATTTGTCTCCACTATTAATGATGATCAAATCTATGTTTTGTCAAAAGGTTAGTAGTGTACCAACAGAGAAATTTGATGTTTTTGACACGTTGCTTGATTTAATAAATTCATTGTCACAAGTTATAAAAAAACCATTTTTTCATTAAAAATGTCTCAAATTCGAACTGCAATGTGAAGATTTTTGTTGAAAGATCTTCATGATAATGTTTCATTTGTAAATCTTATAAACTGTTTTAGTTACGCTAATCCTAAATTTTACCCCCTAAATCGAGAGGTACGGTATTAAAGGATTTCCATAGTTTGTTAGAGAGGGACCTTAAAATGTTGGAGAAACAGTCTAGTGATGGTGGTATAAAGAGTAATTTAAACTACAAAAAAGAAAAGCTATATATGATATTAAATAAATAATAACATTTTAATACGTAGGGCAAAATAAAGGGGGGGGGGTGCTAGTAGTGTTAGATTCCAAATTGTACAAAATAACTATTTACACCATGCTTAATCAAGATAAAACATCTTATAAATTAAAAGAAGATCCTGTTGAAAATTTTAGCATTAAACTTTCTAAACTTTTAGAAGAAGGACAAAGCATTAGTGCGCTTACCATTAAGGAATCAGAGCATATTAGAGTTGAGTGTCCTGTAACCCCTAATTCCACGGTTTCCCAAAATTCTAAGCCTATTTTTCCACCACCACTAATCATAGCTGGCATGGGTTCCCTCAATGAAAATTTAAGTAACTGGATTGATATCCATTTGCAACCTTTGGTTCACAGGATTCCAGGCTTCTTAAAAGATACCTCATCAGTTCTCCAGGTCATGAAACAAATTAAATGGCAGTAGAATTGTATGTGGATGACATGTGAAGTTGTTGCTCTTTACTCATGTATACCCCATCTTGCCACATGAGCATTGAATCATCACCTGGAGAAATATAGTGGTTATGACAGCAACCTGAAAGTATTTATTATCATGGCAGTAGAATATCTCTTTCAAACTAATTATATCAGTTTTAACAATGACTTTTTCCTACAAATTGAAGGTGCCCCTATGGACTCAAGGTTTTCCCCATCCATAGCCAACATTTTTATGGCTTGGTGGGAGGAGGATGTCATCTTTAACTCTGTAAACTCTGTGCATAGGCTGACACAGCTAATCAGATTGCTTGTTTCATGTCCATGGTGGGAGAAATAAATGTAAAAAAAAAATGCTCATAAGCCCCAAAACATATAAGTGACATATAATGGTCTAAAAAAAGCTAAAGCATAACCACACCCCACATATAGTATCACCACGTCATAACAACCCTTTAGAATGATAAACGCTGTAAAACAGTAAAATCGCCCAAAATCATGATTTTTTTCTATTTCATCCAACAAAAATTGCAATAAAAAGTATATAAAAAAACATATGTAGCCAGATACGGTTGCAAAGTACAACCAGGTCCCGCAAAAAAAAGCCATCAACCGCCTCTGTAGCCAAAAAATTAAAAATGTTATGCCACTTGGAAAGACGGCGATGCAAAAATGATCGATTTTTTCCCACATTAGGGTTTTATTTGGCACATTTAGTAAACTAATAAAAAAGATGCAAGATGGTATCCCGTAATCGATTAGACCCATAGAATAAAGATAACTTGATTATTAGGCAATACAATAAACACCAAAAAAAGAAAATTATCCAGCACAGAATTGATGCTTTTCTACTCCTGCCCTCAAATAAAAGTTCATACATTTTCAACAATAGTGGATACCAAATCCAAAATGGCAACACTGGAAAAAGCATCTTATCCCACAAAAAAATGCTGTCACATGGCCCCAA
The DNA here is from genome assembly GCA_019512145.1 of Engystomops pustulosus. NCBI lineage: Eukaryota > Metazoa > Chordata > Amphibia > Anura > Leptodactylidae > Engystomops > Engystomops pustulosus. The sequence continues at coordinate 144,821,683 of CM033643.1, forward strand.
TAACGGAAAAGCTAAAATTTTATAGCCTACAAAATGAGCCAATGAGAAATTACATCCCGGCAGCTGCAGGGCGCTCCTTCACTTCTTTGCCTCGCTGTGCGCCCATAAAACAAGTAACGCCCACATGTTGGTGGTCTCTGTACTCAGGAGTAACTGCATAACAATTTTAAGATGGTTTTCACTTTATCATATTGGAAAATTTGTCATTCTAAATTTCACCCCATTGATTGCATTACTATTTAAGATCTCAAGGGGTTAACAATCTTCCTAAAAGCTGTTTCTGATAGTTTGAGGGTGCAGATTGAAAATGGGCTGATTATATAGGGGTTTTTTAAGTTAATAATTACAATTTCAAAGCAGTAATTATCCCCAAAATAGTCAATTCTGATATACAGAAAACCGATATTCGATTTTGTAAGCCGCGCACACATCAAAATAAAATACCCAGACCTTCAAAAATTATGAAAATATAAAGTAGACATATAAGAAATGTTATTCAGCAACTTATTTAGGTGGTAAATCTATCTGCTGAAAGCGCCATAATTTAGAATTTTTGAAAATGGCAATTTTTTTCAAAAAATTCATAATTTTTTTTGTAATAAAACTCAAAACAAGGAAGAATGGCAGAGGATCCCCAAAATCCCAGAAAAAACATTTTTCATCATTCCCAAGAAGACCAGACTGCATCATTAGCTCAAAAGTGCTTCTACCAATACTGAGCAAAGGGTCTGAATACTGATGACAATTTGTAAGCAGAAAGAAGCCATCACACAGCTCTTTACGTGTTGTAAAATAAGTTATAGATTTTTGATGGTGGGGAGTGAAAATTGAATGAAAAAACAAAAAGGGACAGATCGTTATTGGGTTAATACAAGGTCTTCACATCCCGGGGGGAAGTTTGGGTGACCCAAAACAAGAAACTGCTGGGTAATAGGCGTTCTCTTACTATCTCTGACAACCTTGACAGTCGGACCCACGTAGGGTGATTCTCAGGGCTAATTTTCAGTGAGTTCTAATAAGGCGCATGCTCAAGGGAAGTATAGTAAAGGACTACTACAGGAGCACCCAAGCTTCAAGTCAGAGTGGCAACCATCCAAGGCTCATAGCAGGTGGTCAGCCATTGTGATAACTTTTAAAGTTGAGAAGATCAACACCCCCAGAATTTTAGGGCCTCAACAGGGTACAGTGTTTAATTCTGGCAGGCTTGGGAGTATTGTAGGATTGAAAAAATGCCTTGGTATTTTAATTGGACAGCTTGAAAAAGATAAAGCAGGCATGGCAAAATATTCATGGCAGTCCCCCTATACATTTGAGCATTGGCCGAAGTTTAATGTGTAAAGGTGATCAGCTGCTTATTGGATCCCTAAATTTTTAATGCTTGGGATGCCCATTTGAAATGGAATGAAATTTCTAATGTCACCATAGAGATGGCGAATCGATTCTAATGATTCTAACTTCGGTTAGAATTTCAGGAAAATAGGGGAAAAAATTCGATGCTGATTCGAGGGAACAGTGGTTTTTTTCCCTCATGGTTCTGCTAAATGGCTCGAGAACAACGTGTTACATGGGGCAGCGAACTCTGGGAAGGAGAAAGGAACACCCCCATGACATCTGCAGGACCTGTAAGCCAATCAGCGAGCCGGCAGGCTTATGTGATGTCACAGACCTATAAAATACAGACCATTTCTATCTAGCACTTCAACTTCATGTTGTACATCACTGCTGTCTATTGTGCTGTGTGATTCTTTGAATGCAATCCCTCGCGGTTCTAAGGGGATCTGTATACCCTAATAGCAGTTCTATTTAGTGACAAAATCAATAGGAAGAATATGTTTGACATTCATGCATCTGCAGTAGTGAGCTGTCAGTTGTGGGTTATCGTATAAACGCACATTGCCATACCTTTGGGGGCTCTAGTTTACAGCCAGATTTCGTGTGAAATCACATAGTTTATACAGTGATTTTTCGCTGAAATTACACTGTCAGTTGTGGGGAATCTGTATAAGCACATGCAATACCTTTGGGGCTCTAGTTTTACAGCCAATTTACGTGTGAAATCCACGTAGTTTATACAGTGATTTTCACTGAATTACAGTCAGTTGTGGGGTATCTGTATAACGCACATTGCAATACCTTTTGGGGGCTTTGGTTTACAGCCAGGTTTACATGTGAAATCCACGTAGTTTATACAGTGATTTTCACTGAAATTACACTGTCAGTTGTGGGGTATCTGTATAACGCACATTGCAATACCTTTTGGGGCTCTAGTTTACAGCCAGATTTACGTGTCAATCCACGTCGTTTATAAACCACTATGTCAGACAGAAAGTGGTGCAGTGGCAGCAGGGCAGACGGTGCAGCACAGTAAGGGGACTGTCGCAGAGAGGTGTCTCTGTGAGGCCACGCAACTACCGTTGTCATCTAGTGGAGTGTGTTGATCAACAACCCAAGGTTGTTGAATGGTTGACTAGGTCATCCATTCCTCAAATATAACATCTGACAACCCCAGCCAAGAGTCCGTAGTCTCTGATACAACGATTAGTTGGCATGGCCCAGGAGCAGGTCAGCGGCCCTCACCTGTCCTAACCAGGCTCTGTCTGTTCCTTTCCCACACAGCGAGAGCTACTAGTGGTCTGGGCTCCGCGCCACTATTCAGTAGGACGAAGTGTTTGAGGACAGTCAGCAGCTGCTCTGCAGTGAAGAGGTGGGGACAGACCTTCCGTGTCTTCCTGCAGTAGGCAGGCTGTGCATACTCACATCGGTGAGAGAGTAGCAGTGACCGGGAATGCAAATTGACGACGATGCGCAGAGATCGGACTTGGGAGCCGAGTGTAGCAGGGGATTCACATCTCGCGGCGAAGAGAGTGGTCAGTTAGCGGAGCAGGCACAAGTCGCTACTGTGGCTGTGAGTCACGGTGGCAGCCGTGCAAGGACGGGAGCCAAACGTCTACGGCTACGGGTACAATCGATTCGCAGGCCCAAATAAGCAGTGACACAGGGTGGGCTAGGCGAGGCAGACGGCGGTAGTAGTCGCTCAGTGCAGATGTTGGCCGTAAAATTACAATCAGCGGTCAGTGTGGCAGTGGCAGTTTTTTGTAAAGACACCAGAGGAGCCGCGCGTGGTATATGTCGTTCGTGTGGGCAGAAAGTGAAGTGTGGCCGGGATCCACCTTGGCAGCACGCCCCGCGCCACACATGCAGCGTCCCACCAATGGCCTGGGAAGAAACGGGTGTCAGATGCGGTCCATCCTGCAGGCGCAGAAAACAGCAGCAGCACTAGTGGCACACATCCGTTTTCAGCAAGTCAAGGCTTCAGCACCTCTGCCGAGGGAGATGTGGCATCTCCCGGGTCCAGATGTTGATCCTAGCTACGCATGGCGCCAGCAGACGTGAGCGAGGCGAGTTACAAAAAGACAACTCTATGCGTCCAGCCATCCAAAGGTGCAGAAGCTGACCATGCTCTTGTCGAAGTTGTTGATACTGCAGTCTCTCCCTCTTCCAAGTCTGGACTCTGCACCCTTCAGAGAACTAATGGCTTGTGCCGAACTGAGGTGGAGGTGGCGATTCCAAGCCGCAATTTTCTTCCAAAAAGGCTGTGCCAGCCCTTTCACCAATATGTAACAACAGAAGGTGGGCCAGTCCTTGATCTTATCAGTTTCTTCCAAGGTGCACGGCAGCGCAGACGTGTGGAGCTGTAATTATGGTCATGGCCAGTAGTATAGTCTCTTTAACGGACCACTTGTAAATGTGCTTTCCCACCCAGCCGCACACAACAACTTCAACAAGAGACAGCGCTTCTCCTCCACGTTTGTCAAACTGCTGCTCCTGCGCCAGTGTCCGCCTCTCCACCACCTCACCTCCACAAGTGCTGCTCCATCATACCCATGTGCAGGGCACAGCGGTGTCACGCAGTTCTACACCTGTTTGCCTGGGCGAACGAAGTCACAAGGGATGAGAACTGCTTCGCGACATGCAAGAAGAAATCAATATGTGGCTTTCTCAGACAATGGGAGGAACATGGTGTCCGCTCTGCACCGAGGAGGGATGGTCCATGCGCCCTGCATGGCGCACGTGTTCAATCTGGTAGTCAACAAGTTCCTGACGTCTTACACCCATCTGCAAGACATTCTAAAATGGCCAGGACACTGTGCACCACTTCAGCCTTCTTACAAAGCCAAGCACAGAACAGCCTACTCAAACATAGCTGATATGCATGTTTCCACCCGTTGGAATTCCAGCATCCATATGTTTAGACCGCCTGTATCACAGAGAAACCATAATGATTTTTGATGAGCAAGTGGACCGTAGAGTACTCCCTGTGTAACTTTGATGTAGCCACTGACAGCTCATGTGTGGACACCTGCGTTTGCCTCAGCCTTTTGAAGGCCACGTTATTTGTCGTCGCCAGGATGCGGGATGAATAACGTCATTCACGCCTTCATGTCGGAACTCATGCTCTAGCAAAATCTGTCTGGTCAGGCACTGGAGAAGTGGAGGACTCACATCTCATGCCACACGAGTCCGCTGGGGCTGAATGGAGGAGGAGGAGGACATTGGAGCACAGCAGAGTCTTGTGCATTGGGGTTTTTCTACTCAGGTGACAGTGAAGCGGAGCGGAGCATCGGGGGAGGTAGAAGACGAGGAGATGACCAGAAGCACCGTCTCTTGGCCAGTATACTGTGGATATGGACCGGGAGTCCAAGTCACTTGTGCAGATGGCCCGCAGCATGCTGCTTTGCCTAATAGTGACAGCCGAATAGTCAAAAATCCGGCATAGGGAAGTTTGGCTCTCCACCCTCTTGGACCCTCGCTACCGCGTCCAAAATGGGTGACTTTTTTTCCTGCTGCTGAGAGGAAGGAACAACTGGCATACTATAGAGAAATACTGAGCACACCGTTGGTCGATGCCTAGTGCGCCATGTTCATCCTCTGTAGGTCTGACTGGGGATTCCTGGCAGTCATTGCTCACGTACTATACCACGGCTGCCTGTGGGGAGCTGGGGGGGGGGGGGGGGTAGGAGCAGTAGTAGCAGTTCCATCAACATCCGCTTAAGTCTGGATCCGTAATGAGCAATTCCTTCACCGCCTAGTGAGGAGGTAGCCGGCAGCAGCAGCAGACATAAGCAGACCCTGCACCAGCAGGTGGTGGCCTACTTGGAACACTTTACCACTGTGGTCAAGATCCCATGGATACGGGGCAGCCAACTTGATGTGTGGCCGCACGCGGGAGTTTGAGTAGAGAAGAAGCTGTCTGCCCGCCAGTGTAGTGGCATCAGAGCGGGTTTCAGTGCGGAGGGGACCATCGTTACCCCCAGGAGAACCCGTTGTCCACCCGTAATGTGGAGAGACTGACCTTTTGATCAGGCTTGGATCGGCCAGGATTTAACTCACCAATGCCTAATGCATCAGATTAGATCAGCCATGACGCCTCCTCCAAACGTTTGAGAAATGAGTCGGGGTTCTAACTACCTGCCTCAGCTACTATTCTGATGCTGCCCATCCGCCTGACGCCACACATCTGCTGCTAGTTGCAACATCTGCCTCCTACCATCTTTACCAGGACTGGAATTGTCCGCCAACTCCACACTAATAATGGTGCCACTCCTGCAGGCTCCTGCTGCTTCTGATGTCCACCTTCACATTATATCATTGTGCCACTCTGCGGGCTCCTGCTGGCTACTGATGCCACATTCACACTATATCATGTGCCACTCTGCGGGCTCCTGCTGCTTTTGTGCCACCAACACACTATATCTGGTGCCTTGTGGGCTCCTGCTGCTTCTACTGATCCTGATGCCACCTTCACACTATATCATTGTGCCACTCTGCGGGCTCCTGCTGCTGCTGCTTTTGATGCCACCAACACACTACATCATTGTGCCACTCAGTGTAAAAAGAGTGCACTCTTTGATGTTATAGTGGGATCTTGGCCCTCAGCTCAGTCCTTTCGAGCTGGCACAGACGTTACCTTGTCAGGCTGCGTTCCTGCTTCGCTTATTTGGGGAAGTAAGCCTATGTAAGTGCACATGGAAGTGAAGAGTGAAGCATGTCATACTAAAATATAGCATTGTTTGAAGACCAAACCACGCTCCCTATGCATATTTAAGCATGGCACAACGTTCTACAACACCCTACAGGCTCTCTGCAGGCAGGAAATGCCTGTTTTTTAAAGTGATTCGTTTTGAATCGATTCGGGTCGAATCAAATTTTTTTCTAAAAATTTGGCGAATCGGGTCAAAACTAATTTTAACAAATTCGCCCATCTCTAGTCACCAGTTATTGTGGTATGGAGACATTTAAGGCTTCAGAGTTGGACCAGTTAATGGGAAAGTTTGACATCTTTAGTAGCACTTTTAGTTTGATTTTTCAGCATGGTCAACAAAAAATAAATCACAGTCATTTTTGTATCTTATTCATATTTATGCACCTGATATCCGTGTACGAGTAGCACTTTATTTATCAGGTTAGTATAATACAAACCATGGTTATGTATCACTTCCCTACATCACTATGATATGTATGTGTCCAGGTGGACATATGTGAACATGTGTATATTGCTTCATGGGTAGAGTTAAGTATATACAGGTGGTCCCCTACTTAAGGACACCCGACGTACAGACAACCCATAGTTACAGACCCCTCTGGTGAAGCTTTCTGAATGCTTTACTAAAGTCCAAGATTGCAATAATCAGCTGTAAGGTGTCTGTAATGAAGCTTTATTGATAATCCTTGGTCCCATTACAACAAAAAATGTTTAAACTCCAATTGTCACTGGGGCCAAATTATTTTTTGTCTGGATCTACAATTTTAAATTATACAGTTTCGACTTACATACAAATTCAACTTAAGAACAAACCTCCGGACCCTATCTTGTACGTAACCCGGGGACTGCCTGTAGTTATTTATTTACTATCACTTTTTATTCCATCCAAATTTTCATTCTGTGTATCTCTTTATATGATGTATTGTTGAGGATTTTAGGGGTTCATTGAATAGATGAAGTATGGTTTACCAACTTTGTCATCCATGTTAATATCAAATGTATAAAATATAAGAAGTCCGTATGTATGTTTTTTTAATATTCTTCATCAAATTTTGTATTAAATATGTTGGGCTAAGATACGTAGATACTTACCGTACATTTAGGTAGTATTATCTAGCGGCGTCCTGCACAGCCACGCGTGTGTGCACAGCCACGGGACGCGTCTCCATGGTGGCTTCTCTCCAATTATGTGATTTGGGGTGGCTTTTCCTGGTGACGCGTTGCCGGTGCGCGACCTCAGGGCATAGGCGCATCACGTGGTGGCCGTGTCTTGAAGCAAAGACGCCGTTGGAGAATAAAAAATGTCAGACATGGCACCGATACGCCACCTCCTGACAAAGCATCAGTGCGAATCGGGGTGTACCACTGGCCTCCCTTTGATTGCCCAGCGTCAGTTTTTCATCATGTTTGCGGGTAAGTGTGCTATAGCAAAATGAAATTTTTAAATACTGGAAGGTATCTCCAGTTTATTTATTATTCTTTTCACTGCACTATTGCCACTCTACCCCTACTGGTATTACCTCTTGACTGACTATTTTAAATACTATTGACATATTATTTTGACCCTGGGCTAATAGGGGTCTTCTGTGATGCCCTATTTTCATCTGGGGCTACTTGTGTCCCCTACATACTGTACTGGATTTTCCCCTTTGAGGGATATATATGTATAATATTTGTATTTACTTTCAATAAAGGATATCATCTTATATAGAATAAGTGTTTCTGCAGCTCTGGTTCTTTTTGGTATTTTCAAACATGTTTACAAGCAAGATTTCCCTAGGAGTCTGTTTTATATTGGATTCGAATTACCCCAACCATAATAACAATAAAAGCATGGCCAAGATGTTGTTATATTTGTCTTTATTTTAGCATAGACATTTCCCAAGCCATTTTTTTTTTTTATAAGGAATCAGACTTCCTATAGATGGGGTCACAAAGTTTTATAGCGCCTTTTAATGGGAGGTTGGTCTCTTTCACAACTTGCACATTGGGGCACATTTACTTACCCAGTCCATTCGCGCTCCAGCGGCGGCTTCTCCGACGAGCGTTCGGGTCTTCCGGCGATTCATGAAGGTCCTGCGTCCGATGTCCACCAGGTGTCGCTGCTGCGCCGAGGTCCGCCAAGTTGCATCGGAGTTCACTGATCTCTTCCTGGTGCATGTAAGTATCACGCGTGCGACCAATTTTTGTTCGAACCACAACGCACCCGCCCCACTAACGATTTCATTTCTCTTGCATGCCAGCGCCGATGCACCACAATCCGATCGTGTGCACCAAAATCCCGGGTCAATTCATGGAAAATCGGTGCAAATCGGAAATATTCGGGTAACACGTCGTGAAAACGCGAATCGGGCCCTTAGTAAATAACCCTTATTGTCTTTTGGATAGGAGTCTCGTATCTTAGTTTCATCTGGATCAAACAACAAATGGCTTTTGATATTTTCGGCCACAGAGATTCCTTTCTCCAATTCACACCACTCATTTATAATTAATTCTTTTAATGTTTTCTTTAGAGAAAACACCCATTTTCTTTTCATTTTTAGACAGCCAAACAATTCCACCTGAATAGATTTGGGTGGAATTACATCCTCCATATTGTAAGTCTCTTCAGCAGGTTGTCTAGTTCTTCCAGAGAAAAGAAAAATGAGAATCCATTTGTTGAGATTTTTTTTTTTAAACAGGAACGTTTTGTGGAACACGGAGGTGCACCAGATTCTGCTTCAGAGGTTGACTGAACACGGTGCTTCTATGCATGGCTTTTTTTTTTGGATAAGGGCATCTGGGTAGCTTTATCTTCTACAAAGTTTTTAAATTCATCCATAAAAGATTCACGAGAGACGAGAGAATCTATCAATGCAAAATTTCTTGAAACATATTTGGGGGAAAAAAAATCAAAACCTTTCTCCCCTTTATGTTTCCTCCTTTCAGGTTCATCGATCTGGGAAAAAGAAAGAGGAAAACTAACTTGGCGCTGTTTGGACATAGAAATTAACCTCTGCATAAACTACTCCGATGTCACTTTCGGTTGCGAACCACCACGTCCGAACCACCATGTGCGTTCCACACAAATGGCCGCCATTGTAATCCTGCCAAAGATGGGGCCAAGTTTGGATCCAGAGAAGGGCTGGAACCCCAGCCAAGGACCGATCCAGCCGGGACGTGGACCTGCTGGGGGGACAGGAAGACTCTAGTGGGCGGATGCCCACCTGTCCCCACAGAGGTCAAGGGGCATCCTCTAGATGAGCAGTCAAGAGGGGTTCAGTGTAAACTAAACATAGTTTGAAAGCAGTTAGGTCCATACAGACAACTCTTAACTAATGGATAAAAGTTTTCGTGGTTTGAAGCGAAATGGTAAACTACAATGTGAACTAAATTTATTGGAGAAAGATCACAGCTATTCCCATCTGCTAAACATTTTTTACAACCCACAAAAAGAAAGAAGAATAGGGACTTCAATATCAGTACCATCTGACTTTGCAAGCATTTACTTTGGAAAGAGAGTCTGTGGAAAGAAAGTGTCCCATCTTTGCTCTCAGTCCAGCTGCCCAAAATTTGTACCTGGTACAGGCAATATGTTCAGGCACATAAGTTTTCCAAAATGCTCCCGTGTGCACGCGGACTCAGAATTTTTCTGATTAGGGAGAATCTGGTGATATGACAAAGTGTCAACACAGAGGCAGTCCCTGCCTAGCGTAAACCCTGCGGAATGATTCCAATAAATATTTTACCAAGGAGACTCTTCTGGAGGCTTCTTGCTATCAGGCATTAAAATTGTAACACTCAGTCTGTATTGTCGTTTAGAGAGATGTATTAAAGAGGACCTTTTGCTACTTCACTTATATGGAGATTATCATACCATTCTGTAGGGCAGTGATGGTGAACCTTTTAGAGCCTGAGTGCCCAAACTTCAACCAAAAGTGACATATTTATTGCAAAGTGCCAGCACAGAAATTTAAGTAGTGATTTATTTCTCCCTGTTCTTTTACAACTTTCAATCCTTTCAGCCTACTGAGGACACCAATTCAGTTGAAAGGAGGAGGGCAAATTTGTCCTTCATTGCAAGAAGATTCAGCAGGAAGATTCTTTGAGTCTGGTGAACTCCGTTCTGGGGTGATGGCCTGGGTGCCCACAGAGAGGGCTCCGAGTTCCGCCTCTGGCACCCGCAGGTTCACCACCACTGCTGTAGGGGCTGCTACATAGATTCATGGGCACTTCGCAACCGTGAGGGCTAGAAAGAAAATTCAAAGTGCCCGTGAATCTATGTAGCAGCCCCTACAGCAGAATGTGTGTGAACATGGCCTTTAGATGCAGATAGAGAAATTACATCTCACCACTGACAGTATGAGAGAAGATTAGCATAAGACACGCCCCCAGCTCCAGCCCGAGCTCCTCCTCTCTGACCAAACACAGATGATCAGATCTCGTGACTGATAACTCTGCAACCGTGAGGGCTAGAAAGAAAATTCAGAGTTATTAGTCACGAGATCTGACCATTACCATCTGTGTTTGGTCAGAGAGGAGGAGCTGGGGCTGGAGCTGGGGGCGTGTCTTATGCTAATATTCTCTCATACTGTCAGTGGTGAGATGTAATTTCTCTATTTGCATCTAAAGGCCATGTTCACACACATTCTAATATTCTGTTGACATTGGATTTACACAGTGTTTCCAAAAATGTTACACGCATTGGTAAACACACGTGCAATGTAAACGGAAACGCAAGCGCTGTGTAAACGTAAGTGCAAACGAGACATCAACTCATATACCACATAAGCGTAAACATGAAGCTAACCAGACATAAATGCTAATGGCATGTAAATGTGCCGTAAACGCAAGCGCGGTTTATATAAGCAAAAACACAAGTCACACTCGACATAAAGGCGAATGCTATGTAAGCTTAAACATGGCACAAATTCAACATAAACAGAAAATCTGTAAACGCACCTCAAACACTGCATGCACGTAAAAATGAGCCACAAATGGTGCGTACGCATAAACGTAAACATAAATGTGAGACAAGCAGCCCGTAGGCAAAAGTGTGCAGCGAATCGCAACCTTGACACAAACGTCGTGTAAGAATAACCATAACGCAAACACTGTGTAAGCGTAACGCATAAGCGTAATTGTGACATGATTACAGCGGAAACGTAATTGCAGCGTAAGCGTCGCGCAAACTTCTAGCTTCTCTGACTTTGCTTGCCTCTAATTGGTATGAGAGAAGATTAGCATAACACACGCCTCCAGCCCCAGCTCCTCCTCTCTGACCAAACACAGATTACAATGGTCAGAACCTCGGAATGATATCTCCTCAATCGTGGGGGCTAGAAGGAAAATTCAAAGTGCGCCTGAATCTGTGTAGCCGCCCCTACAAGATGGTATTATAGTATTCACATGTTTGAGGTGGTGAAAGGTCCTCTTTAACGTGCCAGTGCAGAGTAGATCTAGACAGTTCTCTTCTGCACCAGATTAATCCTTGCATCTGTGCTAGTCAGGGGGACCATAAAAACAAGAAAAAAACCCTGATGTTTGCCTCAAGGACGCTCGTTGTGACATAGCACCGCCCATTGGTGCCATGCCATTGTTTGTATAAAGACTGACACACGCTGGTTACAGCATTAGATTCAATGCTGTATTTGGAGACTAAGTTATTGAATGAAAGTGCCTTCCTCAAAACAAAGAGGGCACCTCCTCTCTGACCAAACACAGATGGTAATGGTCAGATCTCGTGACTGATAATTCTGCAACCGTGAGGGCTAGAAAGAAAATTCAGAGTTATTAGTCACGAGATCTGACCATTACCATCTGTGTTTGGTCAGAGAGGAGGAGCTGGGGGCGTGTCTTATGCTAATCTTCTCTCATACTGTCAGTGGTGAGATGTAATTTCTCTATCTGCATCTAAAGGCCATGTTGACACACATTCTAATATTCTGTTGACATTGGATTTACACAGTGTTTACAAAAATGTTACACGCATTGGTAAACACGCATGCAATGTAAACGGAAACGCAAACTCTGTGTAAACGTAAGTGCAAACGAGACATCAACTCAGATCACATAAGCGTAAACATTATGCTAACCAGACATAAATGCAAATGGCATGTAAAAGTGCCGTAAACGAAAGCGCCGTTTACATAAGTAAAAACACAAGTCACACTCGACATAAAGGCGAATGCTATGTAAGCTTAAACATGGTAAGCTTAAAAATTCAACATAAACAGAAAATCTGTAAACGCACCTCAAAATACTGCATGCACGTAAAAATGAGCCACAAATGGCGCGTACGCATAAACGTAAACATAAATGTGAGACAAGCAGCCCGTAGGCGAAAGTGTGCTGCAAATGCAGCGAATCGCAACCTTGACACAAACGGCGTGTAAGAATAACCATAATGCAAACACTGTGTAAGGGTAACGCAAATGCAGCACAAGCGTAAATGTGACATGATTACAGCAGAAACGTAATTGCAGCGTAAGCGTCACGCAAACGGCATAAAAACAGCATAAAAATGGCGCAACTGTTGCGCAAATGTTGATGTGCCGCAAATGCTCATAAGCATAACTGTGGCGCAAACGGCGCGTAATCACATCTGGCGCGTACTAATTACTGCCGCAAACGCCGCATAATGCAACCACAAGCAAAACTGCCAAAACATCGTAAACATAATGTCAAGACTAAGTTATTGAATGAAAGTGCCTTCCTCAAAACAAAGAGGGCATGATACCGGCGCTGGAAAAAGAAAGCGTAATTTTTTTAATAGTCCCCCATGAATATACCATAAATATTTTTAAAACCCAGACAATCCCTTTAAAGGGAACCTGTAACCACAAATTTTTTTTACAAATACAGGTAGTGACAGGCTCCCATAGAGTCCTAGCAACTAACTGACACCCTGCTTTTCGCTAAAAATGATTTCGCTGAGATTCCCATATGTTCAACTTTATAGTATTACCTGGTATCTAAGCATGGCTACAGCGAGTCGAGCTGGGCGTGGCCTCCTCAGGCTGAATCCAGCAGCTCCTCTCCATCCTATCTCTGTATGCTGCTATAATGTCATGTGACCAGGCTGACATCATAGCAGGTCCTACAGGTTTTGTAGCATGGAAGCTGCTGTGATTATTTTATGTGGTCAGATATGTACATGGGGTATAGTTTGATTATATTAAGTAGCTTAAGGACCTTTGATTATGTCACACTGGTCACATTACATTAGGCCACGCCCCCTCAACTTTCTCCATAGATGCATAGATACCAGGCAAGATTATAACTCTGATTTTATTGAGATCCAAAGAAAACTACTTTTAGCTAAAAGCAGGGTGTCAGATAGTTATTAGGGCTATATAGGAACCACCCACTACCTGTATTTGTGAAAAATATGGCGATGGGTTCCCTTTAAAGGACACCTGTCATCAGGTCTGTGTCACTAGTCCTGCCACCTCTACCTGTTGGAGCAGCTCACAAGGATCCCATCCCAGCCTTTATCTAGTCAATTCATACATTATTCATTGTAAAATCATCTATTTTTTTTAGCATGAAAATGAGGCTGGTCACATGGTCAGAGGCAGTGATGTCACCCCTGTTCCCCCTCTCCTTCCCCTGCTCATGTCTGTGTGTAATATATAGTAAAGCATTGCTGGTGTGTGTGCTCCATCTGCTGACATGCTGCATCCTCCTAATACACATGTAAGAGACACAGACATCAGCTACACATGAATCTGACATGTTCTGCTGTAATATGGCTGCATCCTGGAGCTGCTGTATCTCTCCTAAACACACACAGGCTGCAGGGGGCGTGGCCACCAGCAAGCACATCATTATACAGCCTCACATCATTATACAGGCTGTCAGTCATGCACTGGGGGTGTGGCTGTGCCTCCCTCTCATGAATAGAGTGGACAGCTTGAATATGCTAATTCTTCATTGGACATTTCACAGGTCATTTGCATACAGCTTTAGGACCTCATTGCATAGGTTTACAGACATGTAGAGGGACAATGAAGGGATAGAGACAATGCTCTCTAATGGCAGTTTATGAAAATATATTTAGTTTAGGGGGGTTATTTTGCATGACGGGTTCTCTTTAAAGCACAATATGGGTAAAGCACACTTATCACACACTTTCTGTCCCCTACTCTTCAGGAGAGTTTTTCTATGAAGGCCAACAATTCTTTCTCATATTCTAAAAGCAACAATGACATCTAAATATCTAAAGTTGACAATATTAAGTAGAAAATAGTAATGACCTGACTTGGCATTATATTGGCAACAAGGCTTTTGAAACAGACTGGTAAAGCCTTTTTACCCCTTTTCCATTAACCATTGCATTGGTATGAATACGGATGCAGAGGCCACAAAGTAAATGTTCCTCATTATTTCATAATTTTTGGCAACTATGACTGAAGGGCACTATGTATTGCTGCCAGAAGTTGACAATCCGTGGATCACACCATTAACACAAATGATAAATAAACGGTTTTAAACAATAATTTATTTTGTAATAGCTAAAATATGACAAGTGATCGCTAGTGTATCAGAGGTATGATGAAAAAAGTTATAGTGGCACTTTCAGGTAGTAGCACCTCAAATTACATAGAGGTTAATTATGAGAAAACAAACTTTGTGAGTTAAAGTAAAAGAAAGATAGACACACAATACATATCCAAGTGTGGATAAAGCAAAAATAGACATTAAATGATAAAACAGAACTACAGGAACCTAGAAGACAATGGTCAAATTGCAAGTCCAAAGGCACTGACTATACAGTACATAGTCTTGTTTTCCCATCTCACGGTACAGCTTCCTGCAAAAAACCCTGCACCTCCACATTACATCCATGTCACACTGCATCCCACATTCTCCCCCCTGCACCCCACATTACATCTGTGTCACACTGCACCCAACATTCTCCCCCTGCAGTGCCACATCACATCCATGTCACACTGCACACCACATTCCTCCCTGCACTCCACATTCTCCTACTGCACCCCACATCCCTCCCCCTTGCTTTGGCTGCTTTTGCATCACTTCCCTTACCTTGTTTCAGCACATGCATCAGACTGTAGCCAGGATTCTCCTGTGCTGATCCTCCCACACAAAAGTCACATGATCATGACCTCATCAGAGGTCCTTTAAACTACATGTACTACAGCTAATATAAAGGTCCAACAGGGCCGCCCACGGCCCAGCCGCCCTAGGCACCATGGCCATGCTGCCTAGGCATAAATACGACCCTGTTCAGGCGGCCGCACTATTAACCAATACCCTAGATGCGCAAATGCCACACAGTGACATCTGCTGCATAATACTGCATTTGTACACCACGTACACCCCAAAGCAGACTACAGTACAGTGCACAAACACAACGATAATAATGATGATAGAAATTGTCTAAACCCATGCAGCAGGTAATAATTGTGAGTAACTGGCTGTATGTTGGGGCTCTGATAGACCCCACTACTGTGCCCTACCTGCAGCCAGTCAGGTATTCGTACTTATTATATGCTGCAAATGGCCAATTCTTGCCTTTTTGCTGCTTGAGTTAAAAACTGAAATGCCGCCCCTTTATTATTATACTGCTCCTATACAAAAATATAATTACTGTTATACTGCCCCCTGTGATAAACGTGACCAGGGGGAGGGGAGGCCTGCTAGTACGCACATTCACCACCTTCCCCCAGCCTCAGCTTAATTGGCCTAATTTACCTAGGTTGTGTACGATCACACAGCAGGTGACTGTGCTTCAAAGACTTTTGCAGTCAGATCGTCTCCATGCATCCCCCTCAGTTTCAAACAAAGAACCATAAACTTCAAAACCACTAAGTTGAATAAGGACAGTTATGAAGTTATGGTCCATCTCACCAGAAGAACAAATACATTTTTGGATTCGTTATTTTCAAGAGATCATAATGGTCTAATTTTTGGGACTCTAGGATACTCTGTTCCAGAGATATCTCTGGATAGGACCATGGCAAATGGGTCAGGTTTGGTATCCAGGGATTCACCCGTATCCAATGATACTAGAACCATGACCCTACGACTTCCGCTTGAGAAGCTATGGCTTCTCCAGGGCTCTAGTTGTAGTACCAGGTAGGAGGGACCCATGACTCCTCCTGTTAGGTTGGCAGAGGTGTGTCTGCACCTGATATAATCAGGCACCTCTGAATGGGCCTGGTCTTTGTCTGGGAACCATTTTACCATCAAGAGCAGAGAAGAATCATAAGGTGTGAACTATAAGGTTCCATTAGCCACACACACAAAGGTAACTAACGTACTGAACTGCTGTTACTTGTAGTGCTACCCTGTATTTTGTACGCTGCGTATATATCCCAGCTGTATATATTGTTTTGTCTAGTGGGCCCTTAGAGCAATTAAATATAAAATTTAACCTGAGTTGCTCTTTTATCTCGATCACGAATCCCCATGTTTAAGTCTCGCATATATACATGCTTCCAGGTTAGTTCCTCACCCTATATAATCCCGTTATGGACCGGGCTTATATTAAAGGAGAACTGATGGCAGCTCGTACTGTACAGGGTTGTGATTTATTGTTGTGCCATATCCGGAAGTTGTGTGGACACCTTTGAATCACTTCCTGCGCCTCTCTGTGCATTCTGGGAGTGTCTATAAAAGGATAACCGAGTGACCTTGTGTACCCTTCTGCTCCATTACTCTGACAGAGTGACAACTTGTCCGACGGATGTACGTGGGACCCCTCGTTTTCATGATCTGTATGGGTCTCTATGTTCGTGGGAAAACAAATTTAAGATACTTCCTGCTTTCGTGTGGCGTAACACAACTTTATTGGGCCCTAATGGGAACTTTGGATATGGGACCCGGATACCTAAACTTACTCTGCCATTTTGCACATTACACTTAAGAATACACATACAATATATGCTATACAGACATATACACACAGCACCATACACATACACCTTATATAGTGGGTACAAAAAGTATTCAGACCCCAGTCTTTGTTTTATTGCAGCCTAATGTACCCCATGTTGACAGTAAAAACAGAAATGTAGATGTTTTGTTAATTTATTAAACAATAAAAACTGACATATCACATGGTTATAAGCAATCAGATCCTTTGCTGAGTTTTGAGTAGAAGCAGCCTTTAAGCTAGTATACCATGAGTCTTCTTGGGAATGATGTAACAAGTTTTTCACACCTGGATTTGGGGATCCTCTAACATTCTTCGTTGCAGTTTCCTCAGGTTGGATGGTGAATGTTGATGGAAACCATTTTCAAGTCTCTCCAGAGATGTTTAATTGCGCCAATCAAGAATGGTTATAGAGTTGTTCTGAAGCCACTGCTTTGTTATTTTAGCTGAGTGCTAATGGCCATTGTCTTATTGGAAGGTGAATCATCAGCCCTGTCTGAGGTCCAGAGCACTCTGGAAGAGGTTTTCATCCAGGATATCTCTGCACTTGACCGCATTCATCTGCAAGCAGCTGAAAAACGCTCCCATAGCAGGATGCTGCCACCACCACGTTTCACTGTTGGATAGTATTTGGCAGCTGATGAGCAGTACCTGGTTTTCTCCACACATACGCTTAGAATTAACATCAAAAAGTTCAATCTTCATCTCATCAGACCGGAGAATCTTATCTCTTATAGTCTGAGAGTCCATGTGTTTTTTTGCAAACTGTTTGTGACTTTCATATGTCTTGCACTGAGGAAAGGCTTTTGTCGGCACACTTGCAAAAAACTGGTATAAGGCTGCAATGATAGTTGATTTTGTGGAACTTTCTCCCTTCTCACGGCTGCATCTCTGGAGCTCAACCACAGTGATCTTGGGGTTCTTCTTTACCTTCTCATCAAGTTCTTCGCCCACGATTGCTTAGTATGGCTGGACAACAAGGTCGAGGAAGAGTTGTGGTCCCAACCTTTATAGATTATGGAGGCCACCGTGCTCTTTGGATCCTTGAGATCTGCAGAAATTCTTTTCTAACCTTGGTCAGATCTGTGTTTTGCCACAATTCTGTCTGTGAGATCCACTGGCAGTTTCTTAGACCTCATGATTCTACAGTGCTCTGACAAGCACTGTGAGCTGGAGGTCTTATATAGACAGGTATGTGCCTTTCCTATTCAAGTCCAATCAGTTAAATTAAACACAGCTGGACTCCAATGAAGGAGTAGAACCATCTCAAGGAGGTTCAGAAGGAAATGGAAGTTAAATATGGGTGTCACAGCAAAGGGTCTGAATACATATGACCACATGTGTGATAGTTTTTCTTGTTTATTAAATAGCTGCATTTCATTTTTTTTGTCAAGATGGGGTGCTCAGTGTACATTTATGATAAAAAAAAAAACCCTCTTCTGATCTTTCCAATTGGCTGCAATGAAACAAAGAGTGAAAAATTTGAAGAGGTTTGAGTACTTTCCATAACCACTGTATGTATTGTCCAGCAGTAGCCACCCCTTATCAATATACTGTCCAGCAGCTGTTATTAAAGGGATATTCCCATTACAGCAAATGAATGTTATTGTTTGTATGATGAAAAGTTCTACAATTTTTCAATATACTTTCTGTATCAATTCCTGATGGTTTTCTAGATCTCCGCTTGCTGTTCTTCTATAGAAAGTTTAGTTGTTTATTTCCAGTGGACAGAAATCTGACCATTACATATGCACCAAGAAAAGGGAACGTGTTATAGGTACTGATACTGTACACGATGGCGAAACCAATAGAAAATCTTTATTTGTGTTTACATAAATATACATACAGACCAAACGTGTATACCAAGGACAGTTTAAAAACAATTAAAAAGCACTATCCAGTGCTAAGTCTCAGATACAGCAACAAGACAGAATGATGTACAGAAATGGTGGGTGCTTGTTGCTGTGGGCAACCCTACAAGGTCTAATGCAAATGAAATGAGCAATAGGGTTGCTGACCAACCTACCCTATGTAGTCTAGGTGACCAATATATTGCTGGAAGGTATATGGGATAAACGATTTGGCAATGTGAATGAAACACAAAATGAGTATACCAAACACTTTAAAAGACAAATGAAAAGATATCACCGGATATAGGGTAGATGGGGCTGGCTTCCCACGCGTTCCGCCACCGAGCCTGGTGGCTTCCTCAGGGGTATGTGGCTCTTGACCAAGTGTGGTCCTTATAAGCAAAAAAGTGCTGGTTGCTCACCTGTATGGAGCTGATCTAATTGTGGCGTTGGCGTGCGAGCGCGGGCTGTGCGCGCGCGCGCCGCGAGGTCACATGACCGGCCCCGTCCTCCAACCTCCAAATGGGGCGGGCCATGTGACGTCACGGCCGAGCGCACGCCCAGCCGCCGCACTCGCAGATGGTATGCGGATGACAGGTACGTCTAGTGGTATGGAATAGAACAGGATACTGCGAATGCATAGCAGGGTCAACATAATACATAGTGGGCCAGTAATAACTAGTAGCATAACAAATACTGGTAGAAGAAGTGGATGATTCAAAGTCCACTTGTACCAAATAAATGGAAATAGACCTGGGATGATCTTGGAGTCCTAAAGTCCTTTTCGATAGTCTGATTCTTTATTAACGGTTGCTGCATACTCCTTCTTGTTGGAGCAATGATTCTTCATATGTCCTTTATATAAAGGGCTGACCAGGACCATTCATCTGCGATGAGTGTAGAAGTGCTTGAACTTGTAATAATTATTCTTGAAATTTCGTGCTGTGAGTGCAACCTGGAATAGAGGTGCTGTGTTTCCTGTGGATTCTTCTGCTTTATTGCAGAATGAAGTGATGGAAACTGTATAAGATGTCCGATGATTGTATATTGCTATCTGTGAGAAACACTAGAAAAAAGAAGGTGATTAAGTAATGTACACAAAATTAGTGAACACAAAAGGGAGTGACTAGAGTTTGTGAACAAATTGCACATAGAAAAAATACTCAAAGTTAGTGAACACAAAAATAAGTGACGAAGTGTATGTTAAATGAACAGAACCTGGTGAGTTGATGACTAATAGAATCTATCTTGAATGCATTAGATATGGATGCAAAATTAGAGCTATTTCGATAAAAGAAGAAAATGTAAAATAACTATACATGTAACAAAGAACCAAACAGAAATATGACATTATGTTATGAAAAGCTTACCTGTAAAAACCAATAAATAATAATTCTTCGTTAATGCCCTGCGGGGATGTAGACTTTAGTTCAAAGATCCATTTTGACTCTTTTTGTAATAATTTCGGTACTATGTCACCCCCTCTTAAATTTAGGCTTACTTTTTCCAAAGCCGTCACTTGGAGGCCTCTGTGGTTGCCTGCATGGTGTTGTAAAAAATGTACTGCTACTGATGACAAGGTTTTATCTTGCTTGAAATCTCGATGTGCTGTCCTGATTGTGGATATATGTTGTTGAATTCGCTTCTTTAGCTGTTGGGTTGTTTGTCCAACATATACTTTGGAACACGGGCAACGAATGGCATATACCACATTTTGAGTTTTACAGTTAGTATATTCTCTAAGTTTGTACTGCTTGTTATTCAGGGGATTGGTAAAGGTATCTTCGTTAGTTATGAATTGACATATATTACACTCTCCACAGGAGTACGTGCCTTCGATGCGATGTCCTCCCGTTCCTGCGCTGGGACGTACAAAATGACTGGAGGTAAGTTGGTCCTTGAGGTTCTTAGCTCTCCTTGCTATTAATGTAGGGCGATTTTTGATAAATCTCTCCAGTTTTGGCTCATTTAGCAAGATGTTCCCATTTTTATTGAGAATTGCATAAAGGTCAAACCATTGGTTATTATAAGTAGTGATCATTCTCTCCTGGTTATCAGGTTTTACTTTGTTCCTAGGGGCCAACATGTCTTCTCGATTTTGCCTTTTGGCTCGCATGAAGGCTCTAGAGATGACTTTTTTGGGGTATCCTCGTGCTTTGAGACATGCTGTGAGATCAGCCGCATGTTTTCTAAAGTCACTGTCGTCGCTGCAATTTCTCTTCAATCGTAGAAATTGACCATAAGGTATTGCCTTCTTAAGATGACCAGGATGAAAGCTATTGTAGTGTAGAACACTATTTGTAGCTGTAGGTTTTTGGTATAGAGATGTTTTGATTTTGTTCTCATCCATACTGAGTCTTAGGTCCAAAAATTCTACTGTATTTTCGGAGATTTGTGGGATCAATTTGATATTCAGATTGTTGTCGTTTAGTTCTGAGATGAACTCCATACAGACCTCTTCCGTGCCCTGCCAGAGAAATACAATATCGTCCATATAGCGATACCATTTAATGACATGCGTGCAGAAGCGGGGCATGAGGCGCACCTGTGTCTCCTCCCACCACCCTAAAAAGAGGTTCGCGTAGGAGGGGGCACAGTGCGCCCATGGCCGTTCCAGATATTTGCCTGTAATATACCTTGTCAAAGAGAAAATAATTATGGCCCAAGGCAAAATTGAGAAGTTCCAGGATAAAGGAGTCATGGAGTCGATTTGAGTTAGATTGTTTGTCCAGAAAATATGCCACTGCTGTTGTCCCAATAGAGAGACTCTACGTCCATAGTCACCAAGATGAAGACCTGGATGGACTTCCAGTTGTTCCAACTGTTCAATGAGGTGCATAGAGTCTCTGACGTAGGAATCTAAGTTGGTGACAATAGGCTGCAAGAAAAAATCTAAGTAAATACATATCCTCTCACACAGTCCCCCTATGCCTGCCACTATGGGCCTACCTGGTGGAGATTCCAGGGACTTGTGGATCTTAGGGACAAGATAGAAGGTCGGTGTGACCGGTTTGTCCACCTGAAGATACGTGGCCTCTTTTTATGTGATGATTCCATGTTCCACTGCGGTGGTGATTAGGCAATCTATTTTCCTTTTAAATGTATCTGTTGGATCTGTTGGTAATGCATAATAAAATTGTCTGTTATTAAGTTGCCTTTTAGCTTCTTTCATGTATTCTTCTATAGGCCACAGTACTACATTACCTCCCTTGTCCGCCTCTCTGATAATAAATGCCTTGTTGTTGCTGAGATTTCTTATTGCTTCTAGTTCCTGTAGAGTGATGTTTCTATCTCGGTTGTTATCGATTTTGAGGTCTTGTATTTCCTTGGTCACTGTATGGAAAAAGACATTTATTGCTGGGCAAATATTTAGAGAGGGAGTGGATTGGGATGGTAACCGATTTGGAAATTTGGTGGAGTCGAGCTCATCTGTGGATCCTTCATTTTCCTGTAAGAGATCTAGCAGGTCATTGAAGATGCGTCTGTCAGTATGGATGAGAACAAAATCAAAACATCTCTATACCAAAAACCTACAGCTACAAATAGTGTTCTACACTATAATAGCTTTCATCCTGGTCATCTTAAGAAGGCAATACCTTATGGTCAATTTCTAAGATTGAAGAGAAATTGCAGCGACGACAGTGACTTTAGAAAACATGCGGCTGATCTCACAGCACGTCTCAAAGCACAGCATCTCTATTCCAGGTTGCACTCACAGCACAAAATTTCAAGAATAATTATTACAAGTTCAAGCACTTCTACACTCATCGGAGGATTCGGGTTCTGCCGGGATTCACTAAGGTAGTTCCTCTGACGTCCACCAGGTGTCACTGTGCGCTGAATGCACTGAAGTTCACCAAGCTGGGCCGGGTGCAGGTAAGCGTGTGTCCAGCAAGACTTTTTTTTTTTTTAAATGCGGCGGTTTTTCCGAATCCTGTTTTCGTACGGCCAATTTCCGTCGCGTGCATGCCGGCACCGATGCGCCACAATACGATCGTGTGCGCCTAAATCCTGGGGCAATTCAGGGAGAATCGGCGCAGATTGGAAATTTTCGATTAACCCGTCGGAAAAACCCGATTCGGGCCCTTAGTAAATGACCCCCATAGTCATAACCGCAAAAATACTTAATAACTAACATTCACTAAATGTCTTCTTTATGTGGAAATGGTTTTTTATGCATACTCTTATTTTTGTAGGATGTTATGGTGCTTTGAGCGATTTTTCACATTTTCATAAAAAACGCGATATCCTGCTATTGAGGGACTTGCTCAGGTTTCAAATTACTTTGAGAGGCCTAAATAAAAGTAAAACCCCATAAATTACCCCATTATAGAAACTACACCCCTCAAACAAAACAACTATGTAAAACAACTTTTATGAAGTTTGTTAACCCTTTAATTGTTTTACAGGGGTTAAAACAAAATCACCTGAGTGAAGTTGGCCCCCCCCACCTTGTTCAAATCAAACAAAATTGGTGTCAAGCGTTAGTGCTAGGTTTGTGCCGGTTTGTGTAGCAAAAATTTGAGCAGCACAAACGTAGCAGAGTTGTTTGGTCCCAGTTTTGTTTGATTTGGGCAATGTGGGGGGGCTGGTTGACCTCTGATGACCTCTGGAAATTTTTCATTAAAATCTTAAAAACGATAGCGGCACAAACGAAAATTTTTGCTGCACAACGTAGCACAAATGTTTGACACCAATTTTGTTGATTTGAACAAGGTGGGGGGGGGCCAACTTCACTGGTACAAAATCAGATGCACATTTTGAAAGTAAAATTTTTTTGGCAATGAATGTGTTTTTCAAAAAATGTACAAATTCTCAGTGGATAAATACCAAAACGCTCCACAAAATTTGATACCCAATCCCTCCGCGCGTATAACAATACCCCAACCTGCTGTATGGGCACACCACGCAGGGCATCGAAGGGAAGCGCGTCATTCAGAGAAGATTATGCATTGTCACTTTTTATTGGCTATACAATCTTTATTTTTTGGCAATTTGGACATATAAGAGCTTATTTTTTGCGATATGAGATGCACTTTAGAAAATACTTCATTTTAGTGGCTCATTAGCTTATTGATGAGATTTTATTAACTCTTGAATCATGGTGAAAAGAAAATTGTCAATTTTGGTTTACTTTCTTTTCTTATTTTTTGGGGGTCGTACACCGTACACTAAAAATATTATATGATATTTATTCTATAGGTCACTACGATCACGTTGATACCTCATTTATTTATTTTTTTTTTTTTACTTAACAATTTTCTGGATAAAACTAATTAGAGGAAATCTCATTTGTTTTTCAGCATCTTTCGGAGACGTAACTTTAATATTTTTTGTGATGACGAGCTGTTTAGGGCTTATTTTTTACGTGTTGAGTTGTTCTTTTCAGTGGTACCATTTTGGCACACATAACCTTTTTTTGAACACTTTTTAGAACATTTTGGTGTACAGATTTTATGAAAAATGTACATTTTTGGCGAGTTTTTCAGGTTTTGTTTTTACGGCGTTCACCAAGCGGGTCCAATAATGTTTCTGAGTTATTGCACAGATTGTTATGGACGCGGCGATACCAAATATGTGAGGGGTTTTGGCGATTTTGTGGTTTTTTTTCCACTTTATTGCATGTGTATAGGGAATATTTGTGTTTAATGGACTTTAACTTTATTTAATTAATTCTTTTTATTAAAAAATGTTTTTATTCAATGTTTTTAACTTTTTTTGGGGGGGGTAGGAGCAGTAGCAGTTCCATCAACAGTCGCTTAAGTCTGGATTCCTTAATGAGCAATTTCCTTCACCCGCCTAGTGAGGAGGGTATCCGCCACCGGCAGCGGCAGCAGGACATGAAGCAGACCCTGCATCAGCAGGTGGTGGCCTACTTGGATAGCACTTTACCACCTGAGGTTGAGGATCCCATGGACTACTGGGCAGCCAAACTTGATGCGTGGCCGCAACTTGCGGAGTTTGCAGTATGGAAGCTGTCCTGTCTGGCCAGTAGTTTGGCATCAGAGCGGGTGTTCAGTGCAGCGGGGGCCATCGTTACCCCTAGGAGAACCCACTTGTCCACCCATAATGTGGAGAGACTGACCTTTGTCAAGATGAATCAGGCTGCTTCTGATGCCACCTTCACACTATATCATTGTGCCACTCTGTGGGCTCCTCCTGCTGCTGCTGCTACTGATGCCACCTTCACACTATATCATTGTGCCACTCTACGGGCTACTGATGCTGCTGCTGCTACTGATGCCACCTTCAAACTATATCATTGTGCCACTCTGCGGGCTCCTGCTGCTACTGATGCCAACTTTACACTATATCATTGTGCCACGCAGTGTAAAAAGAATGCACTCTTTGATGTTATAGTGGGATCTTGGCCCTCAGCTCAGTACTTTCGAGCTAGCTCAGAGGTTACCTTGTCAGGCTGCGTTCCCGCTTCGCTTATTTGGGGAAGTTGGCCTATGTAAGTGCACATGGAAGTGAAGAGTGAAGCGATTCTAAGAGCCGCGGCTGTCATGTGCGTGTCATACTAAAACACAGCATTGTTTGAAGACCAAACCACGCTCCCTATGCATATTTAAGCATGGCACAACATTCTACAACACCCTACAGGCTCTCTGCAGCCAGGAAATGCCTGTTTTTTAACTTGTGGAGTTTGCAGTAGAGAAGCTGTCCTGCCCAGCCAGTAGTGTGGCATCAGAGCGGGTGTTCAGTGCGGCGGGGGCCATCGTTACCCCCAAGAGAACCCACTTGTCCACCCGTAATGTGGAGAGACTGACCTTTGTCAAGATGAATCAGGCTTGGATCGGCCAGAATTTCAACTCACCAATGCCTAATGCATCAGATTAGATCAGCCATGACACCTCCTCCAAACGTTGAGAATGAGTCGGGGTTCTAACTACCTGCCTCAGCTACTATTCTGATGCTGCCATCCGCCTGATGCCACACATCTGCTGCTAGTTGCACCATCTGCCTCCTACCATCTTTACCAGGGACTGGAATTGTCCGCCACCTCCACACTATATCATGGTGCCACTCCGCAGGCTCCTGCTGCTTCTGATGCCATCTTCACACTATATTATTGTGCCACTCAGCGGGCACTTGCTGCTGCTGCTTCTGATGCTGCCTTCACACTATATCATTGTGCCACTCTGCGGGCTCCTGCTGCTGCTTCTGATGCCGCATTCATGCTATATCATTGTGCCACTCTGTGGGCTCCTGCTGCTGCTGTTTCTGATGCCACCTTCACACTATATCATATAAAATAACTAATGGTGGGGGGGTATATAAAATAACTAATGGTTGCGGGGGACATATGGTGTGGGGGAGGATAGGAAATAATTATTGGAGGGGAACAGTCTGGTAATTAATGGGGGGGGGAGCATAGGAAATAATTAATGGAGAGGGGTCCCAGTATATTTAATAATTAATTGACCCAATTAATTAATTCATATATAAAATAGAGGGTGCAGTATATTAAATAATTAATTGAGGGAGGGCCCAGTGTATTACGGATGCGGTCACATGTACCGCTATTTATCCGGCCCTCCAACGGTCTGAGAGGGACAGTGAACGGCCCCCTATGTAAAAAGTTTGGGGACCCCTGCCTTAGGGTATCAGTTATTATTCTACTCCACCCTTTCTACTATTATTGAACCACCCTGACGCTATACAGCATGACCCATCACTGAAATAGGGGGTAGAGAGTATAAAATCTAAAAAGTAACTTTTATACAACCCTAATCCTAAGTTAGCACTCCATATTGCTAAGATCCGACGCATTTCCCTATATTGTTCATCAGGGATCAGATATTCTGTATGTGAATGTAGAGTAGTAAGTTCATACTGATGCAAAACACATTCATACAGCGGGTTCCCGCATTGATGTAAGCGGCAGCGGCCGCGGGAACACGCTGAGTATTTAAAGGTATGGTACCTCCCACTTATGAGCTCATGGAGTGGTCCTGTCCAATTAGATGGGTCATAACGGACGAGCCCATCCATTGGATACACCCCGGTGCGTCATCCGATGTTCCGGCCATAGAACAGGCCCGGGGGCGGAGTCACCCCGGTCACGTGATCGCGAATCCGGCGCGTCACACAGGACCGCCCAGATCGCGCATCAGACATGGCTATTGGACCGCTACGAGGTGATACAGATAAACAAAGGTAGTGGGCCACTCCTACTACGAGAAGATAACTAGGTAAGGGGTACCAATTCTCACAAAAACTAGAAAGGGGAAAACCGGGTGCTCGTCACACAGCATCCGGGGCCAGGTCAGTGAGTGGTACACTCGCGAATAATAGATAAGATGTATGATGAAATAAGCACTATGTGCAGTATATATACTGCACAGGAGATAAAAAAACATGCGAACAATGAAGAGCTAGGATGAAGTACATGAAAAAACAAAGGGTGAATCGGGGACAAAGAGAGAAAGTTTTCTGTAAATCATAAAATAGGGGACATCCCAGAGGTTTCACATGACCATTCGGTCCTGTAGGAAACCATTAGAGGAAGCTCACAAACGAAAGCTTATCATTTAGACCATTCGGTTCCACTATGCGGCTACTCCATGCCCCAGTAGCCGCATAAGTAAATTTGAATAAATATCTAATAAAAGTTAGCAAAAAAGTGCAGGGACGTGAGGATTAGCCCTTAAAAGGGCTATCCTCACGTCCCATTGATCCACCTACCACCCAATCTACCTTTATAGGTAGATTTGTGGTGGTAGATTCCCTTTAAGTACAGATATGATTTGTGAGAATCATATGTAGGAAACGGGCAAACCCCTGGTAGGGGGGTACTATATGCATTAATACGTGTATGTGTCCTCTTACCCCTGGTAGTGGGGTACTATATGCATTAATACGTGTGTGTGTCCTCTTACCCCTGGTAGGGGGGTACTATATGCATTAATACGTGTGTGTGTCCTCTTACCCCTGGTAGTGGGGTACTATATGCATTAATACGTGTATGTGTCCTCTTACCCCTGGTACTGGGGTACTATATGCATTAATACGTGTGTGTGCCCTCTTACTACGTGTCATCATCTCCTTCTGGACAATGTGGCGCTCGGCACCTACCACCCAATCTACCTTTATAGGTAGATTTGTGGTGGTAGGTTCCCTTTAAGACAGGGTGTTACCAGATATATTGTGGTGGTCCGGAGAGAGCCCAGGCAATGCACCACGCGTATCGCCACGAATCGCGGCTTCCTCAGGGGTGACCAAATGATGCAGTGTCTGTGTATAAATACCTTGTGTAGTAAATATGTCCTGCGCTGCCGGTGTGCGCCCCAGGTGTCATGGCGGCGCCTATGACAACCCATGCCCTGGGAGGGCTCACATGACCAAATGACGTCACATCCGGTGATGCGGGTATCAGTGACCGCGCATGCGCACATGTACTATGTGGCCGGGCAAAGGAGCCAAAGCAGATACTGACTCCTGTATTCTTACCAAGCTGCCGATTTAGACAGTGTAAGTGACCTGAGGATAAATCAAGTCTAAGGAGAGCTGTATAAGTCTCCATGACTCGTGAGAATAAGTGGAGTGTAAGTGAAGTTGGAGCAGATGAAAAAAAAAACGTCTGCAACTATGGTGAAAAACGTATTCGATGGGATAAAATGCGTAAGGGTAAAAATTAGAAACTATGAAATATGGTGCATAAATAAAGTGACAGTGCAGCAGCATGGCTGAAAATGGATTAAAAATGGATTGAGAAGTTGTTAATTAAAGTACTAAAACCCCGCCCAGCATGAGCAATGAGAGTTGAAAACACGCATCCACAATCACACCCAACACATGCACACATGGGCCCATGCACAGACACACAAACCACACATTCAAAGCAGCACAGCACAGTAAATGATCAATAAAAAATAGAGTAAACAGCAGGACAGATTATGCTCTGGTCTGACGTTGGAGTGAGCTCCTCTCTGCATTGGCCTCCACCCCTGCATTCCAAGATGAGCTCACACAGATACACAGAGAGACTTCCTTCCAGCAAACAGCAACCTGAGGAGACGTACTCTGCAAACTACAGGTAGATAAGGTCTTTATCCAGGGAAGGGAGGCACAGCCGAGCTGACAGTGTATGTTATGGCTGAGATAACAGAGCTGATAATGTAATTGTGTGTTATATGCATTTTATGTAATTTCATGACCTCTCATCACTGATCCATCTCATCTCTTTTTCTATGTGGCAGATACTAGTGAATGTTCAGAAGCTAACTGAAAGTCTAGATAAACCTGGACCCTGATAAACATTGTCAGCACACGGCATCTCACAGCACTAGCCAGATCATGAAGTGTCTGCTTAGAGATTCCCCGCACACACACTGGAAAAGATAACGGCGATTGCAATGTAAACACCCGCGATTGGTGCTAGCTGTTACTGGTGGGTATTTTCTGCAATATGCAGAAAACACCCTCCGAATAAAAAATTGTCTGACAACGTGTGACATACTAATACTTCAAACATCTTTAAGGGTTTCAAGGACATTTACCACCAAGATAAAGGATTGTAAACTAAGCACACTGACATACTAGTGTGTGCCCCCTCTGGCACTCTTTTTTTCAGCTTCCAATGTCTTTAAGAAAAAAAGGCTTTAAAATTAAGCAAATGGGATTAACAGCTATGGAGCCCAGAGCCCCTCGGGTTCTTTTGCATAATTTAAAAGCCTTTTTCGTAAAAAACAGGTCATAAGAAGAGTGGATCCTGCCAGAGGGGCACACACCAGCATGTCAGTGTGTTTGGTTTACAATCCTTCATCCTGATGATAGATGTCCTTTAATTTTCCGATAAACACTATTTACCTGCCATCTAACTTCCCAGTTTGCACTGACTTGCAAAAATGTTTTGCTGTTCCAAAGTGACTGAAACCCTCCAGCAGCAAGTTGTGCAGATGAAGGGGAGACTCTAACAGCCATATCAAGAGAAGCCCTATGACATCAGAAACGCTCTGTGGCTCCATCAAGTTTTTAACCCCTTACAGATGCGCACCACAATAGTACGGAGCACGTCAGGTGCGGGTACATGGGGAGAGCTCACAGGCAGAGCCCTCTCCATAGCCGGTAAGTCTTTGATGCAATATGCAGCTGCCAATAAGCTGCCGGCAGCTTTAAAAAGATGGCGCTGCATGGGCGATGGCGAAATAAAAAAAAAAATTGTACAGGAGGATTAAATTTTTGTAAATGCGTGAAAACGTGATAAAACCTATACAAATTTGATATTCCCATGATCGTACCAACCCAAAGAATAAAGTAGACATGTCATTTGGGGCTCACAGTGAAAGTCGTAAAATTCAAGCCCACAAGAAAACCATTTTCACTGCATTCAGGATTTTTTTCTTGCTTCCCAGTACACGAAATGCAATATTCAATACCATCACTATGAAGTGCAATTTGTTATGCAGAAAACCAGCTGTCACAGAGCTCTTTATGTGTAAAAATGAAAAAAGTTATAGATTTTTGAAGGTGGGGAGTGAAAAATGGAAATGAAAAAACAAAAACCGGCCAGGTCGTTAAGGGGTTAAGATGTTGAAATAAATTATGTCTTTTACATTACAATACCTTGAATTTTTCATGCCTGGAACCTGGACAATACTCTTGTTTTCTCGTGCTAGTGAGCGTGAATTTTTTGTTCACTGTCTTTTTTTTCATATCAAAAGAAGGTTGTTCCTAGTCTGTGATTTATGGTCCCCCCAAGAAGTCTGGTCACAGGGTAAGAATCTGTCTCGTCATACTGTGTCTCGACATTTAAGACCATTTGGACTGAAAGCCCACTCGGCAGTGGCTAAACCTCTCATTAGCAGAATGAATTATAAAGGCTAGACTCACCTTTGCTGAGGAGCGTGTTGTGTGGACAGAGGTAAAGTTTGACGTAAATTTAATTTATTTGGATCTGATGGGAAACATTATGTCATTTCGACAAACTAGGGAAAGACTGAACCCAAAGTGTGCAAAGAAGTCAGTGAAAGGGGGTGGAGGAAATGTCATACTGCAGCAGGAGTTGGACCTCTCATACATCTACATGGCAGAGTGAATGCAAGTGTTGATATTGATCAATAGAGAATCACATTATTTCTGAAAAAAATCAAATGATCACGTGTTGTTCTCTAATTTTGATCTCCAGCATATCTCTGGCCACCCAGTAGGCTATATCCTGTGGGGGGCTGAGCTGCCTGGCAAATTCTAAGGTTGGCCCTGCATGGCTTAGAATTGCCCTATAATCTGTGCCTATGCATGGCAAAAAACCCTGCGGCGCCTCCCACTCCACCACCTGGCATGGTCCACATCTCGACCCTCCACAACAACTTGGCATGGAGGTAGCATAAGAGGGGATATAGTCGCAATTCCTGTCAGTGCACCAGGATTTTAAATTATATAATGACTTGAATCCCAAAAGACTGGATTTTATTTCTTGGTGACACAGAATTGGAGAAAACCACTGTAAAAGTTGCTGTTAAAAAAAGTGATTTTTATATACAAATTTCAATTCCTTTGTTGCTCTTTGGCTACACAAAACAAAATCTCAGCTGCACATATACAACACTCTGCTGCCACCTAGTGGATTTATGTAGGAACCACATTCCCATTTTTTTTTGTTGGTCTTCTAGCTCACTTTGGTTTAAATCATGTAGTGTTTGTCAATTTGACGTACTGGTCACATGTGTATACGATTGGTCAACCTTCCACCAATCCTAGAGGTGAATGTTTAATGGGGGGACCTATCAGGTTTAAGTGGTCTATTTTTATTGGTGGAACTTTCAATTTCCAACCGTCGCTTTAAAGGAAATCTACCATCAAAATGAAGCAGGATAGACCAGGGACAGTTACTCATGGATGCAGGCACTGTGACTTTGTTAATCTACGTATATTTGTTATCCATGGCGTTGTTCTTTTTAAAATCAAGTTTTACAATTATGCTAATGAGTCTGTGGTCTAAATTAGGCCCTCTGTAATCTGGCTTTACAGACTGTTACACTGCTTCACCATCCCCCTGCTATCTTAGCAGTAAGCAGGAAGCGTGCCATGGTTTGGGAGCTATAACCATTTGAAGTGAGCCCCCTCTAGCTGAAGGCACAATGCAGAAGAGCAGTAAAAGATACTTTGTAAAATTACAGGTACCCTCTGCCTCTATATATTTATAGAAATAAACTTGGGAGCAATGACAAAACAATTATTTTTTACATTTTTTATTTGTCTGCTAATTCTAAAAACTAAATAATCTAACTATTCTACCAAGTTAAAGTCTGACATGTCATGAAAAAAATCTAAGTAAAAATTGTCATGAATAGCTGTTTCAAAGATATCATCAGGCACCAATGGCACCAATTCAGGCACCAAAGACTCCTTAGGTCACAAAGGGGTTAAAAAAAATAGCTTTTAAAACACCATAAACCCTGTCAATATCCTGGTTTTGAAAGTTTGGACTTTTGCAATTTCCCAATGTCCAATATCATTTTCATATCAAAATTGAAAAAAAAAACAATTTCAAGTTTTACATGTACAGGCAGTCTCCGGGTTACATACAAAATGGGGTCTGTAGGTTTGTTATTAAGTTGAATTTGTCTGTAAGTCAGAACTGTAGCCCGAGTTTGAATTTGTTTTGGTCTCTGTGACAATTGGATTTTAAAAATGTTTGTTTGTCATTAGAACCAGGAATAACACTAAAGCTTTATTACAGACTAATGAAATTACAATAAATTACCAATATCTAGTGGTCCGTTTGTAACTAGGGGTCGTATGTAAGTCGAGTGTTCTTAAGTAGGGGACCGCCTGTATTTTTCTATGTAGCTGGAAGCAGAGATAAAATTCCAAAGATGGTGGGATAATTTCAATCTACGTCACATTTTGACATTAATGACTGAAACTTAGTTTGGCTCAGGTTGCATTTTGATCGCACGTAGAGATAAGTTTGCATTTACTTTGCATTTAGTTAATGTGTTGGAAACATAATGTTACCAGAACATGTGATCAGGAGTGGAGCATTTGGATAAACATTTTATCATGTGGTATAGGGGGCATATTAACCCACTGATGGGCTTTTTAAATTTAACTTTGTTTATCGCTCCCCACTTTAAAAAAAATAATAGATTTTTTATTTTTCCATGCACAGAGCTGTAAGAGGGCTTATTCTCTGCATAACAAATTGTACTTCCTAGTGATGGTATTTTATATTCCATCCTATGCACTGGGAAGTGGAAATAAAATTAAAAATGCAGTAAAATTGACAAGAAACCCACATTTGAACCATTTTTTGTGGGCTCTGTTTTTAAGTCTTTCACTGTACATTCCAAATGTCATCTAATATATTCTTTGGTTTGGTACAATCACAGGAATACCAAATTTATATAGGTTTTATTAGGTGTTAACCCCTTAAGACGGAGGGTTTTTTCGCCTCATTTCTTCTCGCTCTCCAACTTCAAAAATCCATAACTTTTTCATTTTTTCCGTGACAACCTGTGTGAGGGCTTATTTTGTGCGTAACAAATTTTACTTTCCCTATTTTTATTTTATTTAACATGCCGTGTACTGCGAAGCTGAAAAAAATTCCAAATGTGGAAAAATTGAAAAAAACCGCACGTGCGTCACGTTCTTGTGGCTCATTTTTACGACTTTCACCTCTTCGCTCCAATCAACACGCCTACCTTTATTCTTTGTTCGGAGCGATCGCGGTGATACCCAAATTTTACAGGTTTATTGTGTTTTAATACATTTTCAAAAATTAAACAATGTGTACAAAAAAGAAAAATTTTTTGCATTTTCTTACGCTAGTAACTTTTTCATCATACTTTGGCGCACGGAGATGTGTGAGGGGTCATTTTTTGCGAAATGAGGCGTGCATTTTGAGGTCTGTGCGACTTTTGATCATTTTTTATTTCATTTTTATGTTATTTAAAAGGTGTAAACGTCGCATTTTGGACATTTGGGCGCCATTTCCCGCCTCGAGGTCCCCGCCGGCCGTAACCGTTTTTTATATTTTGATAGATCGGGCATTTTGGGACGCGCGGATACCTAATATGTCTGTGATTTTTTCTGTTTGTTATGTTTTATATCATTTCTAGGGAAAGGGGGGTGATTTGAACTTTTAATATTTATTAATTTTTTTTTTTAAAAACTTTTTTTTTTTCTTTTTTTTTCCACTATCTTTAGACCACTAGGGTCTTAACCCTAGATGGTCAGATCGCTGCTACTATATACTGCAATACCTTCTGTAATTGCAATATATGCATTTTTGCAGCACATGCCTTACCAATGAGCCACTGGCTCATTGTAACGAATATGCAGCTTGCCAGATAGAGCCTCGTGTCAAAAGAAGACACGAGGCACCATGGCACCGGGGGCGTGGCGATCGGAAAAAAAAGATGGCGCGCCCGCGCGCCGCCGTCTTTTAAACGCCGCCGGCGACTTTGCCGCGGCGTTTAGGGGGTTAATAGTCCCGCATCGGTTGCAAGCACCGACCCGCGGTTATAGCGGTGGGGGTTTTTGGCCAAAATGCAAAAACCCCACCTCTGTATGAAGAGTGACTCAGCCCGTGAGCCCTCTTCATACATCCCTTATACCTCTAGAGCTACGGCGCAGAGCGTTAAGGGGTTAATAGGTTTTAAAAAATGAAAACCTTTCGTACGAAAAAAAAATTACTTTGCTATTCTGACTCCAAAAACTTTTTCATACTAAGGCCCCTTTCACACTTGCGTTTTTCACGCACGTTTTCTGCGCGTGCTTTTGACGCGCAGAGCTTGCATTGCACTCTGACCCATTGTAACCAATGGGTCTTTTCAGACTTTCATTTATTTACTTCACGCACACACGCGTTTTTTAAACGCGCGTTTTAAATCTCGACATGCTCTACTTTTGCAAGTCACCTCGCGTGAAAAACGCACCATCCAAGTCTATGGATAATGCCAAAAACGCATTGCACTCTGAGACACTTGCAAGTCCAATGCAAGTGCAATGCGTTTTTTTCACGCATCAATTGCTATTAAAAGATAAGAGCTCAGCCCTGAGTCCTTTCAACGTGCATTTTCTGCGTGTGATAACCATGAAATTTGCTTGAAATGCATCAAAACTCGCGTGAAAAACTAGACACTGAACAAACTCTGACTGAAAACTGATTGCACTCTGATGCAAAATTTGTGCGTTTTTCAACTGACCAAACCTGATCGCCCCCTGATCAAACTCTTACGTGAATGCACACCGCGGGTGTGGAAGGGGCCTTAGGAGTATGGATTTTGCTAAGGTGTCATTTTTCTCTGGGTTGAGCCGACGTTTTCATTGCTACCATTTTGGGGACTGTGCACCTTTTCATCACTTTTTATACATTTTTTTATGTGTTGCAAAAAAAAGTGTTGATTCTTACATTTGGCACATTTTTCCATTATGGGATTCACTGCAAAGAATAACTTTTTTATATTTTCATAGATTGGGAGTTTTGATACCTAATATGTTGTGTTTTTTTTTTTAAACTGTTTTATTGCAGAAACAGAATCGTATAAAGCAGTTACATTTACATTTTGCATTTTACAGCCTCTCATCAATATTTTTAGGTCATTCGTACGATTTATCTGCAATTTGCCAAAAACATAAAAACATAAACTACAATAATAATGAGTCATCCACATCTAACGTTGGGTCTTTGTTGTTTCATATCGAGTGTCTCTGATTATATCTCCTTGATTTTTATACCTCATGGGCTCCCCCCTCATATCCTACTGTGGTATGGTCATTTCTGTCAAGTTCAAACGTTGCTATTTATAGATATTCGGGTCTCTTTCGATTTCTCGCTCAAGGGGTTGTGCAATTTGGCCTCCCTCTGACGTCATTTTTAATGCTCTACAAAAATCTGTGTTTTATTTAGTGTGTACCCTCTACTTGCTATTGCTTGTATAGTATTTAAATTCTCTGTCCTCCTTAGTCTCTCATGGCTGAACCTGAGTCTAGGGGGGGGTGTTGGTTCTCGTTTGATTACAACCATTCTCCCCATATTTGGTCAGATTGCCAGGCTTTTGTCTGTGCTTATAATAGTCTTCCATATGGTAGAATTTGATTTACTTAGCTCGTCCACATGCAATGTATGAGTGGTTAGGTGCATACACCACCGCGAGCATGCATTTGCGGGCCAAAACAGTGTTTCTCTTAAAAAAATACTTTGGTATGTGGTGTCCAAGCTGCTTCCTGAATTAAGCCCATATGCATATCTCGGGTTGAGTGAGGAGTGGGACGGGTAACAATACTAGTAAGGAAGTCTGTTATTAAGTCTCAAAATTTTTGGATTGGATCGCAGCTCCAGCTTCATATGCCAAAGTTCACTTCTATCTCTCCACATCTAGGGCATTGCTGTGTATGCCACTCTGCCCATGTGCCGCTAACCCCGTACTGGGGTTAGATATGCCCTGGTGAGTGAGTACAATTGAATGAGTTTGTTATTTACTGAGGAGAGAGACCTTTAGGTGCGAGGAACAGCATATATCTGACAAGGATTCCTCGTCCAGTGATGGAAATGAGTGTTTTCCATTTGTCTATATAGACAGCGAGCTGTGTGATCTTTGTTCTGTATTTAATGAGAGTAGAGTATTGAACTAGTCCCCTAGACCTTGTGTGTCTGTATATCCAATTATCGGTAAGACGATATTATGAGAGGAGAGTCTGGAATTGCGCCTCAGTGCGTTTAGAAGCTTGTAGGTACCTATAGAAAAGGATCTATCCAATTCGTATTTGTTTTGTAGTTCCTTGAATGAGCAAGAGGACTTATCCCTTATATTATCTCCTATTGTGGTTATGGCCTTTTTTGCTTCCATAGGGCTTGCCTTCCCAGGGCGTGTATGTGGTTCTGAGGGTGGGGGTTAGCCAATGGGGTTTCAGCTATATGCCCTGTGAAGTTCGCCATAATGTTTAGTACCTGCTTTCCAGACCTGTCTGTCCAGATTTGTGGTTAGGTAGCAAGGTAAGCCCTGCCTCCTGTGGCGGTTCCTAGGACTGGCCATAACGTGTTGAACCCAGATAAGAGCTGTAGATTATGTTCTGAGATTGGGTAGGTTTTGCCATCTGTCCAGCATGTAGGTATCTAGTTTGTCCCGCTAAGTATAATTATAAAATCAGTAGTGCCATTCCTGCTTCTTGCTTTTGGACGTGTGCAAGGTGTTGAGCTAGTTTTATCTCTGGATATGGAACCACCGATACACCTTAGTGGCAGGTAGTTCTTTAAGAATTTTTTTAGGTAGAGGGACTTGCTGAATTTGCAGATATACTAGACCATTTCGGAAGAATTATGAGTTTAACCAATTTATTTCTGCCTGCACACCGAGAGAGGAGTGTTTTCCATGACCTGTATTGTTCTCTTTCATATGTGAGGAGTGGCCAGTTATATGCTGGTCGTGCATCCTGATTTTGTTTAGTTATCATACTCCGCAAGATTTAAAATTCTGAGCTACTAGCCAGTCCCTCCACTAGTGCTGTGGGCCCCCCAATTGTACGCGGTTGCCCAAGGCATAAGTGCCGATTTCGACCAGTTCACCTTGTAGCCCTGAATACTCCCAAATTCATATAATTGAGATGGCACTGTGCAGTGATGTGGTGTTTGGGATATGCAAAAATCATATCATCTGCGTATAACCCACCCTATCTTTCCCGTTGGCTAGGGTTCTATCCGTATAATGTGTCCGTCGTACTTGGCCGCCAGTGGCTTCAAATGGTTATTGCAAAATATGGAGAGATGGGCATCCCTGTCGCGTGCCTCGGTGTGTGTAAGGGGGGATAACTTCTCCATTAATTAATGTCTGCTATTAGGTGGAGTATAAATTTTAATCCTTTACAAAAGTTAGTCCGATCCCATCCTCCTGAGCCGTGATTCAAGAAGGGCCATTCAACCGAGTCGAAGGCCTTGGCATTGTCCAAAGGCCAGTGCCCAATCATCCCCTTTCTCTGTCCAATTTGAGCAATCACTTTGCACACCGTCTAATATGTTCTGATGTAGATTTCCCTGGAGATAACCCACATTGGTCTGAGTGTATTAGTGTTAGGATGACCTTGTTAAGCCGGGTTGCAATATTCTGGTAAGGGTCTTATAGTCTATATTTAATAATGCTATGGCCTATAGGACCCACATTCTATCGTATCCTTTCCTGGCTTTAAAATCCACAATATAGTCGCTTCCGTTAATGAACTAGGAGTTCTTCCCTGCCTCAAATGTGGCCTCATACATCTTTAGTAAGCATGGTGAGAAGCTTATCTCTGTATTTATATACCTCCTAGGGAGCCCGTCAGGTCCAGGTTGATTTGTATTGTTTAAAAACTGGTCAATTGCTTCTTCTACTACTCTTACTTCTTCCATGGATATTGGTTGATCAAGAAGGCTAGCCTGTTCCGCTGTCTAAGTGTGGTAGTCTTATTTTATCTAGGTATTGTTCTTATCTCTGTCTGATTGTTCCAAGGTTGTGTTGTATAGTCGCAGTAAAATTCTGTAAACCTACCTATTATGTCTGTGTGGGTTTGCAATATTTCACTCATTGAATGAACGTATGCGTAAAATTGGAGGAGATAGTGTATGGGTTGTCTAGCGATGTGACGAGTAATTTCGCAGATGTTTCCCAGTTCAAAAGCGGTTTGTCTACAGAAGAACAATTTACTGTCAGCTTTTTTTTAGCGTGTGTAAATAAAGTCGACCAGTCCTGTAACCAGACCGACCTGTTGGGCTTCAGTCGGATCTGAAATATATTGTTGTTCTAAGTTATGGCACAGGTCCGCCAGCTCAGACTCTTTGCGTCGCGATTCTTTTTTGATATGCGAGATGGCTGTTTGTATGCACTGCGCAGGTACCCTTTCATTGTATCCCTAGCATGTCTTTTGTCCTGCTCTAAGTGGTGGGCCTTGTAAAAACCGTTTCTAATGTGTCTGGGTCCCTGTCCTGACCCCCTATCAACCTAACCAAAAGGGGTGTATTGCCTGTCTATACATTACAGAAAATTGCTCGCGTGCCCAGTGTGCATACATAGGGTGATCGAACTCCTCTAGGAAGATATTGATATATCTTGTATTTGCGGAATGCAACGAGATAGACCTATTATGTGCGTCAATACGGGATATGACGTGTGAGTTGCACTGTAGCAGAGATATCCATCCGCTTGAGTGTTTCGCTGTCCTCCAGAGTTCACCAGCCCAGTTCTCGCTATCAAGGTAGCAGGGGAGTGGGTCTGGGTCTAGGGGTGGAGCCGACTGACTCTGGTGTTTATCTAATGTTGGTTTGTAGCAGTCGAATTGAAGTGCGCCCTGCACAAATTCAGGGCGTGTGGGTACGTCAGTGCGAATATTGCAGCCTGCTGCACTACTGCTTGTGGAGCCGGCGAGTTATAAATTCCCATTATGTTGTGCTACTCCGTCTATGTGCATGTACAAATGTGAATTCCCCTCTGCATCTATTAAGCGGGCTTTTTTCTTCCCATTTCAGACTTATGTATCAGAAGGGATACCCCCCTAGAGGCTGAGTTGTAGCAGAGAATGAATTCCCATTGTAACCCAGCTTATGTAATGTGTGTTTTTGTTGGAATTAGGTGGGTCTCCTGTAGGCAAATAATATGGGGGTTCTGCTCTAGTGATCTGGGAGAATACCATTATTCCGCTTTCTTGGGGTTCCTAATCCTCTCACATTCCACAAAGTATGCGTATTTCAGACATTTCTTCAATCTAAATTGTACCTCCGCTCTGAGGGGTATATGCTGACACTCTATGTTTGGGTAGGTGTGTGGTACTACCCCTTTTTTAACTTTAACCAACTTCACCTGGTTGCTCGATCAAATGTAACCATTATTAAACCTTGTTTAACACACTTTTTTAACATGTACGACTCGTCCTCACTCCACTCGCCTGACCTAAACGTGGTCTTCGTAGCAGAAGTACGGTCTCGCTTAAACCCGGCTAGTAAACTGGGATACTCTTGGCCGTGTCAGATGGATATAGGCATTGAGTATACTATCGTTCCATTAACCCCATTCACAAAGTTATCTCATAGGCTTCATCACTATTTGTCCTTAGTGGACCTTTGTAACTTGTCAAGCATTTTACACTAAACATGATACCACATCTATTATCCGCCTCCCCGATAGTGCAGAAACATTAATGCTTTGTGAATAACCAGTCCCCGATCTCACGTGTTCCTTCTTGTTCGCTTATGTCGAGTCATCTCGGATGCAGTCTTCACCGATGTCTTGGGAGCATTCCGTTCCTGCGTATTCCAGCCTTCATTGGCCTCGCTGGTAAAGTAAAAATATGGACTTTGCCTTCATCCCTACACGTAACGGGCAGGATAGGCCATGGAGTATGGGACGTTCTTTCTCAAGTCCGGCGTTTGACATCCGAATGTTGCTCTTCTCTTTCGAAGAGCCAGGGAGAAGTCCGGAAAATTGAAATTTTTGCATGTCCATGCGTATGTCCGGATGCTTGCGCTTGTTGATTATCATCTCTCGATCTGAGCATTCAGTAGTCTTGCTAGGAGCGGTCTTGGGGCCGATCCGGGCGGTGGGGCTCTGCGTGGCACTCTGTGCGCCTCTTTCCCCACACGAAAGCCCGGAGAATTTCGCTGTGGGGAATAGTTCTTGTATCCATTTTTTCTAAGAATTCTTCTGGCGCTCGCCCCTCAGCTCTTTCTGGCATGCCTATAATTCTGAGTATATTTCTTCGGAGCCGATTCTCCAAATTGTCCTGCCTTTTGCTTTAAGGAATCACGAGTCATCTGTTTAGTGTGAGATAGATCTTGGAACATTAGCATACGGTCTTCTACTTGTGATATTCTTCTCTCTTGGCTTGTCCTCTCTCTTCTCTCTCTCAGATTTTGTAGGTCTTGCGAAGCAAGCTGACATCCACTCTCACCTCATCCAGTTTCTGTCAGGGAGCTTTTGGCGGAGTCTTTGCTGTGCCAATACTTGGAGAGTGACCTGTTGTAATAAATCTGAGCTCTTCTTCTGAGCTCGCGAATACTCTTCCACTTCACAGGTCTACAGCCCCCTTCCAGGGATCACATCTTCCACTTACTTCAGGGAAATCTTCTCTTTCGTTCCGCGCTCTTTCTGGCTCATCTTCCCCTAAAATTCCGCCATGCTTCCCCTATCCCTTGCCTTCCATTACCCCCCGCGGAGTTCCATGGGAGTCCTCCTCGAATCCTTTATCCAGGGCCGGGTCTGCTCTTATCTTCCTTGCTCGTGCATCTTTCCCGCTTGGGGCAGTGTCCTCACAGCGACGGAATTCGTTCGTACTTCCGGGTGCCTCTGCGGTATCGGTTTCCCGCTCTATCTTCCCCTTATCCTCCTAGGGTCTTCTCTGATCTTCGTTTTTCCTCGCAGCGAGGGGGGGCCGAGTGCCGTGATTCGCCGGGGGTGTGCAAGCTTGGGTTTATGTAAGGCGGTCTAGTAATGTACGGTGCGGCGTTTTGCGTTTGCTTGCGTTTAGCGGGAAGAGTCCAGAAACAGACACCACCCACAAGGCTCAAAAAATCCCGCCACAACACAGCCACACCCCAATCCGCCTCCTAATGAACACCCTTCAGACTACTCGCTCCTCTCAAATCTCACCCTTCTCACGTTGGCTCTTCTACTTTCTTCTCTTAGCTATTTCTGTTCTTTTTCCTACTAGCTCTGCTGTTTTCCCAGTGACCCTTTGGGTCATGGCTGGGCGATTCCTTAGGATGGGTGCTCATGTTGTGTTGTAGTATATTTGCAGTAGTGTTGATGGGGCTGAAAGGGATGGCTTGAATTTGCAATGGTCAATCAGTGAGTTATAACTCCTGCTCGTCAGATAGTAGTCTGTTTAATTCAGGTGCCTTTAATACTAGCTTTCGGCTCCAGATTTGAAGTGATTGCGCTTTGTAGTAACTTACGTTTAAGTAGTATTTCAGCTTCTAAATATTTCCGGTGCGCGCACTAGAAGAGGTGCGTGTGGCCCGTCTTCTCTGGGTCCCTCGCTGCTCGGATGGGTTGTTTCCATGCTGCAGGTGCCCTCTATCCAAGTGGGCGCTGCGGCGGTGCCTTTTTCGCGCAACTACTGGTGAGGGACCGGCAGGGATGTTGTGATCGGGAGGTGTCTCCGACTGACCCTGGCGTCGATCTCTCCGGCACCCGGTTCTGTGTGTGGGCTGCCTGCCTCTTCTCCCAGGCGACTTACACTGCAGTCCTTCCCGCTGCTAAGTCCGTGGACTCTCGTTGCCAGTGGGGGCCCTCCGCTTTCCTTTCCGAGCGGCAGCCGGAATCGCTCCGGTCCTCACCTCTTCCTCCGGTACGTCTGTCCTGCTAAGCCCGTG
Organism: Engystomops pustulosus; assembly: GCA_019512145.1. Taxonomy (NCBI): domain Eukaryota; kingdom Metazoa; phylum Chordata; class Amphibia; order Anura; family Leptodactylidae; genus Engystomops; species Engystomops pustulosus. The sequence goes on from CM033643.1 coordinate 144,863,742, forward strand.
CTTTCAGGCTAAGTGCGTCCTGGGATCAAGAGCGTGTCTTCATCTGGCCGTTTCTATGGCGGGAGCATCTGCTTTCGCGCGCTGTCGGTCCCGGCCTGTCAGTCTATTACTCCCTCTGCCGGTTTAGCGCTGCTCCCGGGGCTTCTCAGTGTGGGGGAGTCCGGTTAAGTCCCGGTTCTGTCACTTTAGCCTGTATATCAGGATTTTACCAGCAGATTCTGTGGGTCACTGAGGAGCTCTCCTAAACGCGTCCAGCCATCTTGGCTGCTAGCCACGCCCCCCCCCCCCCCATATGTTGTGTTTTTAAAAAATGTTTCCACTTTTTAAAAAAAAAATTATATATTGTTATTTGTGTTGCGGGCTTTTAAGAAATTGTACTGATATTATTTTAAATTATTTTTGGTGTTTTTTTTTTTTACTTTTTTATTTTTACATTTCTAGCATATGAACTAACCATGTATTGCATTAGACGTGTCAGCCAATGGCCCAGCATATGTCACAGCATTGACAGCGGGATCTAAGGCCTCTTCCACACTTGCGTTGCAGATCACATCAGAATTTGATCAGGGTGTGATCAGGGTTTGGTCAGTGAAAAACTGACATTTTGCATCAGAGTTCAATCAGTCTGCAGTCAGAGTTTGTTCAGTGTCTCAGTTTTTCATGCACGTTTTCAACACAATCTCAATGGGGGACATTTACTATGGCGTTTCCGCCAGTTTTGTGGCGCTCTCACCACATGTTCTGCTCTCCGACCTATTTATTAGCTGTCGGGGACAGAAAAAATGCCTTTTTCCGTCTGCTCCGACTCTTCTCCGAAAAGGGGCGTGGCTTTGGCGGAGTGGAAACTCAGACACAATTAATATGTGTCGCAGCCATTTTTGGGCGGTGTAAACTGACGGAAAGTAGACCAAAAGAAAACTGGTCTAGCAGGGACTGTTGGACACATTTCTGGTGCTCGGGACAGATTTTGTCCCAGGGACAGAAAATAGTCTCGGCGCCAGAAATGTCTCTGCACAGCTCCACAATATTAAATGTGTATCTTCTTACCGAGAGCAGGTCGGTAACAAAGCCAATGCAGACACTGGCTTACTTACACTGTAAGTAAATGTCCCCCAATGTGTTTTTCACACCCAGATCACGCACGTGAAAAGGACTCAGGACTGAGCTCTATTTTTTCTATGGCAATTGATGCATGAAAAACGCATTGCAGTTGCATGTGTCTCAGAGTGGGATGCGTTTTTTATGCATCTCCATAGACTTGTATGGTGCCTTTATCACGCCCATGACTTGAAAAAGTAGAGCACGCTGAGATTAAAATGTGTGTGTGCGTGAAACGCAAGTGTAGAAGGGGGCGGTATGGGTTAAACAATCCGGATCGGAACACATTCTGATCCGAACTGTTAGAGCAGAGGCCCGGCTGTCTTATGACAGCTGGGTCATTGTTCTTCCCTGCATGGGGGACCCATGTAGTACTTAGGTTAGGCTGGTGAAAAAACCCGTTGGCCAAGGCCCCTTGGTGGCCAACAGAGAAATCTGTATGGGTGGTAACTAAGGGGTTAACAATTGGATTGAATTGTTTACAAATACATATTTAAGAATTAGTTCAAAATAACTAAAACCAGCAAAAAAAAACTACAAAAGGAGAATATTGTTACATGCAGATGTTAATTCACCCAACTTTGGCTGTTAATAATGCTGGGTGTATCTGCTCCCACATACTTCATTCAATACTTTGATTAATAGCTACTTCATTGGTAAGATGTGCGTTCTGTTAATCACCAAATTATTGTTCATGGCTGATGCTTGGAGCTCATGTTTGCCATCTCTGTGTGGAAGAGCAGGGGATGAAGGTAGAGGATTACCTGGGGTGCCAAAAAAGTAAGTGAATGTAATTTTAACATATCCTCATACTAGTATCATAGTATATAAGGCTGGAAAAAGACCCAAGTTCATCAAGTCCACCCTTTAAGAATTAGAAACATGTTTTTTTCCCCATAACCGGTGATATTTTTTCTCTCCTGAAAGTCATCCAGGCCTCTCTTGAACATGTACATAGAGTCTCACTGCTCGTACAGTAAAGAACCTTTGTCTATGTTGATGGTAGAATCGCCTCTCCTCTAGGCGCAGAGGATGCCCCCTTGTCCTGGTCACAGGCCGAGGTATAAAAAGATCTTTGGAGAGATCCTTGTACTGTCCGTTCAGGTATTTGTACATTGTAATGAGGTCTCCCCTCAGTCGTTTTTTTTGTAAACTGAATAATCCCAAATTTTATAATCTGTCATTATATTCTAGTCCCCCCCAATCCCCTAATAATCTTGGTTGCTCTCCTCTGCACCCGTTACTATGCCCTTTTTATACACTGGTCCCCCAAAACTGTACACAATATTCAATGTGTGGTCTGACAAGGGATTTGTATAAGGGCAAAACTATGTATTTATCATGAGAATCTATTCCTCTCGTGATACATCCCTGATTTTATGTGCTTTAGTGACTCTGGTCACTAAAATTAATTTTTGTTTCTTTCTTTCTATATATATATATATATATATATATAGTGTATATACACTTTATTCGGTACACCTATCCAACTGCTTGTTAACACTTAATTTCTAATCAGCCAATCACATGGCGGCAACTCAGTGCATTTAGGCATATAGACATGGTCAAGACAATCTCCTGTAGTTCAAACCGAGCATCAGTATGGGGAAGAAAGGTGATTTGAGTGCCTTTGAACGTGGCATGGTTGTTGGTGCCAGAAGGGCTGGTCTGAGTATTTCAGAAACTGCTGATCTACTGGAATTTTCACGCACAACCATCTCTAGGGTTTACAGAAAATGGTCCGAAAAAGAAAAAAACATTCAGTGAGCGACAGTTCTGTGGGCGGAAATGCCTTGTTGATGCCAGAGGTCAGAGGAGAATGGGCAGACTGGTTCAAGCTGATAGAAAGGCAACAGTGACTCAAATCGTCACCCGTTACAACCAAGGTAGGCAGAAGAGCATCTCTGAATGCACAGTACGTCGAACTTAGAGGCAGATGGGCTACAGCAGCAGAAGACCACACCAGGTGTCACTCCTTTCAGCTAAGAACAGGAAACTGAGGCTACAATTTGCACAAGCTCATCGAAATTGGACAGTAGAAGATTGAAAAAAAGTTGCCTGGTCTGATGAGTCTCGATCTGCTGCGACATTCGGATGGTAGGGAGAATTTGGCGTCAACAACATGAAAGCATGGATCCATCCTGCCTTGTATCAACGGTCGCTGGTGGTGTTGGTGTCATGGTGTGGGAGAATTTTTGGCACTCTTTGGGCCCCTTGGTACCATGAGCATCGTTGCAACGCCACAGCCTACCGAGTGATTGGTGTGACCATGTCCATCCCTTTATGACCACAATGTACCCAACATCTGATGGCTACTTTCAGCAGGTAATGCAGCCATGTCATAAAGCTGGAATCATCTCAGACTGGTTTCTTGAACATGACAATGAGGTCACTGGACACAAATGGCCTCCACAGTCACCAGATCTCAATCCAATAGAGCATCTTTGGGATGTGGTGGAACGGGAGATTCGCATCATGGATGTGCAGCCGACAAATCTGCGGCAACTGTGTGATGCCATCATGTCAATATGGACCAAAATCTCTGAGGAATGCTTCCAGCACCTTGTTAAATCTATGCCATGAAGAATTGAGGCAGTTCTGAAGGCAAAAGGGGGTCCAACCCATTAGTAGCATGGTGTACCTAATAAAGTGGCCGGTGAGTGTATATATATAGCCATGTTGTCCTTTAGAAACAAGATTATTGCCCTAAGATACAACCACCCCTGCTGAAATGATTGCACAAAGAAACAACTTCTTTTTCCATATGAAAGCCTGTGCTAATGTACAACTAATCCAGGTTGTAGGCCATGGGTCAGTAATGTATCCATGGCCACAGCTGCCTGAGTGTGGGGATGGTCATATCCAAGGACATCACTAAATGCATGGAAAATTATTTTCACACAGGTACATATTTTTTAATAACATGCAATTGAAGAAATATATATATGGCAGCTGAATTTAATTAAGTGTGAATGCTCAGATGGAAATACCCTTAAGGTCGTTGGTCTACTGTCATGGTCTAAAGTTAGAAGTATAATGGTAGTAGGTAAGGTTTAGTTGTTGATTGTTCATGACTTTGGATTTGTGGAGTATGGTAAGTGTCTTTAGTTAGAGGTTATAGTAGATGCTATGTTGAAACTTCATGTCTTTAAAGCTGTGAAATTCTGCTGAGCCCTGAAAATATTGGGGCAGATTTACTTACCCCGTCCTGTCGCGATCCAGCGGCGCGTTCTATGTGGAGGATTCGGGTCTTCCGATTCACTAAAGTAGTGCGCTCGATGTCCATGCGTGTCAGTGCTCCGTCTGGTTTTCTGGCGGCCACGCCCCCCGATTTCCATCGCGTGCCCAAAAATCCCGGGCAATTCAGGGAAAATCGGCGCAAACGATAGATTCAGGTAACCCGACGGAAAAACACGATTCGGGCCCTTAGTAAATGACCCCCATTGTGTCTTTCTATGATGTCTTGACATTTCCTTTCTTTTCAGGGGTTTTCTATTGATATGAGCAAAGTAAAAATAAAAACCAGGTAGGGTACATTTCCACCATTTTATTGTGCACTTGCCAGGAAAATGTATACAAATAAATACACATAACTGTAATGTATATTTTCTTACTGAAAAACATTGAACCATCATTGAACAAGAACCATCATTGTTTTATAATATTAAAAAAATAAATAAAAAAAGGACATGGTGGGGTTTGCCCATGAAAGAAAAATCTCAAATTTTGTGACCCTACAGATTTAACACAATAAAGATAATTTTTAACCCCTTGTTTTACAATTCGTGCGTGGGTCCTCTCTAAGCAGACATTTTATGATCTCTCTAGTGCTGTCAGATGTTGTGTGCTGGTAATGTGGTTATTTTATACACACTTTCATTTAGCTTCTGAACATTCACTAGTATCTGACACATATAAATTAGAGATGAGATGATGAGATCCATGAGATGCATATTACACACAATGACACTGTCAGCTCTGCTATAACAGCCATTACATAAACATAGCATTTCATTACTTGGGGAGGTTGCATGGAGCATTTTATTACAAGGGGAGTCTGCTGGGCATTTCATTACTGGATGGGCTGCATGGGATATTTCATTACTGGGGAGGCTGCTTGGCATTTTATTACTGGGGGAGGCCGCTCGCCATTTTATTACTGGGGGAGGCCGCTCGCCATTTTATTACTGGGGGAGGCCGCTCGGCATTTTATTACTGGGGGAGGCTGCATTGGCATTTCATTACTGGTGAAGGCTGCATGAGCATTTCATTACTTGGGAAGGCTGCTGGGCTTTCCATTAACGGGAGAGGCTTCAGGGCATTTTATTACTGGGGGGGGACAGCATGAGCATTTAAATACAGGGGGAGCCTGCATGGACATTTTATTAATGGGGTTGGCTTCTGAAACAAACAATGAATTTGTTTATACTCCAGTCAATAAGTTTTCCCAGTTTTGGCTTATACTCGGTTCTGCTTATGGATTTGGTCTCAAGTATATAAGATAATCTGTATTTATTTCTTGTCTAGTCAACTCCTTTAAAACAACACATATCCCAGTCTTAATTTTATCATTCATTCAGACTTGTGTAAGTGTTATTTAATCACATATGGGATGCTTTCTTTGTGCCAAGATTCAAATTTAGGCTGAGTTTTAGGTAGGATTACTGCCTCTATGAATGGTACTGTATGCACTGGATGGAACACAGACACAGCAAATTAACTGGTATAAGTGTTTACAATAGTAGTTACGCCCCCCACCCATGCACCTTTTTCTGTAAAAAAATCCAAATTTGTCCATTCTTGGACAGAAATGGGGTGCAGACACTTATAATTTCTTAAAGGAAACCGATCATTTGATTTGATGCATTGTGCAGCAAACATACATTGAGACTCCTGTAGCTACACTGATGCAGGATCATATCTTGGTTAATCCCTGTGCTGAGTGGTTCTGCTGATAAAACAATTATAAAATTATGATAATGAAGCTCTGTTGCTTCTGTGCCTGGTTCAGCGCTTCTTTTAGCACATTTGTTGTGCACTGCTTCACAGGATGTTGTAATCCCTGGGCTGTGCCTGAAAGCAGAATAATCAATGCTGCACCATCCCCCAGCTGCTGTGTATGAGTGATCCAGCTGAGGTTGATTAGTCCTGTCTGAACTAAGCTCCATGTGCTCCATGTGCTCAACTTGAGCAATCATGCAATCCAGCTCTCCCAAGGTCCTGAATGTTATAATTGTTTTTTCAGCAAAACCACTCAACTTGGGGATTAACCAAGATATGATCCTGCATCAGTGTAGCTACAGAATTCTAAAGGTATGTTTGGTTCATAATGCATGAAATCAAATGGTAGGCTTCCTTTAAGTCTCAGTTACAATGGAAAAAACTTGATGGAAAAAACATGTTTTGCATTCTTTACATGAAATACACCAGGCACTCCGGCTTGCATGCGTTTCCATTGAGACACATTCGATCAGGCCAAGCAACTGCCTGTTCCATCTTGTTTACACCTTGAAACGCAAACCAGTCAGAAAGTGTGAATGCAGCCCAAAGGGTTAATAATGGGGAGTGGTCCATTTTGATTTAACTCCCACGTGTAAGCCATATTGTTGTGTGACTCATTCCTGTGGTTTTAAACTACCTCAAGACAACATGACACCTATACATACCTCATATGACAGTGTTACAGCGTCTGTTCAATAGCTGTGGTCTGGTATTTAATACTTTCAGAATCAGAAATGGGGGTTTAAAAACAGAAAAAAAAGAAAGGTTTTTTTATGGAAAGCTCCACAGGAGAGATTTACATTGAGCTCCTTAGTGCATGTGCTTACAGGAAGATGCTGTCCATGTGATAAGACTCCTCAGTCAGTGCTTGCTGTGGCTTTATTACTAGAGCAGCTAATGAGGTTTCCCAGGGTCGTACTGACTGAGCAGGAAGGAAAGGCAATGACGTATGTTTCCACTGTAAGAGAAGAAATAAGTTGTCTTGTTCTAAATACTGTTCTTTACTCCTACTACTACTGAAGAAAAGGTAAGAATTTCCCCAGTCTCTATACACTAACGCTTGTCCGCTATGTTCATCAGGATCATGGTGTCTGTGTAATATTGCTGTAACTTAGGACTTGATGGAGAAGAGGTAGTTTTAATATGTGCTGCTTTGTATTTGTGCTACTTTCATCAAAGATATCTCAAAACTTCTTGGCACAATAAATTCTTATACATTTATAGTGTGTTCTTTACAGCGTTTATCACAAAATGAAAATGTGTCACACAGCTTTTCTCAGCCCTAGAATGGCATAAAAACCCTTGTTTCGCTGTCATATGCATTTCTAAATGGCAATTTAAATTACATCAGATCTACAATTACATCAATAAATTGTGTGACAGGAAAGGAGTTACATGTAAGAAAACAAAAACCCTGTACTTACCTCTTCAGTGTTCTTGCACTTCTAAAAAAAATAATCAAAAGCCCATCCAATTACAGGCAGTCCCCGGGTTACATACAAGATAGGGTCTGTAGGTTTGTTCTTAAGTTGAATTTGTATGTAAGTCGGAACTGTATATATTATCATTGTAATCCCAGCCAGAACTTTTTTGGTCTCTGTGACAATTGGATTTTAAAAATGTTGGGTTGTCACAAGAATCAATAATAACAATAAACCTTCATTACAGACACATTTGATAACTGTTACAGCTGATCATTGTAGTCTAGGACTAAAGTACAATAAATTACCAATATCCAGAGGTCCGTTTGTCGTATGGGGCATATGTAAGTCGAGTGTTCTTAAGTAGGGGACCGCCTGTACTTGGTTTACACAAATATCTTTCTTGTACTTCTACCATTTCCACCCCCACATCAACTGCTAAATCTAAGCATTGATTATGATAAGTTTACAAATCCATAAGAAGGAACTGTATAGATTGTTTCATATGGTATGATAAAAGAAAGAAGAAAACAAAATTCAACAAAGTAAAAGGCTGAGAAATGTCAATAGAAGAATGTCTCAAAGAGGTATGGAGCTGAAGGATTTAGGGGAGACCCACTTTGGTTGTCAGCACAACTGTATGGAGTGGACTTGTGGGTATTGTAATTAGTTACAGGTTAATTAGTGCAGGTCGTATATTAGTGGGTGAGTATGATGTTAAGGAATGGTATCATAGTAAAAAACCTTATAGAAAGACATCAGTCCATCAAATCCAACTTACACAGCTTATAGTCTGTCAACATTAGCTTTTGATAGTAGAGATCAGTAGAGATAGTAGAGATGATTCCAACTGGACCGTGAGACCTGACCACACCAAGAAGAAGGTAAAAGGAGATTTGGGGGGTTGTTCTGGGAATTGAGAATTTAGTGTGTGGTATAATTGGAGGTATTTCTCTCATGGTTTGTACATCTTAGACCAGAAAGTTGCATCCTGAATGGGGATCAATTGACAGAGGGAGTCATTGTGCCATAGGGGTGTCTCTTCCAGGGTACCAGAGAAAGTGCAGATATTTTCTCTCTTACCCTTTCTATGTACAGGTGAGTTGAATTTGTAGCGTTCTCCAGTATCCACCATAGTGTGTTAAGGTTTAGGTCATTCGCCAAGTACTGCCTAGGATAGGATACTAAATGTGGGGAAAGCCATTTGCATAAATATTTGAGTTTTCCAGCTAAATAATATAGAAACAAGTCTGGGAGAGCCATACCACCCTAGAGCATCAGGGTGTTGCATCTGAGACAGTGGTGCATTATGAACACGTGTCACCTTATTATCAATGAAGAATATTGACACCCAGTACGGTGTGAAAAGTTATTTTTTTATTAACACATCTTTAAAACATCTCCAAAATTGCACCAACGAGACTGACGCGTTTTGAGCATATAATACAATAAGATTATGCTATGACTAAGAGCACTAGATGCTCGAAACACATCAGCTAGTCTCTTTGGTCTGATTTTGAAGATGCTTTAAACGTGTTAATAAAAAAAGAAGTTTAATCACATTGCCAGGAATAAGGAGTTGCAGTATCAATGCAACTTTCCAGACTTACTCAACTGCCTGTTGCATAGTGAAACATGGAGAGATGCATGGAAATGATTACAGTACAGTCAATTATCAAGTGACTCCATACTGAACAAGCTTGTGTGCTCCAAAAATATGCTCCAGACACCGCAAGCAATAATACTATCTCTACATAGAAAGATAAGGAGATGGAGAAACTTTGTTCAAAACTTCCTGTGGGCTTACAGGAACCGGCAAATCAGAACTGTTCACACTGATGAGAGCTTATTAACTCCTTTCCACTGATGCCCTTTTCCGTTTTTTTGCTCTCCTCCTCCCCAAAGCCAGAACTTGTTCATTTTTCAGTTTACAGATATATATGAGAACTTGTTTTGTGTAAAAATATGCGCTTCCTAGGGGCTTCATATAATATTTTAAGCCTTACACTGGGAAAAAATTCCAAATGCAGTGAAGGTTCTGTCACTAAACTGTCCAGCAAGCAACGCAACCACAACCAGACTTGGTGTAAGCTATCAGACTAGGTAGGTGGTGGCAAACTAACCCCTAACCCTGCAATGTCCCTGAGGGCTATGGCCCTGCCTACAGCAGATAAACCACCCTGATAAGGGCGAACCTATCAGGAACCTAACTAACGGTCCCTGAGAGACCCTACAAGGTGACAGGGTCAGAGACAAGTCAGTGTTCACACTAGTACACAGAAATGTGTCAAGCCTATAAAAAAACTAATTTGAGACCAGAGGACCAGAGACAGAGAAACAAACAACAAATACAGACAGACAAGCGTCATCGGACAGACCCGGGTCAAAACCAAGATGGTGGCAAAAGTTAAATGTACCTGAAGTTGGATACATGGAATAGCAAAAAATAGCAATAGCACAAGCAAAGGCATGGAAAAAGACTTAAAGGGAACCTACCACCACAAATCTACCTATGAAGGTAGATTGGGTGGTAGGTGGATCAATGGGACGTGAGGATAGCCCTTTTAAGGGCTAATTCTCACGTCCCTGCACTTTTTAATAACTTTTATTAGGTATTTATTCAATTTACTTATGCGGCTACTGGGGCGTGGAGTAGCCGCATATGAGATTACACGAGGCGGCTACTCCACGCCCCGGTAGCCACTTACCCTCCTACTCACCCATCTTCGGCGAGCAGCTCCGCGTAGCTGCGCGCCCTCGTCCGTCGATCCTGCCGTGCGCAGTGCAGAAGAGGCAGGCCCGCACCCTGCGCGGTCACTATACCGAACACGGCGGGGCCTCCTCTTCTGCGCATGCAAAGACGGCAGGATCGCGGACGAGGGCGCGCAGCTACGCGGAGCTGCGCGCCGAAGATGGGTGAGTAGGAGGGGTAAAGTGGCTACGGGGCGTGGAGTAGCCGCTCGTGTAATCTCATATGCGGCTACTCCACGCCCCAGTAGCCGCATAAGTAAATTTGAATAAATACCTAATAAAAGTTATTAAAAAAGTGCAGGGACGTGAGGATTAGCTCTTAAAAGGGCTATCCTCACGTCCCATTGATCCACCTACCACCCAATCTACCTTTATAGGTAGATTTGTGGTGGTAGGTGCCCTTTAAATAACCAGCAGCCTCTGAAGGAGCCAGTACACTGCCCCCTGCACCGACTGGTCCAGCCATCCATCACTCTAGCCACAGCTGCACATAAAACAAGCTCAAACTCAAAACCCAGCTGTGGATAGATCTTTGTACTTCCCATTTTGATATTTGTACATAGTAATGAGGTTTCCCCTTAGATGTTTTGTACTCTGTCATTGTATTCTAGTCCCCCCATTCCTCTAATATGAACCCCCATTGGAACCTGTTCAGTTCCATAATTTTATTTTTATACACTAGTGCCCAAAACTGTACACAATGGAGGACATGTATCTTAAGTCTGGAAATGTGTGTCTAGTTTTGGGGATTTTATGTATGGTTTTGTGCTTTACCTGATTTATCTTAGTGGTTGATAAATGTGGCATTTGAGTCTGTTGTTTTTTTTAGATTTTTGTCTGCAAAGTAGCACTGAAGTCTCAAATGTTCAAGCAACCCCTTGCCTACTCCTGTTCTGGACTGGAGGTTATTTGCAGAAAAAATTGTGATTTTTAACCATAGCATCTGAAAACTTAGGACAAATCAGACACTCCGCTTAAAAAAACATGCTGAACTTTGTGAAAAGGCAATATTGCAGTAAACACCCACCTTTAACATTCGTGATCAGTGCTGGCATGTTAACCCTTAACATGTCGGGGGGGGGGGGGGCATGGTTTTCAAAACCAATATAAATTTGCTACCCCCCATAATCACACTAACCCAAAGTATAAAGGTGAAGGTGTCATTTGTAGCATACGGTGAAAGACGTTAAAACAGAGCCCACAAGTTGTTTTTTGCCAAGTTCACTGCTTTTGGAATTTATTTCCCTCTTTCCAGTTCACAGCATGGAAAATGAAATACCGCCACTAGGAAGTACAATTTGTTATGCAGAAACAAGCCCTTATAAAGCTCCGTGCACAATTTTTTTTACAAAAAAGTTATGGATTTCGCCAATGTGAATAAGGGCATTAGTGGGAAGAAGCCAATAATGCCCCAGTAAACAATTACACTAGAGATAAGCATATAATATTACTTTAACCCCTTATCACCAACACTAGTTTTCAGCTCAATGACCAGACTCGATTTTTCAAATCTGACATGTCTCACGATAATTGGTTATAACTTCAGAACGCTTTAACATATCCAGGTGATTATGGGAATGTTTTCTCGTGACACATTGTACTTCATGTTAGTTGTAAAATTTAAGTGATAAGTTTTGCGTTTCGTTCTGAAAAAAGTGAAAATTTGCAAAAGTTTGTAAAAATTCTTCATTTTCCAAGTTTGAAATCTTCTGCTTTCCAGACAGGAAGTAAAACTACCCAAAAAGCTTGATAATTAACATTTACGGAATATCTGCTTTCAAGTGACCTTGAAAGGCCTAAATAATAGTAAAACTCCATAAATTACCCCACTATAGAAAGTTCACCCCTCAACGTATGTAAAACAACTTCTATTGAGTCTATTAACCCTTTAAGTGTTTCACGTGGGTTAAAACAATATGGACCTGTGATTTAGAAACTTTTAAATTTTTTTGGCAAATACATTAATTTAGGCCAAAACTGACAGTTTCGTAATAAATTAAATGATGAAACGCTCTGCAACGTTTGGTGCCCAATTTCTCCCGAGTGCACTGATACACCATATGTGGTGGTGACTGCTGTATGGGTGCATGGCCGGACATAGGATCAAACCAGCGCCATTCACAGCAGATTTGTATTGTCACATTCTACAGGCTATAAATGTTAATTTTTTTTGTTAATGCAAACATATGAGGGCTTATTATGTACGGGATGAGATACAATGTATAGATAATTTATTTTGGGGGTCTATAGCTTATTCATGAGATTTTATTAACTATTTCAAGGGGGACACAAACAAAATCATCAATTTTTGTTTTGGATTTTTAGCACCTTTTTTTCCCCCTGCTCACCGTAACGTAAAAATAATATTTTATCTTTAGTCTCTCTACGATTGCGGTGATACCTCAATTATATAGTTTTTCTTATCTTTTTACTGAGCAAAACCAATATTGTAGAAAATCGCATTGTTTTTGCTATTGACAACTTTTCAGGGGCATAACTTTAGAATTTTTCTGTTGGCAGATCGTTGAGGGCTTATTTTTTGCGTAAAGAGTTGTTCTATTAAGTCGTATCATATTAGGGAATGTAGCTTTTTTGATCCCTTTCTAGAACATTTTTTGTGATGGTGTTTGATGAATAATTGTATATTACGGGAAGTTTTTCGTGTTTTTTTTTTCGTTGTTCACCGAGCGGGTTCAATATTGATTTAGATTTATTGTACAGATTAATACGGACGTGGTGATACCAAATATGTATGTGTTTTTGTGTTTTATATACTTTATTTGCATGATATGTGTAACTGGGGAGATTATGGGACTTTTATTTTATTTTTTTATTTTCTAAAATGATTTAATCTTTTTTTTTTAGCCTTTTTTACAATTTCCATCCTTTGGCTTGAACAAGCGATCATCCGATCACTTGATCAAGCCTTTACACTGCAATACTCTCGTAATGCAGTGTATAGTGTAAGTAACTGAGGATGCCGCGCATGCTCAGTTACTTACAGCCGGGTCCAGCCAGGAAGGCATAACCCGACGAGAAGAAGAGCCGGAAGCCTCAGGTCACTCGCCGGACCCGGGGGCAGCGGCAGGAGGGATCGGATCCCCCGGTAAGCTCACCGGGGGGGGGGTCCGATCCACTTGGGACACACTTGCACACCACGGTCATGCTTGACCGCGGCGTATAAGGGGTTAAACACCCGAGAACTAAGTTTTTCCGATCCCGGGTGTTAGTGCCGGGTCTGGGCTATGATATCACAGCCCCACACCGGCACCAGCGAGACCCAGTGTCCCGAAATCTTCTTCTGACGCGCCACCGTAGAAAGGTGTCGCGTCAGAAGAAGTACCCTTAACGACCAACGTAGATTCCCGATAGGGCGGTCATTAAGGGGTTAAAGGGGTTTTCCCACGAAGAAAAGTTCCTGATCAGTGGGGGTCTCAGTGCTGAGACCCCCGCAGATCGTGAAAACGAGGGCTCCATCAGATTAATGGAGCAGATGGCCGCGCATGACCGTTCTGCTCCATTAATCTCTATGGAGCTGTGGATAGGGCCTAACTTTTCTTTGTGGAAAACCCCTTTAATGTTTCAAAGAAATCACAGGAGTGCAATAAAACACTATAATACAACAAAATACAACTTAAAACACTCAAATAGATAATGTATATGTATAAATATATTAGTGTATATAATACATATAATACACAATGATACAAACACATGCTGCACATACTTTATACTTAGAGCAGATCACTTTTTGATCTGTAATGTTGTGCGGATCAGAAAGCTGACAGTGTGTTTGTTGAGCCCAACAACTTCCTGCCACATTCTGACACGCTATTATTTATGTATGTGATCCCATCTTACAGGATATTAAGCAGAACCATCATCTTCTAGAGCCTCTTATCGCTGCAACACAGAATGAAGATTCTGCTATTAGGCCAAGAGCCAGGCCCCGGTGGGGGATGTTGCAAATTCATGGAACTATTCTGCTGTCTTATATAAGAAGGGGTGAGATTTATTCATGTATACTAAGTAAAAGACTAGAATTAGAACGTCCTTTGAAAAGAAGTGTGCGGTACCCTACTTGCATTCAGAACAGACAGTCTACACTTTATATGTATACCATCCCGTATCCAGTCACGGATTCCTGGCTCTGTCCTATAGGTCCTATCTGAGCTGCAGGTTTTGTTGACACTGTTTGTGCCATTTACTGGCAAAATCTAAGTAGGTCCAATGCTATAACTGTAGAATCGTCTATAGCTATTGTTGTATATTTTAAACATGTTTTATAGCTAAGGCAATGAAATCATATGCTAAACATGATGACTCCCACAGGGTTTGCAGACAACAACAGTCTGAAGCAATATTGAATGGACTGACTCCCCACTTTTCTTGTGCAGACTATTCAAAAGCAATGGCTTTTCAGTGGGCCGGCAAGCTGTGTCTAGTGAATGGCTCCACTTAGCTGCTGAACATTATATCATTATATTCTTGGCACATTATCAGGAATAAGTGGTTATGTTTCCCACAGCTGCATTATGTAGCTCAATTTAAGAACAGAAATACGCTCAAGTTAACAACATGAAACTACCATGCTTTCTTCTCGGCTCTGAAAAGCTCATCATATTCCTTTTCTGAATTACAGAATATGCTTGGAGTTGTGCTGTAAACACCTGCCGCAGTCTAAGGACTTCAGCACAATGCTAGCAGAGACATAGACAATACGGATCCTGTCGTAGTCTAGTCCAGTGTCATCCCTCGTGACAGGGTTATTACAGATTAATTTGCCTGGTCTGTACCAATGATGTGGAAGTCATGCTTTCTATAATTGTCCACCCAGCAGATCTGCTCCTCTGTCACTCGACTATGGGACATTAAGAAGCCAGTCCAAACCAGTAGTGCTGTGGTATCGGTGGATGGAAGCTGGTGGAGATATCCAAAGAAAGTGAAGATGGCTATTGATTTCAATCTCAGCTTTCTCAAGGAGCTTGAGAGGGAGAGGGTTTTGGAGGTCTTGTTTCGAGACCAAACTCTACAGAAGGCAGAAGAGGAAAGAATAAGGTACAGTGAATTTTCCTGTTTTGGTGTTATATTTTCATGAGAAGTGTGAGCCACAATCTCTTACTATTGAGGAAATGTACTACAGTAGCTAACACTGTAAATGAGGGAGTGTAATAGGGTTTTTAGACACTGTTGTGTCTTTCTACAGTAGGCAGTTACATACAAACCACTGTAGCCGCAGGAGCTACCACTAGGGATATAAAAACTACTAAACTTTTTATGTTAATTACACCCACTGGCACTATGAAAACACTGGAATTACTTCAATTGGTAGTTAAAATGTATTTTCCACATGGAACTCTTGCAGGTTGACATGTGAATTTCTAATGTCAATTTACACTCTGTATGAGATTTACAAATTACAAATTTGCAATAAATTGCTGTAAACGCCCGTACAGCTCGCTATGGAGAGCAGCGCTCACCCCCCCCCCCCCCCCTCTTCTCTGGCCACCTTGTGGCACACATCTGCTAATGTGGAGGTGTGCATGAAGCCTTAATCTCTTAACTCATGTAAGAAAATAATTGTAGTTCTACATATACAGGCGGGCCCCTACTTAAGAACACCTGACTTACAGACGATCCCTAGTTAAAGACGGATCCCTCTACCCACTGTGTTTGCTCTTTTATCAATAATGATGGTTCCTGACAGAACATTTGAATTCTCCAACTCAAAACTGAAGTCTAGGGACTCATTGGGTATGCGTACTGATCTACCCATTGCTGGTGCTGAATGGCTGGTCCTCCTATAGTGAAAAGCAGAGTTTCTAGGAATCTTATGATAGCCATCTAGCAAAAGCGACCCCCCGCTCCCCTCCCGTTGCAGGATACAATACTCTCTTGTAAATACACTATTATGCCGAGGTATAACAAAATTGAGTTACAGCGGTTGAACTTTTATTCTAATTGTTGGCTTAACAAAAGGCACATTAGTCCATAAAGATTGGAAGTGTGTGACTGCAAGAGTGGTATTCACATTTTGATTTCATTTACAGCTCCTAAATACTGTAATTTACGGAGATTATCTTCTGATAAATGAAACATACATTGTACCAATGGGAAAATAATGAGAACCAAGCTGTTCATTACATATAAAAACTATTATAAAATAACTACAAAAATCTTAATGAAAAGAAATCCCCGGAAGCGAAAAATTCTGTGGCAGGCCTGAGTGGGTGGAGCTTTCTTAAGAGCACCACTCCCAATCAGGACGCACCTGAAGCTGTGGTTGTAGCATAGCATACAGACGAGGGGGGGGTGAAGAGAATTTGGAGGGTAGTGTCTGTACCTATTGGCGTTGATGACGGGCTGTTCCTTTTCCCTAGAGAAAATTGTAGCTGCAAATCATAGATTCCTTGCAAACTCTGCTCTAATCACCAATGTCCGGAGCAGTATAGATTTTATCTCCATCACTTGCACTAACAGGAGAATGGAGAAAATGTATCCCATGACTAGTCTGCTGTGTAGATACACACTGGACCACGTTAATGTGTACCTAGTCTTTTTGAATAAGGTATATTGATATGTACTACTTTTTACTGGGGTTGTTAGAAGAAAGAAAAAATATTTTCCACAGAGTTTATTAAAATTTTTTGATTTACCGAGCTCCTGTAAAAAAAAGAATGGCGTTCATATACTGATAAGTATCTTTTGATTTAAGTCAGGGTTCAGGGTTGCCTGGATAGAACATATTGGATGGAGATATATCAAAGTGTCCCACATAGACCCGTCTTCTGATGTGCAAGATTTATCACTGTGTCTGATGACAAAAGGAGGGAGTTTAGATGATGTGACGTACTTTGCACCTTCTAGATAGTTGGTCAAGTTTTTTTTGATGTGGACTATATTGAGCACTGACTATTCCCCATGAGTTCACGCCCCTTTTCAATAGCACATGCCCATTTGTCATACCTAGCAGAAAAATTAAAAAGAGATGAGCTATGAAAAATGTTGGGCCATGGCATTTTAGTTTTTGGCACAAATTATTATAATTCTGGCCGCATGTAGATTGATAAATCTCCCACTTTGTCTCCTTCAGGATGGCTCGTAAAACAAAACAAAACCTAGCATAGGCTATAAATTACCTCTGTGCATTATGAGACCAGGCTACAATGGGCACAAGTGTTGTTGACGTAAGGCTTGGTACAGCTCCTCCCGTAATAGGACTAAAAATACCTGATCCGTGTTCAAGTTGCTACCCCATGGTTAGAGATGTGTTGCTAAAGGGACCTGGCGCCAGGGACCTCCATTTTCACTAAAAGATAGGTTGCAGAAAGCCTATTACAGCCTGCATTGCAAATATGCACTTTCTGCCGTTTTCTAAGCTTTTTCATTCAATTTAATTGTGCTTTAGAACTTACCTGCACCGGGAACAGAATCCTCTGCGTTAGTTCCCAGGGGTTGGGCTTTGGTTTAGATGCATTCAAAAAAACAAACTGTGCCTTGTCTGTGCTGCTCACTCCTCAGCTCTTAGCCCCCACATGTCCCCCAAGGGGGGCCCTCAGGTGGGGTGAGAGCACTGAACAGCACATATTGTTGTTTTATAAAGTATGCAAAAAATTGCAGAAATGCAGAAACGATATGTGAAATTTCAGCTGAAATGGCGCTCCTGCAATGTATCTTAGTGGAAGGAAATGAGGGGTCCTGGTGAAAGGTTCCCATTAAATTTTCTCACTGACAGAATAAAATTGTGTTGAATTGAGTAGTACATACCACAGAGTAACCCAGGAGTTACTCGGAGAAAGGAGGCGGAGTAGGAGTAGTGGAAAACTGAGAATCTTTACTAAAAAATGAAAAGTACAAGAGAAAATAATGAGGCAGCTCCTTAACAAAGAAAAACATACACAAGTAACACCCGACTTACATACAACCCCTAGTTACAAAACGGCCCTCGGGACGTGGTAAATTTAGTGTACTTTAGCTCTAGACTACAATAAACAGCTATAACATTTATCACAGGTGTCTGCAATTAAGATTTATGGTTAATCATGGGTCTTATGACTAATCCAAATTTTTAAACAATGTCACAGAGACAAAAAATTTTTGGACTGGGGTTACCAATAAGAACGTATACATTCGACTTACCATACAATTAACTTAAGAAACAAACTCCAGAACCTTCCTGTATGTTACCCGGGGACTGCCTGTATATGGTTTTTAACAGGTGAAGTAAAGAAGAATGTGAAGAGGTTATGAGGTTATGCTACAAGCTGGAAATGTATATGCTGGCCTAAAATACTAGGTGGAGGGGATATAGTGGCAAGAGATTACAAGTGGAGGGTATAGGCTGGGATACATTACTAAGTGGCGAAGATATGCTTGCTATATTAGTCGAGGAATAGATTATGCTGGGAAAAAATTTTAGAGGCGGGGGGTCTATGTGGGCTACATTACTAAGTGAAGGGGCTAGGCTTGGTTTACCTTAATAAGTGGGGGCTAAGCTGGGATACATACTAAGTGGGGGTGGGTTATGCTGGGCTAGATAGTTGGAAGGAAGGGACTTATTCCGTAAGATTAAGAAGTGGATGAGGTCTATGCTGGCTACATTACTAGTTAAGGGGACTAGCTGGGGTACATTACTAAGTGGGGGCTATACGGGGAGACATACATAAGTGGGGGTTATGATGACCTATAATAGTAGAAAAGAAGGGACGATGCGGGGCAACATTGGCTAAGTGGATAGGGTAGATGCTGATGGGCTATATTATAAGTGGAAGGGGGGCTATGCTGGGCTACATTATAGCGGGAGGGAGGCTGATGTGGGCTAAAATTAATAAGCGAAGGGATGGCTATGCTAGGCTATATTTACTCAAGATGAGGGGGCTATGCTGGCCAACCTTTACTAAGTTGGGGGCTATGATGGGATTCCATTTGAAGAGGGAGTAGAACTTTTGCGTGTCTGCCTAGGCACCAAAATGCCCTGCCTGGATCATTAATGCACTTTAGTGTATTGTGCCAATTGTAAAGTTTGTGTGGAGGAGGGGTAAGGTAATTGCTAAGAGTAGGGTTGCTGGTTCTAGTAAAGGGAAATTATTTGCTCATCTAGTCCGACTATTTATCTATGACTCACAAAACTGTTTCTGGAGAAGGTAATCTGGCAATGTATTCCTACAGACAAACACTTCACAAGTATTCTAGAAATATATATACTGGGAGATAGAAGAGTAGGGATAAATTCCACTTTAAGCAAATAATTACATTGGTGGTGTATGAAAATTTCCCATGGTTTTCTACATATCTGCTTGTTGTCTTTCTGTAGGAATCTTCATTCTTTGCTTCCTCTGAAAAAATCAGTCCATGGTCAAGAAGCTATGGGCAAGGTTCCTTATGTCACACAGCTCTGATTACTTTCTGTGAACTAACAAGCCGTTGCACTGTATGTCACATGACCATGGACCAATTTTATCCATTGGAAGTAAAACAATGATGCTTCCTATAGAATTGGCAGAGCAGAGATCTAGAAAACGTGAGGTAATTGACACAGGAGTAGATATGAAAAAATGTATAAACTTTTCATAACACAAACAGTATCAATAAGTTTGATGGAAATGAAAGTGGACAACCCCTTTAAAGCCTATGGGGTTAATGGAATATTGCCTTCTTTTTTTAAAAATATTGGCTTTTTTTAAGGAATTTCTACTACAGAATTTTTTCATAAACATCTTGAATGGTCTCACCTCATCTTGTTGAATGGACCTTCAAGAGCTTTGCTCCAACTGTTTAATGTTTTCCTATACAGCATGATACTTCATTCATATGTAGACTCAATTTTTTGTAACTTTATTTGATACAATAATAGATAATAATGTGGAAAATCATGCTAGTACTGTAGAGTTCAAGTTGCACAGTTTGTGGAGCAGCTTCGAAGGAGGGGTACAGCGCCCCCAAAGGTCCTGGCTGGTCCTTATGTAATATATAATGGAAGAAAGCGGGCAGCAACTCCAAAGTTCAAATTAGAAGTTGGTGTGATCTTTTATGAAACAAGTGGCAACGTTCCAGTGTTGACACCTTTTTCAAGCCAATCCTTTTTCAAGAACTAGACCAACATTGAGATTATATAAAGGAAACATGGTATATAAACACATGAGAGGCTTGCAAGTGGGACTCATATAATAAATATACATCATCATCATCTCTCTTCCAAAGCATGTTATAAGATTGTAGAAGATTAACAAAAAAGTGGGGAAAATCGAAATGACCAAATTACTTTTTTTTTGGTGCAAATTTCCAGAAAATTTTTGAATCTTAAGTGAAAAATTGATGACGAAAACGCTTGTGGATATGGGGATAGGGCTGCAATGAAGTGTGTACCTATGCATCTCCTACATCAATGCAAATCTTACTTGCAACAAGAAATAAAAAAAGCAATACCAGGTTTTTACTAGAAAAAAACTCTAGTGGATTATGTAAACACTAGCAGCTAGACGATTGATTTTCTTATTAAGCAGCAATTCAATGTGTATTTCAATGTGTAGGTAAAGAATATGATAAAAAGAGATTACCTGCAGATGAAATTTTTTCTCTCTTCATAGAACCATTCACCAGTCTTATTTTGACTTCCCTGTTATACATGACAGGTAGGATTATTTTAACATTATTATTACATGTACCTGCTAAGGGGACACCAAATAGTCAATATAACAAAGCAAGAGCCACACTTCTTTTCTTCAAATTCTTTCTCATACAAATTTCAAACCACTGCTTAAAAAGGGTTTTGCCTTGAAAGAAAAAAACTCTCAAATTTTAATCCTCTAGTGATGTTTACAAATAAGATAATTTTTAACCCCTTGCTTTACAATTACCCAGTTTTATACTGTTAGCTCCTATAACTCAGTGATGGTCAGTGTAAAAGTTCCAGAGTGTGGACACGGACTCTTAAGCCGACACATTAGATCCATTAGTTCTGGAGCTGACAGTGTGGTTAGATTATTAGGGTACTCTTTTATCTACTTTCATTTTGCTTGAACATTGTACAAGTATCTGACACTTGGAAAGGAGGATGGACAGATCAGAGATGATGAGATGCATGTTACACATGACATTCTCCCCTCTGCTATCACAGCCATTACATACTTTCGCTCTACTTATTGCCTCTCTCCTCTCCTGTGGATAAAGATCTTATCTGCCTGTACCTAACCCTTCTCACACTGTACGTTTTGCCGGCAGGAAGTCAGTGTGGTGAGCTCTTTCTGGACTGATAGAGACAGGTTGGGTTATATCTATGAAATGCTGTATTTTGTTAATACAGGGAATTGAATATTGTTTTTATTACCCTGAGTATATTAAAACTTGTCTTAGTGGGAAACCCCTTTAAATAAAAAATTACAAAAGCATATTTGTTACTTCTTTTGTGAATGCAAATCAGTTGCTTGCATCTGAATATGGATGTTTGTTACAGTGCATTTTGTGCTTAGTTCTTAGTTTCTACTCAACCTATTCGGGGTGAATGAGACAATCACAAAAATTTCTACAACATATCTTTATATGCGTACATATTCGTTAACTATGAATGAAATGGTTTAAAAAAGTCATCAATGCTTGTGCCCCATAGCGGCATCTTTGTAAAACACAGAGACTGATGTTAATGGGAGGCGCCCCCCTGGACCAATAGGAAGAGGGAGAGTATGCTTGTTGAAAGTTTTAATAAGCCACTCCAATAAACTCAAATTAATAATCCCAAAAAATCCCATAATTTTTGCAGTCCCTTTGCTACACAGAAAAGGTCATCATGTGAAGTAATGTTGTTTTATAAATAATACAATTGACACTATATTCAAAGGTAAATTCAAAGGGTTATTCCCACGAAAGCAATATATATCTAAATATACTCAGGATACAGAATAACACATTGTTGTTAATTTTATTACAAAAAATACGCATTTCACGGGTACAATTCCAACCTGTCTATATCAGTCCTGGTTCCTACAATTGGTGGTCCCTGGATTGACCATAAACTCCGACTATGGTCCGCAGATCTTGTAAGCTTATCTTTATTGCAGGAGAAGAGAGGGTGAGGGGTAGCAGCATGCAGCATGCTTCTACACTTTTCGCAGCAGCTGTAAAAGGAGTCAGCAGCAGCACTACAGGTTTCCCTTCAGAGTTTCCCAAAGTCCAGTTTTTCTTCAGACGTTCCCTGAGTGATCACCTGAATCCAGATGTGAAAGTGATCAATTTTTTTAAAAAGTCACAAAAAAGTTATAAATTTTGGCGCAAATCTGCAACTGCCACCTACTAGGATACAAAAATAAAACTTGGAACTGATTGCAATTTTGGAGACCTTTTGCAACTTTTGTTTTAAGAAGTGCAAATTCACTGACTTTTTAAAAAGTCACAAAAGTGAAAATTTTAGCACAAATCTACGACTGCCACTGACCAAGCATAAAAATAGCTTGGAACGGATTGCAACTTTTGGAGGACTTTTTGCGAGCTTTTGTTTTAAAAGTTGCAAATTCACTGAAGACCAAATACCACATGTTTCAATAAAGGAAAAAAAAAAAAAACATAAGATAAACTGATGGGCAGAAAAGCCAAAGAAAAGTCCCAAAAAAAAGATCGACAAAGCCAGACTTATGATACATGTGCCCCATTGTGTCTTATATCGATCTCATGACTCTGATCTGTCTCATCTAAGTTCTTTGTCAGCACACAGAATCTCATAGCACAGAGGAATCACAAAGTGTTGCTTAGAGAGTCTGGAATTTTACACTGACCATCACTGAGTAGGAGAAAAACAGCAAAAAAACTAACCAAATTGTAAAGTAATGTGCAAACATCAGAAGGGGGGAATTAAAATTGAGAACTTTCTTTCATGGGATAATCTTTATTCATTTCTCATTTATATATTAAAAATGCTTAAGATGATTGTCAAGACAAGTAAGATGAATTTCATTACCAATGAGCATTGCAGACTGTACATTTCTTCATACAATATTGCAGCGGTAAACCTGGCACTCCGGACACACTTGTGACTGCAGCCATTGCAGACAGCGCCTCTGTTCAGCAGCCTTCCCAGAGCTTTCTGGGCACCGAGCACAATGATCGCTCTTGGTATTCTCTAGCTGCACTTTTTGCCCCTTTCCATCGAAGTTGTTGTAATGTGTTTTCAGCTTCTGCAACAGATAGCAAAGAACATAATCATATCGTACGATTGTGAGTAAAGTGTTCATGATGCTCACAACAATAGCTTTTATTTCTTAAAAGCCCAGGTTTAAAAGTCATCTTCTACCAAAGAGTGTCCACCGATAACTAATGGTCAGCAGGGTTTCCAACTGCTGGAGATCACCAATCACAAAAATGTGGGTCCGTTTTCTCATTTGAAGTGTTTGTGACAGTTTCTGCAGGCATACAGCGCTTCATAATCATTGAGACAGCTGAAGTATAGTTTCTCTGTCACTCCATAGCCAATGAATGCAGTGGCAATGCTGCTCAAAGGCAGGGGATAAGACCCCTAATTGTCTCTACTGATGATCCTACTGGTCAGACCTCCAATATAGTACCCTTTCTGGTGGATAGGAGACAATTTTAAAATTGGTTTAGTGGCTATAACCTACTATAGAATATGAAAGATGATCAGTCATTGGTGCATAAGCAACAGTAGTTTTAAACAAGTATACAGATGAATTTTTTTAATATATTACACTGGCTGATTGTAAAAGCCACAATTGTGAAATTACCATATTGATAAAGAAAATGTTTATATAAATCAGTACAGGCAGTCCCGCGGTTACGTACATGATAGGTTCCATAGGTTGTTCTTAAGTTGAATTTGTATGTACGTATATACTCGATTATAAGCTGACCGAGTATAAGCCGAGACCCTAATTTTACCACCAAAAACTGGGAAAACTATTGACCGAGTATAAGCCGAGGGATGGGAAATGAATTGGTTCACAACCCCCCCCCAGTATATAGACAGACAGCCCCCCTATAGTATCCTCGCCCCAGTAGTATACAGCCACCCCAGCCTGCCCCCAGGTAGTATAACAGCAACCAGCATGCCCCCAGTAGTATACAACCAGCTGCCCCCAGTAGTATACAGCCTGCCCCCAGTAGTATACAGCACTGGCACAGCCTGCCCCAGTAGTATACAGCACTGCCCAGCTGCCCCAGTAGTATACAGCACTGCCCAGCCGCCCCCAGGTAAGCAAGCCAGCCACATAGCCCAGCCAGCCTGCCCCCAGTTGTAACAGCCCAGCCCAGCATTAAAAAAAAAAAAAAACTTACATACTACCCTCCGGTGGCCCCGATCTGCAGCGCTGCTCCCCCGATGTCCGCGCGGGTCTCTGCGGCTTCCGCGCCCGTTTATGTACATCGCGCTGGGCGCCGCCATTGCAATGGCGGCGCCCAGCGGATGTACAGAGAGGGCGCGGAAGTCAAGAGGACCCGCGCGGACATCAGGGGAGCAGCGCTGCAGATCGGGGCCACGGAGGGTGAGTATGTACGTTTATTTATTTAAGATACACTTACACTTGTGACTCGTGTATAGCCGAGGGGACGTTTTTCAGCACATTTTTGGCTGAAAAACTCGGCTTATACACGAGTATATACAGTAAGTCGAAACTGTATATTTTATAGTTGTAGTTCCAGACAAATTTTTATTTTTTTGCCCAGTGGCAATTGAGACCAAGGATAATCAATAAATCTTAATTACAGACACCTTACAGTGATCATTCTGGGACTATAGTAAAGCATCCAGAGAGCACGTCGTGTTTAACGATGGTTTAAAAACGCATTGGAATAGCTGAAGAGTGATTTGCCTAATTAAACACCTCTTAACATGTGTTTACAAAACGACTGCGTTAACCGCGATGTTAACGCATGCGTTAACAATGCGTTAACAACCGATGCGTTAACCGCAGCTGTTAATTAGGCAAATCACTCTCAGGTATTGCAATGCGTTTTTAAACGCATGCGTTAAGCGAGTGTGACCGCAACCTCCAGCGAAGGTCACAGAACGCATTGCAATACCTGGAGAGTGATTTGCCTAATTAAACAGCTGCGGTTAACGCATGCGGTTGTTAACGCATTGTTAACGCATGCGTTAACATCGCGGTTAACGCATGCGTTTTGTAAACACAAGTGTTAAGAGGTGTTTAATTAGGCAAATCACTCTTCAGCTATTCCAATGCGTTTAAAAACGCATTGGAATAGCTGGTTACGCATTCGGAGATTGTTAACGCATTGTTAACGCATGCGTTAACATCGCGGTTAACGCAGTCGTTTTGTAAACACATGTTAAGAGGTGTTTAATTAGGCAAATCACTCTTCAGCTATTCCAATGCGTTTTTAAACGCATGCGTTAAACACGACGTGCTCTTGGATGCTTTACTATAGTCCCAGAATGATCAGCTGTAAGGTGTCTGTAATTAAGATTTATTTTATCCTTGGTCTCAATTGCCACTGGGCAAAAAAATAAAAATTTGTTCTGGAACTACAACTATAAAATATACAGTTTCGACTTACTGTATATACTCGTGTATAAGCCGAGTTTTTCAGCCAAAAATGTGCTGAAAAACGTCCCCTCGGCTATACACGAGTCACAAGTGTAAGTGTATCTTAAATAAATAAACGTACATACTCACCCTCCGTGGCCCCGATCTGCAGCGCTGCTCCCCTGATGTCCGCGCGGGTCCTCTTCTGACTTCCGCCCCTTCTTCTGTACAATCCGCTGGGCGCCGCCATTGCAATGGCGGCGCCCAGCGCGATGTCAGTAAACGGGCAGCGGAAGCCCGCAGAGACCCGCGCGGACATCGGGGGAGCAGCGCTGCAGATCGGGGCCACCGGAGGGTAGTATGTAAGTTTTTTTTTTTTTTTAATGCTGGGCTGGGCTGTTACAACTGGGGGCAGGCTGGCTGGGCTTGCTTGGCTGGCTTGCTTATCCTAGGGGGCGGCTGGGCAGTGCTGTATACTACTGGGGCGCTGGGCAGTGCTGTATACTACTGGGGCAGGCTGTGCCAGTGCTGTATACTACTGGGGGCAGGCTGTATACTACTGGGGGCAGCTGGGGTTGTGTATACTACTGGGGGCAGTGCTGGTTTGCTGTTATACTACTCTGGGGGCAGGCTGGGGTGGCTGTATACTACTGGGGGCATGGATACTATAGGGGGGCTGTGCTGTCTATATACTGGGGGGGGGTTTGAACCAATTCATTTCCCATCCCTCGGCTTATACTCGGTCAATAGTTTTCCCAGTTTTTGGTGGTAAAATTAGGGTCTCGGCTTATACTCGGTCAGCTTATAATCGAGTATATACGTACATACAAATTCAACTTAAGAACAACCTATGGAACCTATCATGTACGTAACCCGGGACTGCCTGTACTGATTTATATAAACATTTTCTTTATCAATATGGTAATTTCACAATTGTGACTTTTACAATCAGCCAGTGTAATATATTAAAAAAATTCATCTGTATACTTGTTTAAAACTACTGTTGCTTATGCACCAATGACTGATCATCTTTCATATTCTATAGTAGGTTATAGCCACTAAACCAATTTTAAAATTGTCTCCTATCCACCAGAAAGGGTACTATATTGGAGGTCTGACCAGTAGGATCATCAGTAGAGACAATTAGGGGTCTTATCCCCTGCCTTTGAGCAGCATTGCCACTGCATTCATTGGCTATGGAGTGACAGAGAAACTATACTTCAGCTGTCTCAATGATTATGAAGCAGCTGTATGCCTGCAGAAACTGTCACAAACACTTCAAATGAGAAAACGGACCCACATTTTTGTGATTGGTGATCTCCAGCAGTTGGAAACCCTGCTGACCATTAGTTATCGGTGGACACTCTTTGGTAGAAGATGACTTTTAAACCTGGGCTTTTAAGAAATAAAGCTATTGTTGTGAGCATCATGAACACTTTACTCACAATCGTACGATATGATTATGTTCTTTGCTATCTGTTGCAGAAGCTGAAAACACATTACAACAACTTCGATGGAAAGGGGCAAAAAGTGCAGCTAGAGAATACCAAGAGCGATCATTGTGCTCGGTGCCCAGAAAGCTCTGGGAAGGCTGCTGAACAGAGGCGCTGTCTGCAATGGCTGCAGTCACAAGTGTGTCCGGAGTGCCAGGTTTACCGCTGCAATATTGTATGAAGAAATGTACAGTCTGCAATGCTCATTGGTAATGAAATTCATCTTACTTGTCTTGACAATCATCTTAAGCATTTTTAATATATAAATGAGAAATGAATAAAGATTATCCCATGAAAGAAAGTTCTCAATTTTAATTCCCCCCTTCTGATGTTTGCACATTACTTTACAATTTGGTTAGTTTTTTAGCTGTTTTTCTCCTACTCAGTGATGGTCAGTGTAAAATTCCAGACTCTCTAAGCAACACTTTGTGACTTCCTCTGTGCTATGAGATTCTGTGTGCTGACAAAGAACTTAGATGAGACAGATCAGAGTCATGAGATCGATATAAGACACAATGGGGCACATGTATCATAAGTCTGGCTTTGTCGATCTTTTTTTTGGGACTTTTCTTTGGCTTTTCTGCCCATCAGTTTATCTTATGTTTTTTTTTTTTTTCCTTTATTGAAACATGTGGTATTTGGTCTTCAGTGAATTTGCAACTTTTAAAACAAAAGCTCGCAAAAAGTCCTCCAAAAGTTGCAATCCGTTCCAAGCTATTTTTATGCTTGGTCAGTGGCAGTCGTAGATTTGTGCTAAAATTTTCACTTTTGTGACTTTTTAAAAAGTCAGTGAATTTGCACTTCTTAAAACAAAAGTTGCAAAAGGTCTCCAAAATTGCAATCAGTTCCAAGTTTTATTTTTGTATCCTAGTAGGTGGCAGTTGCAGATTTGCGCCAAAATTTATAACTTTTTTGTGACTTTTTAAAAAAATTGATCACTTTCACATCTGGATTCAGGTGATCACTCAGGGAACGTCTGAAGAAAAACTGGACTTTGGGAAACTCTGAAGGGAAACCTGTAGTGCTGCTGCTGACTCCTTTTACAGCTGCTGCGAAAAGTGTAGAAGCATGCTGCATGCTGCTACCCCTCACCCTCTCTTCTCCTGCAATAAAGATAAGCTTACAAGATCTGCGGACCATAGTCGGAGTTTATGGTCAATCCAGGGACCACCAATTGTAGGAACCAGGACTGATATAGACAGGTTGGAATTGTACCCGTGAAATGCGTATTTTTTGTAATAAAATTAACAACAATGTGTTATTCTGTATCCTGAGTATATTTAGATATATATTGCTTTCGTGGGAATAACCCTTTGAATTTACCTTTGAATATAGTGTCAATTGTATTATTTATAAAACAACATTACTTCACATGATGACCTTTTCTGTGTAGCAAAGGGACTGCAAAAATTATGGGATTTTTTGGGATTATTAATTTGAGTTTATTGGAGTGGCTTATTAAAACTTTCAACAAGCATACTCTCCCTCTTCCTATTGGTCCAGGGGGGCGCCTCCCATTAACATCAGTCTCTGTGTTTTACAAAGATGCCGCTATGGGGCACAAGCATTGATGACTTTTTTAAACCATTTCATTCATAGTTAACGAATATGTACGCATATAAAGATATGTTGTAGAAATTTTTGTGATTGTCTCATTCACCCCGAATAGGTTGAGTAGAAACTAAGAACTAAGCACAAAATGCACTGTAACAAACATCCATATTCAGATGCAAGCAACTGATTTGCATTCACAAAAGAAGTAACAAATATGCTTTTGTAATTTTTTATTTAAAGGGGTTTCCCACTAAGACAAGTTTTAATATACTCAGGGTAATAAAAACAATATTCAATTCCCTGTATTAACAAAATACAGCATTTCATAGATATAACCCAACCTGTCTCTATCAGTCCAGAAAGAGCTCACCACACTGACTTCCTGCCGGCAAAACGTACAGTGTGAGAAGGGTTAGGTACAGGCAGATAAGATCTTTATCCACAGGAGAGGAGAGAGGCAATAAGTAGAGCGAAAGTATGTAATGGCTGTGATAGCAGAGGGGAGAATGTCATGTGTAACATGCATCTCATCATCTCTGATCTGTCCATCCTCCTTTCCAAGTGTCAGATACTTGTACAATGTTCAAGCAAAATGAAAGTAGATAAAAGAGTACCCTAATAATCTAACCACACTGTCAGCTCCAGAACTAATGGATCTAATGTGTCGGCTTAAGAGTCCGTGTCCACACTCTGGAACTTTTACACTGACCATCACTGAGTTATAGGAGCTAACAGTATAAAACTGGGTAATTGTAAAGCAAGGGGTTAAAAATTATCTTTAATTGTGTAAACATCACTAGAGGATTAAAATTTGAGAGTTTTTTTCTTTCAAGGCAAAACCCTTTTAAGCAGGTGGTTTGAAAATTTGTATGAGAAAGAATTTGAAGAAAGAAGTGTGGCTCTTGCTTGTTATATTGACTATTTGTGTGTCCCCTTAGCAGGTACATGTAATAATAATGTAAAATAATACCTACCTGTCATGTATAACAGGGAAGTCAAAATAAGACTGGTGAATGGTTCTATGAGAGAAGAGACAAAAATTTTCATCTGCAGGTAATCTCTTTTTATCATATTCTTTACCTACACATTGAAATACCATTGAATTGCTGCTTAATAGAAAATCAATCTGTCTAGCTGCTAGTGTTTACATAATACCACTAGAGTTTTTTCCTAGTAAAAACCTGTATTGCTTTTTTTATTTCTTGTTGCAAGTAAGATTTGCATTGATGTAGGAGATGCATAGGTACACACTTCATTGCAGCCCTATCCCCATATCCACAAGCGTTTTCGTACAATTTTTCACTTAGAGATTCACAAAATTTTCTGGAAATTTGCCACCAAAAAAAAAGTAATTTGGTCATTTCGATTTTCCACCACTTTTTGTTAATCTTCTACATCTTATAACATGCATTTGGAAGAGAGATGATGATGATGTATATTTATTATAGAGTCCCACCTTGCAAGCCTCTCATTGTGTATTATATAACCATGTTTCCTTTATATAACTCAATGTTGGTCTAGTTCTGAAAAAGGATTGGCTTGAAAAAGGTGTCAACACTGAAACGTTTGCCACTTGTTTCAATAATAAGATCACACCAACTTCTAATTTGAACTTTGGAGTTGCTGCCCGCTTTCTTCCATTATATATTACATAAGGACCAGCCAGGACCTTTGGGGGCGCTGTACCCCTCCTTCGAAGCTGGCTCCACAAACTGTGCAACTTGAACTCTACAGTACTAGCATGATTTTCCACATTATTATCTATTATTGTATCAAATAAAGTTACAAAAAATTGAGTCTACATATGAATGAAGTATCATGCTGTATAGGAAAACATGAAACAGTTGGAGCAAAGCTCTTGAAGGTCCATTCAACAAGATGAGGTGAGAGCCATTCAAGATGTTTATGAAAAAATTCTGTAGTAGAAATTCCTTAAAAAAAGCCAATATTTTTAAAAAAAGAAGGCAATATTCCATTAACCCCATAGGCTTTAAAGGGGTTGTCCACTTTCATTTCCATCAAATTATTGATACTGTTTGTGTTATGAAAAGTTTATACATTTTTTCATATCTACTCCTGTGTCAATTACCTCACGTTTTCTAGATCTCTGCTCTGCCAATTCTATAGGAAGCATCATTGTTTTACTTCCAATGGATAAAATTGGTCCATGGTCATGTGACATACAGTGCAACGGCTTGTTAGTTCACAGAAAGTAATCAGAGCTGTGTGACATAAGGAACCTTGCCCACAGCTTCTTGACCATGGACTGATTTTTTCAGAGGAAGCAAAGAATGAAGATTCCTACAGAAAGACAACAAGCAGATATGTAGAAAACCATGGGAAATTTTCATACACCACCAATGTAATTATTTGCTTAAAGTGGAATTTATCCCTACTCTTCTATCTCCCAGTATATATATTTCTAGAATACTTGTGAAGTGTTTGTCTGTAGGAATACATTGCCAGATTACCTTCTCCAGAAACAGTTTTGTGAGTCATAGATAAATAGTCGGATAGATGAGCAAATAATTTCCCTTTACTAGAACCAGCAACCCTACTCTTAGCAATTACCTTACCCCTCCTCCACACAAACTTTACAATTGGCACAATACACTAAAGTGCATTAATGGATCCAGGCAGGGCATTTTGGTGCCTAGGCAGACACAGCAAAAGTTCTACTCCCTCTTCAAATGGAATCCCATCATAGCCCCCAACTTAGTAAAGGTTGGCCAGCATAGCCCCCTCATCTTGAGTAAATATAGCCTAGCATAGCCATCCCTTCGCTTATTAATTTTAGCCCACATCAGCCTCCCTCCCGCTATAATGTAGCCCAGCATAGCCCCCCTTCCACTTATAATATAGCCCATCAGCATCTACCCTATCCACTTAGCCAATGTTGCCCCGCATCGTCCCTTCTTTTCTACTATTATAGGTCATCATAACCCCCACTTATGTATGTCTCCCCGTATAGCCCCCACTTAGTAATGTACCCCAGCTAGTCCCCTTAACTAGTAATGTAGCCAGCATAGACCTCATCCACTTCTTAATCTTACGGAATAAGTCCCTTCCTTCCAACTATCTAGCCCAGCATAACCCACCCCCACTTAGTATGTATCCCAGCTTAGCCCCCACTTATTAAGGTAAACCAAGCCTAGCCCCTTCACTTAGTAATGTAGCCCACATAGACCCCCCGCCTCTAAAATTTTTTCCCAGCATAATCTATTCCTCGACTAATATAGCAAGCATATCTTCGCCACTTAGTAATGTATCCCAGCCTATACCCTCCACTTGTAATCTCTTGCCACTATATCCCCTCCACCTAGTATTTTAGGCCAGCATATACATTTCCAGCTTGTAGCATAACCTCATAACCTCTTCACATTCTTCTTTACTTCACCTGTTAAAAACCATATACAGGCAGTCCCCGGGTAACATACAGGAAGGTTCTGGAGTTTGTTTCTTAAGTTAATTGTATGGTAAGTCGAATGTATACGTTCTTATTGGTAACCCCAGTCCAAAAATTTTTTGTCTCTGTGACATTGTTTAAAAATTTGGATTAGTCATAAGACCCATGATTAACCATAAATCTTAATTGCAGACACCTGTGATAAATGTTATAGCTGTTTATTGTAGTCTAGAGCTAAAGTACACTAAATTTACCACGTCCCGAGGGCCGTTTTGTAACTAGGGGTTGTATGTAAGTCGGGTGTTACTTGTGTATGTTTTTCTTTGTTAAGGAGCTGCCTCATTATTTTCTCTTGTACTTTTCATTTTTTAGTAAAGATTCTCAGTTTTCCACTACTCCTACTCCGCCTCCTTTCTCCGAGTAACTCCTGGGTTACTCTGTGGTATGTACTACTCAATTCAACACAATTTTATTCTGTCAGTGAGAAAATTTAATGGGAACCTTTCACCAGGACCCCTCATTTCCTTCCACTAAGATACATTGCAGGAGCGCCATTTCAGCTGAAATTTCACATATCGTTTCTGCATTTCTGCAATTTTTTGCATACTTTATAAAACAACAATATGTGCTGTTCAGTGCTCTCACCCCACCTGAGGGCCCCCCTTGGGGGACATGTGGGGGCTAAGAGCTGAGGAGTGAGCAGCACAGACAAGGCACAGTTTGTTTTTTTGAATGCATCTAAACCAAAGCCCAACCCCTGGGAACTAACGCAGAGGATTCTGTTCCCGGTGCAGGTAAGTTCTAAAGCACAATTAAATTGAATGAAAAAGCTTAGAAAACGGCAGAAAGTGCATATTTGCAATGCAGGCTGTAATAGGCTTTCTGCAACCTATCTTTTAGTGAAAATGGAGGTCCCTGGCGCCAGGTCCCTTTAGCAACACATCTCTAACCATGGGGTAGCAACTTGAACACGGATCAGGTATTTTTAGTCCTATTACGGGAGGAGCTGTACCAAGCCTTACGTCAACAACACTTGTGCCCATTGTAGCCTGGTCTCATAATGCACAGAGGTAATTTATAGCCTATGCTAGGTTTTGTTTTGTTTTACGAGCCATCCTGAAGGAGACAAAGTGGGAGATTTATCAATCTACATGCGGCCAGAATTATAATAATTTGTGCCAAAAACTAAAATGCCATGGCCCAACATTTTTCATAGCTCATCTCTTTTTAATTTTTCTGCTAGGTATGACAAATGGGCATGTGCTATTGAAAAGGGGCGTGAACTCATGGGGAATAGTCAGTGCTCAATATAGTCCACATCAAAAAAAACTTGACCAACTATCTAGAAGGTGCAAAGTACGTCACATCATCTAAACTCCCTCCTTTTGTCATCAGACACAGTGATAAATCTTGCACATCAGAAGACGGGTCTATGTGGGACACTTTGATATATCTCCATCCAATATGTTCTATCCAGGCAACCCTGAACCCTGACTTAAATCAAAAGATACTTATCAGTATATGAACGCCATTCTTTTTTTTACAGGAGCTCGGTAAATCAAAAAATTTTAATAAACTCTGTGGAAAATATTTTTTCTTTCTTCTAACAACCCCAGTAAAAAGTAGTACATATCAATATACCTTATTCAAAAAGACTAGGTACACATTAACGTGGTCCAGTGTGTATCTACACAGCAGACTAGTCATGGGATACATTTTCTCCATTCTCCTGTTAGTGCAAGTGATGGAGATAAAATCTATACTGCTCCGGACATTGGTGATTAGAGCAGAGTTTGCAAGGAATCTATGATTTGCAGCTACAATTTTCTCTAGGGAAAAGGAACAGCCCGTCATCAACGCCAATAGGTACAGACACTACCCTCCAAATTCTCTTCACCCCCCCCTCGTCTGTATGCTATGCTACAACCACAGCTTCAGGTGCGTCCTGATTGGGAGTGGTGCTCTTAAGAAAGCTCCACCCACTCAGGCCTGCCACAGAATTTTTCGCTTCCGGGGATTTCTTTTCATTAAGATTTTTGTAGTTATTTTATAATAGTTTTTATATGTAATGAACAGCTTGGTTCTCATTATTTTCCCATTGGTACAATGTATGTTTCATTTATCAGAAGATAATCTCCGTAAATTACAGTATTTAGGAGCTGTAAATGAAATCAAAATGTGAATACCACTCTTGCAGTCACACACTTCCAATCTTTATGGACTAATGTGCCTTTTGTTAAGCCAACAATTAGAATAAAAGTTCAACCGCTGTAACTCAATTTTGTTATACCTCGGCATAATAGTGTATTTACAAGAGAGTATTGTATCCTGCAACGGGAGGGGAGCGGGGGGTCGCTTTTGCTAGATGGCTATCATAAGATTCCTAGAAACTCTGCTTTTCACTATAGGAGGACCAGCCATTCAGCACCAGCAATGGGTAGATCAGTACGCATACCCAATGAGTCCCTAGACTTCAGTTTTGAGTTGGAGAATTCAAATGTTCTGTCAGGAACCATCATTATTGATAAAAGAGCAAACGCAGCTGTTTAATTAGGCAAATCACTCTCCAGGTATTGCAATGCGTTTTTAAACGCATGCGTTAAACGCGACGTGTGACCGCACCCTCAGCGAAGGTCACAGTGGGTAGAGGGATCCGTCTTTAACTAGGGATCGTCTGTAAGTCTGTGACCAATTCATTTCCCATCCTCGGCTTATACTCGAGTCAATAGGTTTTCCCAGTTTTTGGTGGTAAAATTAAGGGTCTCGGCTTATACTCGGGTCAGCTTATAATCGAGTATATACGGTACATACAAATTCAACTTAAGAACAGACCTATGGAACCTATCATGTACGTAACCCGGGGACTGCCTGTACTGATTTATATAACATTTTCTTTATCAATAATGGTAATTTCACAATTGTGGCTTTTACAATCAGCCAGTGTAATATATTAAAAAAATTCATCTGGTATACTTGTTAAAACTACTGTTGCTTATAGCAACCAATGACTGATCATCTTTCATATTTCTATAGTAGGTTATAGCCACTAAACCAATTTTAAAAATTGTCTCCTATCCACCAGAAAGGGATAACTATATTGGAGGTCTGACCAGTAGGATCATCAGTAGAGACAAGAATTAGGGGTCTTTATCCCCTGCCTTTGAGCAGCATTGCCACTGCATTCATTGGCTATGGAAGTGACAGAGCACTATACTTCAGCTGTCTCAATGATTATGAAGCAGCTGTATGCCTGCAGAAACTGTCACAAACTTCAAATGAGAAAACAGGACCCCCATTTTTGTGATTGGTGGATGCTCCAGCAGTTGGAACCCTGCTGACCAATTAGTTATCTGTGGACACTTCTTGGTAGAAGATGACTTTTAAACCTGGGCTTTTAAGAAATAAAAGCTATTGTTGTGAGCATCATGAACAGCTTTACTCACAATCGTACAGATATGATTATGTTCTTTGCTATCTGGTGCAGAAAGCTGAAAACACATTTACAACAACTTCGATGGAAAGGGGCAAAAAGTGCAGCTAGAGAATACCAAGAGCGATCATGTGCTCGGTGCCAGAAAGCTCTGGGAAGGCTGCTGAACAGAGGCGCTGTCTGCAATGGCTGCAGTCACAGAGTGTGTCCGGAGTGCCAGGTTTACCGCTGCAATATTGTATGGAAATGTACAGTCTGCAATGCTCATGGGTAATGAAATTCATCTTACTTGTCTTGACAATCATCTTAAAGCATTTTTAATATATAAAATGAGAAATGAATAAAGAGATTATCCCATGAAAGAAAGTTCTCAAATTTTAATCCCCCTTCTGATGTTTGCACAATTACTTTACAATTTGAGTTAGTTTTATTGCTGTTTTTCTCCTACCTCAGTGATGGTCAGTGTAAAATTCCAGACTCTCTAAGCAGACACTTTGTGATTCCTCTGTGCTATGAGATTCTGTGTGCTGACAAAGAACTTAGATGAGACAGATCAGAGTCATGAGATCGATATAAGACACAATGGGGCACATGTATCATAAGTCTGGCTTTGTCGATCTTTTTTTTGGGACTTTTCTTGGCTTTTCTGCCCATCAGATGTATCTTATGATTTTTTTTCCTTTATTGAAACATGTGGTATTTGGTCTTCAGTGAATTTGCAACTTTTTAAAACAAAAGTCGCAAAAAGTCTCCAAAAGTTGCAATCCGTTCCAAGCTAATTTTTATGCTTGGTCAGTGGCAGTCGTAGATTTGTGCTAAAATTTTCAACTTTTTGTGACTTTTTAAAAAAGTCAGTGAATTTGCAACTTCTTAAAACAAAAGTTGCA
The DNA here is from genome assembly GCA_019512145.1 of Engystomops pustulosus. Taxonomy (NCBI): domain Eukaryota; kingdom Metazoa; phylum Chordata; class Amphibia; order Anura; family Leptodactylidae; genus Engystomops; species Engystomops pustulosus. The sequence goes on from CM033643.1 coordinate 144,900,268, forward strand.
AAAGGTCTCCAAAAGTTGCAATCAGTTCCAAGTTTATTTGTATGCCTAGTAGGTGGCAGTTGCAGATTTGCGCCAAAATTTATAACTTTTTTGTGACTTTTTAAAAAAATTGCAACTTTCACATCTGGATTCAGGTGATCACTCAGGGAACGCTGAAGAAAACTGGACTTTGGGAAACTCTGAAGGGAAACTGTAGTGCTGCTGCTGACTCCTTTTACAGCTGCTGCGAAAAGTGTAGAAGCATGCTGCATGCTGCTACCCCTCCCTCTTCTCCTGCAATAAAAGATAAGCTACAAGAATCTGCCGACCATAGTCAGGAGTTTATGGTCAGATCCAGGGACCACCAAATTGTAGGAACCAGGACTGATATAGACAGGTTGGAATTGTATCCGTGAAATGCTGTATTTTTTGTAAATAAAATTAACAACAATGTGTTATTCTGTTATCCTGAGTATATTTAGATAATATATTGCTTTCGTGGGAATAACCCTTTGAATTTAACTTTGAAATATAAGTGTCAATTGTATTATTTATAAAACAAATTACTTCACATGATGAAGCCTTTTCTGTGTAGCAAAGGGACTGCAAAATTATGGGATTTTTTGGGATTATTAATTTGAGTTTATTGAGAGTGGCTTATATAAAACTTTCAACAAGCATATACTCTCCTCTTCCTATTGGTCCAGGGGGGCGCCTCCCATTAACATCAGTCTCTGTTGTTACAAAGATGCCGCTATGGGGGCAAAGCATTGATGACTTTTTTTAACCATTATCTTCATAGTTAACGAATATGTACGCATATAAAGATATGTTGTAGAAATTTTTGTGATTGTCTCATTCACCCGAATAGGTTGAGTAGAACTAAGAACTAAGCACAAAATGCATGTACAAAACATCCATATTCAGATGCAAGCAACTGATTTGCATTCACAAAAGATTAAGTAACAAATATGCTTTTGTAATTTTTTTTATTTAAAGGGGTATTCCCACTAAGACAAGATTTTTAAATATACTCAGGGTAATAAAAAACATATTCTCTAATTCACTGTTATTAACAAAAATACAGCATTTCATAGATATAACTCCAACCTGTCTCTATCAGTCCAGAAAGAGCTCACACACACTGACTTCCTGCCGGCAAACAGTACAGTGTGAGAAGGGTTAAGGTACAGGCAGATAAGATCTTTATCCACAGGAGAGGGAGAGAGGCATATAGTAGAGCCGAAAGTATGTAATGGCTGTGATAGCAGAGGGGAGAATGTCATGTGTAACATGCATCTCATCATCTCTGATCTGTCTCATCTCTCTTTCCAAGTGTCAGATACTTGTACAATGTTCAGAAGCAAAATGAAAGTGTATATAAAGATGTACCCTAATAATCTAACCACACTGTCAGCTCACAGAACTAAATGGATCATAATGTGTCTGCTTAGAGAGTCCGTGTCCACACTCTGGAACTTTACACTGACCATCACTGAGTTATAGGAGCTAAACAGTAATAAAACTGGGTAAATTGTAAAGCAAGGGGATAAAAATTATCTTTATTGTGTAAACATCACTAGAGGATTAAAATTTGAGAGTTTTTTTCTTTCAAGGCAAAACCCTTTTAAGCAGGTGGTTTGAAATTTTGTATGAGAAAGAATTTGAAGAAATAAGTGTGGCTCTTGCTTGTTATATTGACTATTTTGTGTCCCCTTAGCAGGTACATGTAATAATAATGTAAAAATAATATCCTACCTGTCATGTATAACAGGGAAGTCAAAATAAAGACTGGTGAATGGTTCTATGAAGAAAGAGAAAAAAAATTTCCATCTGCAGGTAATCTCTTTTTATCATATCTTTTACCTACACATTGAAATACACATTGAATTGCTCCTTAATAAGAAAATCAATCTGTCTAGCTGCTAGTGTTTACATAAGATCACTAGAGTTTTTTCTAGTAAAAACTGGTATTGACTTTTTTTATTTCTTGTTGCAAGTAAAGATTTGCATTGATGTAGGAGATGCATAGGTACACACTTCATTGCAGCCCTATCCCCATTATCTCACAAGCGTTATTCGGTCAATTTTCACTTAATATTCAAAAATTCTGGAAATTTGCACCAAAAAAAAAGTAATTTGGTCATTTCGATTTTCCCACTTTTTGTTAATCTTCTACAATCTTATAACATGCATTTTGAAGAGAGATGATGATGTATATTTATTATATGAGTCCCACTTGCAAGCCTCTTCATGTGTATTATATACCATGTTTCCTTTATATACTCAATGTGGGTCTAGTGCTTGAAAAAGGATTGCTTGAAAAAGGTGTCCAACACTGAAACGTTGCCACTTGTTTCAATAAAGATCACCAACTTCTAATTTGAACTTTGGAGTGCTGCCCGCTTCTTCCATTATATATCTACATAAGGACCAAGCCAGGACCTTTGGGGGCGCTGTACCCCTCCTTCGAAGCTGCTCCACAAACTGTGCAGACTTGAACTCTACAGTACTAGCATATGATTTTCCAATTATTATATATTATTGTATCAAATAAAAAATTGAGGTCTACATATGATGAAGTATCATGTATCTTATAGGAAAACATGAAACAGTTGGAGCAAAGCTCTTGAAGTCCTATCAAAAGATGAGGTGAGCCATTCAAGATGTTTATGAAAAAATTCTGTAGTAGAAAATTCCTTAAAAAAAGCCAATATTTTAAAAAAAGAAAGGCAATATTCCATTAACCCATAGGCTTTAAAGGGGTTGTCCACTTTCAGCAAATTATTGATACTGTTTGTGTTATGAAAAGTTATACATTTTTTCAATATACTCCCTGTGTCAATTACTCACGGTTTTCTAGATCTCTGCTTGCTGACATTCTATAGGAAGCATCATTGTTTACTTCCAATGGATAAAAATTGGTCCATGGTCATGTGACATACAGGTGCACGGCTTGTTAGTATCACAGAAAGTAATCAGAGCTGTGTGACATAAGGAACCTTGCACATAGCTTCTTGACCATGGACTGATTTTTTCAGAGGAAGCAAAGAATGAAGATTCCTACAGAAAGACAACAAGCAGAGATGTAGAAAACCATGGGAAAATTTTCAATACACAAACAATGTAATTATTTGCTTAAAGTGGAATTTATCCCTACTCTTTATCTCCCAGTATATATATTTCTAGAATACTGTGAAGTGTTGTCTGTAGGAATACATTGCCAGATTACATTCATCCAGAAAAGTATTTGTGAAGTCATATATAAATGTCGGATAAGATGAGCAAATAATTTCCCTTTACTAGAACCAAGCACCCTACTCTTAGCATTACCCCTCCTCCACAAAACTTTACAATTGGCACAATACACTAAGGCATTAATTGATCCAGGCAGGGCATTTTGGTGCCCTAGGCAGACAAGCAAAGTTCTACTCCCTCTTCAAATGTATCCCATCATAGCCCCCAACTTAGTAATGTTGCCAGCATAGCCCCCTCAGCTTAGTAATATAGCCTAGCATAGCCTCCCTTCGCTTAGTAATTTAGCCCAGCATAGCCTCCCTTCGCTTAGTAATGTAGCCCAGCATAGCCCCCTTCCACTTAGTAATATAGCCCAGCATAGACCCTATCCACTTAGCAATGTTGCCCGCATAGTCCCTTCTTCCTACTATTATAGGTCAGCATAACCCCCACTTAGTAATGTAGCCCAGTATAGCCCCCCACTTAGTAATGTAACCCAGCATAGTCCCCTTCAACTTAGTAATGTAGCCAGCATAGACCTCATCCACTTAGTAATCTTACCGGAATAGTCCCTTCCTCCAACTATTATAGGCCAGCATAACCCCCACTTAGTAATGTATCCCAGCTTAGCCCCTCACTTAGTAATGTAACCAAGCATAGCCCCCTTCCACTTAGTAATGTAGCCCAGCATAGACCCCCACCTCTTAAAAATGTTGCCAGCATAATCTATTCCTCCAACTAATATAGCACAGCATATCTCACCACTTAGTAATGTAGCCCAGCATACCCCTCCACTTAGTAATCTTGCCACTATAGTCCCCTCCACCTAGTATTTTAGCCCAGCATATACATTTCCACTTGTAGCATAACCTCATAACCTCTTCCATCTTCTTTATTCAACATGTTAAAAACCATATACAGGCAGTCCCCGGGTAACATACAGGATAGGTTCTGGAGGTTTGTTCTTAAGTTGAGTTTGTATGTAAGTCGGAACTGTATACTTTATTATTGTAACCCCAGTCAAAGTTTTTTTGGTCTCTGTGACAATTGGATTTAAAAAATTTTGGATTGTCATAAGACCCAGGATTAACCATAAATCTTAATTGCAGACACCTGTGATAAATGTTATAGCTGTTTATTGTAGTCTAGAGCTAAAGTACACTAAATTACCAACGTCCAGAGGGCCGTTTGTAACTAGGGGTTGTATGTAAGTCGGGTGTTCTTGTGTATGTTTTTCTTTGTTAAGCTGCCTCATTATGTTCTCTGTGTACTTTCATGTTTTAGTAAGATCTCAGTTGTTCCACCTACTCCGCCTCCTTTCTCCGAAGTAACTCCTGGGTATAACTCTGTGGTAATGTACTCAATTCAACACATTTTATTTCTGTCAGTGAGAAAATTTAATGGGAACCTTTCACCAGGGACCTCATTTCCACTAAAGATACATTGCAGGAGCCCATTTCAGCTGAATTTCACATATGCGTTTCTGCCATTTCTGCCAATTTTTTGCATACATTTAATAAAAACAACAATATGTGCTGTTCAGCTCTCAGCCCCCACCTGAGGGCCCCTTTGGGGGAAAGGTGGGGGCTAAGAGCTGAGGAGTGAGCAGCACAGACAAGGCACATGTTGTTTTTTGAAATGCATCTAAACCAAAGCCCAACCCCTGGGACTACGCAGAGGATTCTGTCAGGGTGCAAGGTAAGTTATAACACAATTATATTGTAATGAAAAAGCTTAGAAAAGGCAGAAAGGCATATTTGCAATGCAGCTGTAATAGGCTTCTGCAACCTATCTTTAGTGAAAATGAGGTCCCTGGCGACAGGTTCCCTTTAAGCAACACATCTAAACATGGGGTAGCAACTTGAACACAGGATCAGGTATTTTTAGTCCTATTATCGGGAGGAGCTGTAAAACAAGCCTATACAACAACAACTTGTGCCCATTGTAGCCTGGTCTCATAGCACAGAGGTAATTTATAAGCCTATGCTAGGTTTGTTGTTTTACGAGCCATCCTGGAAGGAGACAAAGTGGGAGATTTATCAATCTAAATGCACCAGAATTATAGCATAATTTGTGCCAAAAAACTAAAATGCCATGTGCCACATTTTTCATAGCTCATCTCTTTTTAAATTTTTCTGACTAGTATGACAAATGGGCATGTGCTATGAAAAGGGGCGTGAACTCATGGGGAATAGTCAGTGCGCCAATATATGTCAACATAAACTTGACCAACTATTAGAAGGTGCAAAGTACGTCACATCAATCTTAAACTACCTCCTTTTTGTCATCAGACACAGTGATAAATCTGGCACAGCAGAAGACTGGTCTAATGTGGGACACTTTGATATATCTCCTCCAATATGTTCCTAATGCCAGGCAACCCCTGAAACACATGACTTAAATGAAAAGATTACTTTATAAGTATATGAACTCCATTCTTTTTTTTACAGGAGCTCGGTAAATCAAAAAATTTTAATAAATCTGTGGAAAATATTTTTCTTTCTCTAACAACCCAAGTAAAAAGTAAGTACAATCATATACATTATTCAAAAATACTAGGTAACCTATTAAGGGCAGTGTGTATCTACACAGCAGACTAGGTCATGGGGATACATTTCTCCATATCTCCTGTAGTGCAAGTGATGGAGCATGAAAAAACTATACTGCTCCTGGAAAGTGTAGATTAGAGCAGAGTTTGCAGGAATCTATGATTTGCAAGCTACATTTTCTCTAGGGAAAGGACAGCCACTCAGCAACAGCCAATAGGTACAGACGACTACCCTCCAAATTCTGTCTGTCTGTATTGCTATGCATACAACCACAGCTTCAGGTGCGTCCCGATTGGAGTGGTGCCTCTTAAGCTCCACCCACTCAAGGCCTGCCTCAGGGGATTCTCTTTTCATTAGAGATTTTTGTAGTTATTTTATAATAGTTTTATATGTAATGAACAAGCTTGGTTCTAAATTATTTTCCCATTGGTACATGTATGTTTACCATTTATAAGAAGATAATCCTCCGTAAAATTACAGTATTTAGGAGCTTGTAATGAGATAAAAAATGTATGGAATGACCAGCTCTTGCAGTCATCACACTTCCAATCTTTATGGACTAATGTGCCTTTGTTAAGCCAACAATTAGAATAAAATTCAACCGCTGTAACCAGAATTTTGTTATGCCCGCATAATAGTGTATTACAAGAGAGTATTGGTAGGCCTGCAACGGGAGGGCGGGGGGCGCTGTTGCTGGATGGCTATCATAGATTCCTAGAAAATCTGCTTTTCACTATAGGAGACCAGCCAGTCAGCACCAGCTAATGGGTAGATCAGTACCTACCCAAATGAGTCCCTAGGACTTCAGTTTGAGTTGGAGAATTAAAAATGTTCTGTCAGGAACCATCATTATTGATAAAAGAGCAAAACAGATAACATTTTATATTTGATTACCTTAAAGGACACCTGTCATCAGGTCTCTGTCACTATTTCTGTCACCTCTACCTGTTGGAGCAGCTCACTAGGATCCATCACAGCCTTTATCTAGTCAATTCATACATTAATCATTACAAAATCATCTTTTCTTTATTATGTAAATGAGGCGGGTCACATGGACCAACTGGTAAATCAAGAAACACCTGTTATTGTAGCTGAATCTTGTATAAAATTCGAAAATCTTAGATGGTTTCAATGTACCTTGTGACAAAGGGCACTCAAAAAAAACCATCTGGTCTCAATGACCAAGTTGTGGCCTTTTGATTACAACATGGAGCTGGACATTCAAAAATGCATTACTTCGTACCTGCATCAGAACAGTGGTATAAAACGGATTCTAAAATACAAGAAAATAAGATTTTTTATAGGCCTCAAATTTTACTCTGTGGTAATTCATACAGAAAAAAAAAAACGTTCTAGAAAATGGGTATTCAAGCCTGAGTCTCACACACAGTCTCCGTGATATGTAATGTTCAGATCTTCAGTCCTTTTGGACTACAAAATAAAATTTTTTAATTATGTTTAAAAACAGAAAACATTACATTTGGTGTGGTGGAAGTCAAGCCCATGATTGTTTTCATGGGTTTTTTGTCTTGTGAATGTATTAAATATTCTCTGTCTGTCTTCTACTGCTGTATACTATAAGCTGCATGTATTGTCTTGTCTATTTAAACAATTCTAATATTGTGCTAAGTTAATAGGTTATCTTAAGAAGAATCTTTTGGATTACTGTAGCCATGTAAATTACTAACAGTAGGTTGTTACACCAAGTCAATGTGGAAAACTATGATGTACGCTGATCGCCGGCTCAATGGTGCCATGGCTTCTGGAGCACAAAGGCCTCCCCTCTCAATAACAGCCTCTGTTGCGACTAGCATAATACCATAGACAGGAGGTTCTTGGATAAGTCCGCTATTATGAAGGTAATCTGATGCTGCTTAAATAGCTTACTTTGGACAAGTATAATGAGGGAACATCAGTGAAAGTATTACATTGCTGTGTTAGCCTTCTCTGAGATGCTCAAAAACATGCACGTTTAGTTAGTTGTTATAGGGAACCTACTATGAAGTAAGATGGGTGGTAGAGTGCATATAATTGGATGTGCGGATTAGCCCTTTTAAGGGCTAATCTCACATCCCCACAATATTACTAACTTTTATTTCGCTAATATGTACATTTTGTAAAAGGCGAATGGGGTGTGGAGTTGCCGGAGCTGAGGCTACACGGCGCGGATATCCACTCCCCAGTAGCCTCTTTGACCCTCTACCAGATAAATTTGGTTATCGGTTTTAAGCCAAGCACCGATGCACCACCATAACGATCGGGTGTGCCAAAATTACTGGGCAATTGCGGCACAAATGGAAATATCGGGAAACCCGTCAAAAGTGCGCGTTCGGACCTTAGTAAAATGAGCCCCACATGGGTGCAAAAGTTGAGTCAAGTTGGTACCTATAGGGAAAAATAACCAATACTGGATTATACTGTATATACCTTGCTTCAGGCTGGACCAAGCAAAGATTTTGTGAATGTCCTCAAAATCCCAAAATTCCAAGGAATCAACACTTCTCCTAGGAAAACTTTCTCTTCAGTCTTGCCAGATGCCACACGTGATATCTGCAAGAGTTTTGTCTCCAGCTTGTAGCGGTCAACTGTAACTGCACACAAATTTGAATATTTAGCAAGATGTTACCTAAGTAGTAAACTGATGTTCCGTTTTTTATTGTGTTGTTGGATATGTGCAAGACATCACATTCTTCAGCAAAAACAAAGGACGATTTCCATTCTTTCAACAGAACCATGGTTCATGTAGCAGTATTCATGTCTGAATACGCAGCAGAGGAGATAGATAAACCGAAAAGCATTAAAGAGGGCTACCAGACTAAATAAGGAACCTGTACTAGAGGGACTGTCAATGGAACAGTACAAAATACAAAGACAGAATAAAAACACAAAATATGAGCAAAGGACTCAGTCTCTCCCATCAGCTGGGGTAAGAAACCAGTCATAGAGTGAACGAGAAGGGAACTGAGATGCAGTGTAGGGAATGACGGGGGGTCCCAGAGGGGTGAGGGGTTTAGCTATGCATAGTTCTGGTTTCTGCTAAGTAATTACAGGAAGAAGAAGCCAGGTCCATCATTTCTACTTCTGTGTGCTAGTTCTCCATTCTCCCTGTACTCCCTCTCTGACACATACATCTGGAGGTAGTGTAACAGTAAAAATATGACTAGACATTGTATAAAAAAAGTTTTCCTATGGGGTAATATAGTATGAGGCTGTATAGACTTTTTGCTGGGGTTACAATGTTCTAAAATATACAGTTCTAATCTTACATAAAGAGTAACCTAAGAACAACATACAGAACCTATCCTGTAGTAACCCGGGGAAGCCGTACAGGCGGTTCCCTACTTAAGGAACACCCGACTTAAGACAACCCATAGTAAAGAACAGACCCCCTTCTGACCTTCTGGGGAAGCTTTCTGAATGCTTTACTCTATTCACAGACTGCAATGATCAGCTGTAAGGTGTCTGCAATGAAGCTTTAGTGATAAGCATTGGTCCATCCAGAAAAAAACATGTTAACCCATAAGGGGAAGAAGCCATTACAGCTTAAGGCTCAGTCACATTTTTGGATTCGACATGCGTCGCTTTATATGGTTATAACTTTTGAACACGTTACTTATCAAAGCGGATTCTGAGATTGTTGTTTGGTGTTCCCCACATGTTGTACTTCATTTAGTGGTAAATTGGGGTGATAAAGGTTTGCGTGTAGTTACAAAAAAAAAGAAAAAACATGATGAATTTTACTGAAAAATTTCCATTTTGGAAATTGAAATCATTGCGTTTTTCAGGAAGATAGCTTTACCACCTAAATAAGTTGTGAATAACATTCCATTGTCTACTTGCATTTTCATTAATTTTGAAATGTCTGGATAAGTATTTTGATGTCACCGGCTTACAAACGATATCGCTTTTTCGGATTTCCAGAAGTGACTATTTTGGGCGATAAATACAGTTTTGAATGAAAATTTACATATTTAGCATCAAAACCCCCCAGTATAACCACCCAATTCAAATCTGCACCCCCTCAAGCTATCAGGAAAAGATTTTCGAGATTGTTAACCCCTTGAGATCTTTATAGTAATTACTCAAATGGAGGCGAAATTTAGAATAGTCAAATGGTTTGCCGTTATACGTTCATTTAGCCCTAAAATTTACACATTTCCAAAGGATAAAAATACAAAACCCACCATACATTTGTTCACAATTCTGCCGAGGCAGAGACCCCCCATATGTGGGCCGTGACTTGTGTTTAGGGCACAGTGAGGCGCAGAAGCGGAAGGAGCACCCTGCAGCTGCCCGGATTACTTTCCGTCATTGGCATCTTTTGAAGGCTTGTAAAAAATTCACTTTTGCGCTATTAGGCATGTGATGGCATTTTTTTTGCGGGATGAGATGCTTTTCCAATGTTACCATTTTGGGGTGGATCACAGATTGTTGAAAAGTTAGGAACTTCTTTTTGAGAGCAGGAGTAGCAAAGATCACTTCTCTCACTGGTTTTGGTACGTTTTGTGTTGGTGGTGTTCCCGTTAGACTAATAATCGATTATCTGCATTCTATGGGCGATACGATAACGTGGATACCAGACAGAATATATTTCTTGCGTTTACAATTGTAAAATAAAACCCTTTTATTGTGGGGAAAAAATCATTATTTTGATTGCCATCTTCCACGTGGCATAACTTTGTGACGTTTTTTGGCAGGAGCTGGTGATGGCTTGTCAAACGGGACACGTGTACTTTGCACCAGTAGCATTCGAGAGACATAGTTTTTTTGATCACTTTTTATAGCATTTTTCGTGGGATTGAATAGGTAAAATCATAATTTTGGAGCAGGTTTAAACAGTTTTCTGTACGGCGTCATCGTGCGGGTTCAATAATTATTTATTTATTCAGACGGGTGTTTACGGGACGCCGGTGATACTATATATGTGGGGTTTGTGTTATGATTTAGACTTTTTGTTTAGTTAATGTCGCTTTATATGTTTGGGGCTTTTGGCATTTTTGGTGATTTATTACTTTATTTTTTATTGAATAAATTTTTTTTTTACTTTTTCAATTCTTCCACCATGGGAAATGAACAGCAACATCGATGCTTGTTCATAATAATACCCTGCAATACTTATGTAGGCAGGGCATTATCAGTGTAGCCTATGCACTGATAGGGTGGCACTCTGGCCAGTACGATGACGTCACAGGACGCCATCTACCGGCAGTTCATGCAGGTAACACTGGGGTCCAGATCGGACCCCAGTGATTACCGTTTAGCAATGATCGGTGCCACCCGAAAAGGATTCGGGCGGGGGCGATCGGGGGGGAAAGACCCCCAGATGCATGTTAGATGCAGGCGTCCGATTTTGACGAAGGCATTAACGGCGTTTAATCACTGCGATCAGAACAACCTCGAGCGAGGGTGTTACACTGGGGTGCCGGATACAGTCACAGCCGGACCCGTGTTTCTCGATGCGGTTCGGACTCAAATTTTGAGCTGGACCGGCATCGGCTCAGCGTCCGATATAGCGGACGCTGAGCGCTAAGTCACTGAGCTCAGCGTCCGAATATCGGACGCTGAGCGTTAGAGGTTAAACTCCAATGTCACTGGGGCCATATTTTTTTTGTCTGGATCTACAATGATAAAGTTATACAGTTTCGAACTTACATACAAAAAGTCAAATTAGAACCAAACCCTCCAGACCCTATCTTGTACGTAACCCGGGGGACTGCCTGTTATTTCAAAAAAACTTGCATGTGCATTTACCTTTAAACATTCATTAAATGATGATCAACTGTATTTTTCCTAACACGGTTTTGTTTTATGCTTGGAGATTTTATCCGGAAAGCAGGTAAGTCTTACCATACCGAGAATAAAAACGAAAGAAAAAACACAGGGGATAAATAAAACGCTTGGATTTGGTTTAGAAGGCAGCAGAGGACTAAAAGAAGTTCTATAAGACCAAAAGTTCTGGGACAGAAATGCCAGACCATTACAGAGAAACAATGTGTTGGTGCCAAACACTGGCTACAGAAATACCACATATGCAAAAAATATGCGGCACCTTGCCCCGTGCAAAGGTTCCAGAAGTGGTCTGCCTCCATTGATCAAAAGAAACTTCTACCTACAGTGAAGTGGTACCAGTAGGGCACAATACATAAGACATTTCATAATAAATTGTATTTTTTTAATAGGAAATTTTCCTTGATAGTTCGGCGTATGCAAACATTCTGAGGTTTCAAAATTATGTTATTCTACATCTTTAATAAATAGAAGCCCTGAAAAATTAGAATGTGTTGTTGTAACCCTTTTATTTTGGTGCCATTTGCTGGAACCATTCCTGTCATGGAAAATGTGTACGTAAGTGGCATTTTCAATCATGCTAGACAAGAGAAAGTGAACGTCTACAATTTGGTCTTTTAACTGCAGGTTTTTTCTTTCTTCTCCAGTACACAAAAAAAAATCTTATATTTCATAGCTCATAATAAATTATTAATGTGTCATGCCCCATAAGAAATAAGCTATCATTTCATCATCAAGGCGGGGAAGAATAATTATTTATTGATTCGTTGGGGGTACCATTGGACCACTACCCGAATACAGGGTAAGCGGATTGTGTGAGATCTGGGTGGGGATACTTTGGACTCATTGGGGCAGATTTTATCAGCGGTCTGAAAGTCAGAATATTCCAGGTGCCCCATGACAACACAATTCACAGCTCCCTTAAAATATTCAGAGCATCTGGTAAAATGAAAGTGAGCTAGCTGTAATGGTTGCCATGGGAACTGGAAATATTCGACTTTCAGACCACTTGATAAATCTGGCCCCATATCTTCTATGTGCATTACTTGAGAATCCAGCATTGTTTGTCCCTTGGGATAGCTGTGACTTCTTCTTGCCATATCTGTAACACAGTGTGTAAACTTTGAGGCATTGGCAGTGTTACCATACTGCCCCCGGGTTAGTACGCAGAAAAATGTAAAAATTGGGGCTTAATGGTATGGGGCGCTGGACGCCTTAACCGCGTGGGAGGGTCTCACCAGAGATTGTTGACATGATTCTACTCACACAATGGACATTATTGAGGATAATAACAAGAGCAAAATAAAATTGCTAAAACAGCTACAGAAATAAAATCCAATTAAAGATATTTTTGTCCAAAAAAAGGACGCTGTTTAGGGAAGGTTCCTTCTTCTGACTTAAAAAATGGACAGTAAACAACAATCTCCGATCAGCAGATATAAAAGGCCAAACTCATTAAGTTAAATAGGGGAGAGGTGAGGGAACACCCATCCAGTTAAGAGAACTGATGTGCATGTAAGCACAGCGAGGATCTAAAGTGTATAATTTAGGATTTTAAAATAATAATGATATCAGAAGTAAATTACATGGGGCGTTGTAAATCTGGGTAGGCCTTGCCTGCGGGCCTGCGCACAAAGAGGATACTAAGCCGGGAAAAGTGGAGCATGCCACCGGAGATCGATAGTGGATGAGTAATCGCGCATGCGCACCTCCGCGTTCCTCTGAGGTGCGCATGTGCGATTACCGGTCCACAATTTGTTATTGCAATTTCTCCCGAGTACGGAGGACACCCGGGTGGATGTTACTTCCTGCCAGAAGGGAAGAGTGCCAGTTTTTTCCTATAGAACAGTGTTGGCGGAACCTTTTAGAGGCCGACCCAGGCCCAAACTGCAAACCCAAAAACCCCCTTACTTATCGCAGGTGCCAACAAAAATTTAAGCAGTAACTTATTGCCTCCCGTTTTTGAACAACTTTCAATCAAATTGGCCTCCAGGGGACAGCAACACAGACATTAATCTGGAAAAATTCGATTTGTCCTTGTTACACAGAAATTTGTGGGGCCGGCGGAGGTCCTCTAAAGATTATTCGGACCTGTCCACTCATTCTCCCTCCCGAAAGTCCCAAGTAGCGAAGAATCACTTAATATTATGACTGAAAGCAGCATATTGTAGTTGCATGGAACTGCAAAAGATTCTTTGAGTTATGTCTGGTGCGTGGGAGATGGCCCCCGGTGCCCCAAAGAAAGGCGCTCGGAGTCCGCCTCTGGCCCCGTGCCAAGGTTCGCCACCACTGCTATAGAAGTAGTGATTTTCAGTTTCACTCATTGTCCCCCTTTGTAGGCTATACATTTAAAGTTTTTCTGTTAGTGGGGCCATGAGTTGTTGAAAAATATAACATTTTGGGGGTGGGACTAGAAAAGCAAAATTTTCTGACTTTCTAAATGTTTATTCTATAAGTCAGTACGATGTGGGGATGCACAAATTATCATATAGAGCAATATACTTTTTTATCACTTTTTTGTGGGATGAAATAGGTGAAATCAGGAATTTTTGTGGGTTTTTTTTAACAGACGTTCATCTTGTGGGTCAGAAATGATTCATTTTATCTACGAAATTATTTACGAACAGTGGTGATAATATATGTGTGGGGATGGTTGTTATGATATTGAAACGTTTCACATTATATGTCATTTATCTGTTAATGGGGATTTTGGGGATTTTTATTAATTTATTATTATTGAATAGTTTTTTTACTGTTAGTTAGCTGAAGACCCATGTGTTATGATTCTAGGGTCCAGCGGGCCCTTCAGCATCAAATATATCGGACGTAAAGTGTTAGGGCAAAAGGGGCCCCATGGAGAAATATGCTTGGGCACAGCCTCTCCTAGGTAAGCCCCTGTGTATGAGGCTTGTTAAATTGTCTGTAATTTACTGGGGAAACTGATCAAAATTTAAATAGTTTGGTCGGAAGACCTCAAAAAAAATGTTAATTTTTAAAAATGACAAAAGAAATTCTCTTGCATTGCCATATTCTGACACTTGTTTTCATACTTGGTAGTAGTTATTTAGATGTTGTTTTTTGCGGAATAAGATGACCCTTTTTATTGATTTCAATTTTGAAAACGGCCAACTTTAATTACTTTTGATTACATTTTATGGGATCAGAAATGGAGAATGAAAAATAATTTCCTATTAAAATAGGTACACTTACGGATTGCATTCTTCTCTTCTCGTCCCCAGAGACTAAGTTTTTAAATGCTTTGATCAAGGATCTCCAGAGTGCAGGTCTTCTGTTGTATGTGATTGCAGTCTCTATTTCTCCAGTCACATTGGCATGGTCAATGCTGCAACGTCAGTGCTGACACATTGTGCTTGTCATGCTAGACGGAAAACGTTAACACAATCATGGATTTTCAAATACTATACAACATCTAACAATAGTCAAAGGCATTAGGACAGTTGAGAGATGAGAAAACTTCCCATCAATAATTACAAATAATACAACATCTGTAGATGATGAAAATTGATATTTGTAATCATAATTAATACAATGTAGCAATGGCATATGCATTCTGAACCAGTGTGAATCTGTGGAATAATTTTTCCACAGAAAAATGTTTATTATTGGGTGACTCAAACCTGCTTCTATCCCTAATGAATAGGACCACTTAGATATAAGTTAATTGATAAGGCTGCGTTCACACTAAAAGTAGTCTTCACACCATAAGGTACATTCACACTGCCCCTCTGTGGGGATGATACGATATACCGAGTATAAGCCGACCCAGAGTATACGCCGAGAACCCTAATTTTTCCACACCAAAAACTGGAAAAACATATTGACTCGAGTATAAGCGAGGGTGTTGTGAAATGTATTGGTCCAGGCACCCCCCAGTTCTAGCCAACCAGCCCCCTATAGTATACAGCCAAGTCCAGGCCTGCCCCCCAGTAGTATTACAGCCAGTCCAGCCTGCCCAGTAGTATACCGCCAGTCCAGCCCATGCCCCCAGTAGTATACAGCACTGGCCCCCAGAGTATACAGCAATGCCCCACGTTAGTATGCAGGCACTTGCCCCCAGTATGTATGCCAGCACTGCCCCCAGTCGTATGCGCACTGCCCCCAGTATATGAAGCAACTGCCCCCAGTAGATGCAGCACTGCCCCAGTAGTATGCACACTGCCCCACAGTAGGTATGCAGCAATGCCCAAAGTGTATGGCAGCACTGCCACAGTAGTATGAGCACTGCCCCAGTAGATATGCAGCACTGCCCCAGTAGTAGTGCAGCAATGCCACAGTAGTATGCAGCCCTGCCACCAGTAGTATGCAGCACTGCCCCCAGTAGTATGCAGCACTGCCACCAGTAGTATACAGCACTGCCCCCAGTAGTATGCCGCACTGCCCCCAGTAGTATGCAGCACTGCCCCCAGTAGTATGCAGCATGGCCCCATAGTATGCAGCACTGCCCCCCTAGTGTATGCAGCACTGCCCCCAGTAGTTGCAGCCACTGCCACCAGGTAGTATTGAAGCACTGCACCCAGTAGGTATGCAGCACGCCCCCAGTAGTATGCAGAACTGCCCCCAGTAGTAATGCAGCACTGCCCCAGTAGTATGCAGATGCCCCCAGTAGTATGCAGCACTGCCCCCAGTAGTATGCAGCACTGCCCCCAGTAGTTACAGCACCCTAGCCTGCCCGTGTGGTATACAGCCTGCCCCCAGTAGTATACCGCACTGCCCAGTAGTATACAGCACTGACCCCCAGTAGTATACAGCACTGCCCCCAGGAGTATACAGAACTGCCCCTAGTAGTATACAGCACTGCCCCCAGTAGTATTACAGCACTTTAGCTGCCCCGTGTGGTATAAGCCTGCCCCCGAGTACCATTTACAGCCTGCCCCCAGGATAATACAGCACGCACCCAGTAGTATACAGCACCCAGCCTGCCCCGTGTGGTATACAGCCGCCCCCAGTACCATACAGACCAGCCTTCCCCGGTAGTATACGCCTGCCCAGTAGTAGAAAGCTTGCCCAGCATTAACAAAATAATAAATGTTTACCTCACCTCCGGTGGCCACGAGGCAGCGCTGCTCCACGATGTCTGAGCGGCTCGTCTCAGGCTTCCGCGGCCCGTCTTTTTCTTCTGACGGGCGCTCGCATGCTCTCTCTATCGGCCGGCGCCTAGTATGACGCAGAACAATGGCGGCGCCCTGCACAAGAAAGAAGACGAGCGGTGGAAGACGAAGACGATAGCCGCGCGGACATCGGGGGAGCAGAGCTGCACATCCGCGGCCACCGGAGGGTGGTATATCGTTTATTATTTTTTTTTAAGTGGTTTTAACTCGTATATGACTCGTGATAAGCCGAGGGGGACGGTTTTCAGCAATTTCTTTTTGCCTGAAAAAACTCGGCTTATACGACGAGTATAACGGTAGATACGGCTGACATACGCTCGTATATACACCCCCCATAGACGGCACAATAGGGCACATGGCGTTTTACAGGAAGGTACATTGCCCTTCCGTGGCCGGGAAAAGATAGGGCATGTCTTATTTTTCCCAGAATATGGGGCGGCCATGGCATGCTATGGAGCAGGGCGGCCAACAGTTGTGCCCGCCGTGTACCCCAAGCAATAAAAAATAAAACATGTGGAGGAATTATCAGGGCTTGTTTGCCAGTCTTCAAAGATCCAGGGAAGGGGCTCTGCAGCAGATTCATAGACAAAAAGTATACCAAAATAAGGCCGAAGTGTAGTTGCCACAGAATAAAGTACCATGCTACTATTTAACACCGATGAAACATCATAAAATTAAACTCAAGTGGTGCCTTTTAAAAAACTTGCTCAGCCTGCAAAAAGCAAGCCCTCATTAAGTTGGGAAAACTTAAAAAAAGTTTATAGCTTTTGGACAGATGAAAAATAACAAACATAATAGACTTTGAGGCACTAAAAGAAGTGGCTGTATAAGCGTTAATATCTACGGATGAGTGAGTAAATGAGTTTGACCTCTTAAGATAAGACAAATTTTAATAGTTTGCAACACTTCAACTGTTTATGAGGTTTAAAAGTTTGTCATGGGGGGAATGAAAAGTTACTGTGGAAAGGAAAGGATGCCTGCACTGCCACTTTCAACAAAGGACTGTGGAAGTGGGAGAGAGAGGGAAAGAGGAAACGGAGTTAAGTAAGTTTATTGTGTCTGTGCTTGATGACTTAAATGAATCTTCACTGGTAAAGTTCTTTATAGTTTGAATTGTAATTATTTGCTACACGGGTAGTTTCTTCATTTATTGATGTTTGAATACCTAAAATGTTTTAAATTTAATTAATGCATAATACTTCTGTATGTATACAAATTTTCACTGCTAATCCAATTTTACGTTACCCTTTCAAACTTCCAAGAAAAAGTGTCTTGTTTGGGTCATAAGTTTCTTTGTCCTTGACTTGGATCCACTTCTGATTTCATGTACTTTCTTCTCTGGCTTGTGAATAAGATGGTGTAGACTTGGGGACTTTTGCAATGTTAAAAAGGCATTATATATTAATATTATTTACAGGGTACGTTTACAGAGGCGCTGGACAGATTAAAGTGAATCTGTCAGTAGTTGTAACCATACAAACTGAAGACGTGTAGGACATACCTTGTGTGCATTGTAATTACCAGTAGGGGACTGTTGAAAAATGCTGCAATTATATCCAGGATTTAACTGGATCTGAAGCGCTCATGATGTGTGAGATCTCCTCAATGTACTGCTGCAGAGCCTTCCACTCCATCTATGTAATTCTGATGTAATATCAACAGAATCCTGCTAGAGCAGAGAGGAGAGGAGGGGTGTGCTGTGTTCAGTGAAGAGATCCCCAAACCATTGCCAGAATCCAAGCTACATCCTGAAATATAAATAAGCCAACAAAAATATGGATCTGTGGTTCCATTGTTGCACTTTGCAGTCATTGAAAAGTGAAGGTCACTACACGTGCAAACTGGGCGGAAATGAAACCTGCTATGAGTTTTGCGGTTGGGCAGTAGGCTCACAAACTGCGCTGTGGAAACCACATATGTGTTCATGGAGGCTAGCTCATTCAAACTCCACATGAAAGGCCCAATTGTTCATTGATACTGGGAAAATTAGGAAAAAATATACTTAGCCCCACGGAGAAAAGGGGGCCCCTGCTTTTGGGGGTTTTTTTTTTCTAGCGGGAGCAGTCCCCAAACTAATGTGCATCCTGGGGATGGCTCAGAAGTGCCTGTGTACAATGCATATATATTTCACTTTCCAGTTTGATGAATCAGGAGATGACGGGGGACGGAATGTATTCAGACCCCTTTAAATTTTCACTCTTGGTGTCATTGCAGCCATTGGTAAGATCAAAAACGTTTTTATGACTCATTAATGTATACTCTGCAACTCCATAAAACAGGAAATGAGAATTTTTGCTAAATTTATTAAATAGAAAAAGCGGAAATAACACATGGGCATAAGTATTCAGATCCCCTTTGTCAGTATGAGTAGAAGCACCTTTTGAACTAGTACAGCTATGAGTCTTCCTTGGGAATGATGCTGCAGCAGGTTTTCTGCCATTCTTCTGAAGATGTTATCCAGTTCACTCAGTTGGATGGTGAACATTGTAGAAGTCATTTAAGTTCTACAGCTGCTTAATTGGTGGGTTTAGGTCAGGGCGCTAGCTAGGCTGTCCAAGGAATGGTCACACAGAGTTGTTCTGATGAAGCCACTGCTTTGTCAGTTAGCGGTGTGGCCTTAGGATCATTGTCTGTGTGGAAAGGTGAACCTCGGACCCAGACTGAGGTCCGAGCCACTCTGGAAGCGGTTTTCATCAGATAGTTCTGGTATTTGACCAATTCATCTTTAATTCAATGCAAACAGTCGTCTTGTCCATGAAGTTAAAAAAAAACTCCCCCATAGCATGATTGCTGCCACATACATGTTTCCCGTTGGTAGGTAGTGGATGTGGATGAGCAGTTCATGTTTCTCCACACATTACCGCTTACCAAAAAAAATCAATATCTTGTATCAGTGGTAGGCTATGCCCGGGAAAAGGCGGTGTGTGAGAGCTGCTCACCCCCCACCACCTCCTCCATAGAGAAAGGAAACCATGGCATACGGTGACCCTATTACGAGGGAAAGTTAGGACTTTTGATCATACCAATAGTCGGACAATGGAACAAAGGTAAAAAATTTATGGCGGTCTGTGAATACTTCCGTACGCACTGCAAAAAAAGTTGTTGTCCATCAGGTCAACTTAGGCCCTGTTTAAAAATGTGTAAAGTGGGAAGGAATGTACATGTAAAAATGTCACGTTCTAGACCTCAAATATATCCTTTAATCATACTCACTTGCTATGATGGATGGCAGTTTGGCGGGACTTCCCTTTCCTTCTTCTATCTTATTTTTCCATAATCTGTGCTTAGATATAAAATTTATCTGTCATATCATTTTGAGACTTGGAAATCTAATGAAAAAAGAGAGAATTTAGATAGAATGATTTACACTGGTTAGGGAATGAAGAAGAGCTTGAAGCAAGCGATCAGAGCTGCTTGTTCAAGAACCTGTTAAAAGTAAAAATATAAAAGTAAAAAAATTAAAAACACAATACATTTTTTCTAATAAAAGAATAAATTAAATACAAGTGTATAAAGTCCCCTAAACACAAACATTCCCTATACAGTCTCATAAAGTATAATCACCAAAAAAACCAATATTGGTTATCGCAGCGTCGTAACAATCTGTACAATAAATCAGAAACATTATGGATCCATTCCCGGGAATGCCGTAAAACCAAAACTGAAAAAACTCGCAAAAAGTAAATCATAAAATGCCTTCACAGAATGTTCAAAAACTATTAGTGCACCAAATGGTTTACCAATGAAAAGGACACTTAACATGTAAAAAAATAAGCCAAAACCGCCTGTCAACCAAAAAATATTAAAGTTATATCTCTGACTGGCAATATAAAAACAAATGAGATTTCTTTAGTATAGTTTAGTTTATCCAGTGAAAAATTGTAAAAATAATATTTAAAAAAACAATATAAAGACAGGTATCACCGTAATCATAGTGATCAATAGAATATAGTATTTTTAGTGTATGGTGTGCCGACCCCAAAAAATACATTACGAAGTGAAACAAATTTAATGATATTTTTCTTTTCCTCTATACATGCAAGAGTTAATAAAAATGATATCAATTAAGCTAATGACCACTAAAATGAAAGTATTTGTAAAGTGCTTGATATGTTAAAAATAAGCCTTTATGTCCAAAGTGGCAAAAAAAATAATGCATAATCTGCCTCTGAATGCGTTGCACGGTTACCTTCGAGGACCTGGACGTGTGCCATACAGCAGGTTACCACCAAATATGGGATATGTTATACTCGGGAGAGTTTTGTATCAAACTTTGTGGAGAGCGTTTAGTATTTTATCACTGAGGAATTGTACATTTATGGAAACACATCACTTAGCCAAGAAAATGGTTAATTTCAAAATTGCATCCGATTTCGTTTTAAACCCCTGTTAAAAACAATTAAAGGAAACCTACCACTTGAAGTGGCAGGTTCTGATGGAAATACCGGGCACCAGCTCAGGGTGAGCTGGTGCCGGAGCTTATTTTTGGTAGTGTTTAAAACCGCGGTATCGCGTTTTAAAACACTTTTTAAAAGTAACCAGCCGGCGCAGGGAGGTACGCGCTCGGCGCTTCCATTGCGCGAGGGCTCTCCTTCACTTCCTATGTAGCCGCGGCACGGTCGCGCGCATGGTAAGCGCCGAGCGCGTACCTCCCTGCGGGCATAAAGTTTAAAGAAGTGTTTTAACCACGATACCGCGGTTTTAAAACACTAACAAAATAAGCTCGGCACCAGCTCACCTGAGCTGGTGCCCGGTATTTCCATCTGAAACTGCCACTTCAAGTGTGGTAGGTTCTTTAAAGGGTTTAAAAAACTTCATAAAGGTGTTTGTGTACGGTGAGGAGTGTATGTAGTTTCTATAATGGGGTAATTATGGGGTTACTTTTATTTAGGCTTCTTAAAGAGACTTGAAACCAGAGCAGGTCCCTCAATAGCAGGATTTTGCGTTTTTAGAAAAATTAAAAATCGCACATAACGTTCAAAGCCACTAACATCTTACATAAATGAGAGTATGCATAAAAAACCATGTCCACATAAAGTAGACATTCGTGATGATGTGTAGGATAAGTTTTTTGTGTGTGGGCTATGTATGGATAAATAGTAGAAATTTGAATTTCGAAAATCGAGAAAAATTTTCCCAAATTGTTACCAAATATTGTTTTTACATAAATAAAACGCAAAATATACCACCAAATTTTTCAACTAACATGAAGTACAAAGTGTCACAAGACAACAATTTCAAAACCCCTTGGATATGTTAAAGCGTTTCAAGAGTTATAAACCATTATAGGGAAAAGGGCCAGATTGAAAAAATGGTCCGTGTGTCAGGAAGGTGAAAAGGGCTTCGGCGTTAAGGGGTTAAGATTCCATAAAGAAAAAAAAAACAGATGGCTCATTGTCAATTAGTTTTACAATAAAAACTTACCATATGACATTCTATGGCCCCTTGAGCACAAGATTGAGGTACAAAATTACTACATACAACAAAGTTTTTAAGAGTATTACTTTAAGAAACATTGAGGACTGATGTGTGTGTGATGAGCAAGGGGGAATCACATGCCAGATATTGTGATGAACATACATGTAGAAGTGAGATTCACATGCCAGGGGTTTGTGTTGTTCATCAAGCCATTAATATCCCTTACTCCCCCCTAGCTATCTTGTATAGTTAATGAGACTTGGAAACCTCCTACTACAAAAGCGCCGAGGGAATCTGGCTCTGTAGGGGGTAGCTATTAACTAATATCTTTGGGAGCCACAGCGACTCTAAAGGCTGAGGAAACTTCCCTCCAATTTTAAACCAAAAGACAAAGGATTATAAAATCTCAGACCAATATTGTTATGGACAGTTATAGAGTTTGGTCCATCTCAGATGAAGGGCAAATACAGTTTTGGACTGGATAGGCCGGGTTTCATAGTGCCCCAACTCCCTAGGTTCTAGCATGTTGGGACACCAAGATATAAATATCTTGGAATGAGACCATAGCAAAATGGGTCAGGTTTGGTATGAATGCGATCCAGGGATTGACCCGATCCAATGATACCAGAACCAGGACCCTATGATTCGTCTTCAGAAGCTTTGACTCTCAAAGGTTTGGCTAGGATTTAATACCAGGTAGGAGGGGGTCCTCAAAGCACGCCTGGGAGTGTGCAGGGGGTGTCTGCCACTAATATAATCAGAACACCACTGGTGCCCATGGTCTTTGCTTGAGGAAACAATTCACCTTCAAAAAGCACAGGAAGGATCTTTAACCCCTTCCTGACTTGCCGGGTCTCGATGCATGGAGAGGGCTCGTGGGTCAGGCCCTCTCCATAGCCTGTAAGTCTTTGGTGCATATTGCAGCAAAGGCTTACCGGTAGCACCCGCGATCAGTGCTATGGGCGCCGCGTGACGTCATCGGGGAGCAGCGATCCGTCGACCCGAAGTACCAAGGCTGTCTTATTTTAACCCATTCATTACAATGTGCTATTAGCACATTGTAATGAATGAGGAGGAAAATCCCCATATACTGCCATACTATAAAGTTAAAGTACCCTAGGGAGTCTGAAAAAAAGTAAAAGTAAAAATAAATGAAAGTTTAAAAAAAAATTATAATAAAAAAACCCTAAAAATTCTAATCACCCCCCTTTTCCTAGAACTGATAGAACTGTATTAATAAACAGTAAAAATCACATAAGGTATCCCCGCGTCCGAAAATGCCCAATCAAAATATAATAACGGGTTTTCATTGCGTTTTACCCCGTAATGGAAAATAGCCCCCAAATTTGAAAGTTGCACTTTTTTTTGCCATTTTGAAAAATATTTAAAAAAATCAATAAAAAGTGATCAAAAGGTTGCGCAGTCCTAAAAAGCTATAGCAATAAAAATGCATCAAAAGTTGCCAAAAAATGGACACCACCCACAGGTCTGTACACCAAAGTATGAAAAAGTGATTGGCGGCCAGAAGATGGCCCAAAATTAAAAAAAAAAAATTGTACAGGAGGTTTTATTTTTGTAAGGTATGAAAACATTATAAAAACCTAAGCAAATTTGGTATCCCCGTGATACACACAACTAAAAGAATAAAGTAGACATGTCAACTGTGGCAACACAGTGAAAGCTTTGTAAATCCGAGCCCTCCAGAAAACGTTTGCAAAATGCGTTTTTCACATTTGGAATTTTTTTTCCCGCTTCCCAGTACACGGATGCAGGGTATATTAAATACCGTCACTATGAATTTGTTATACAAATATAACCATCACAGAGCAAAATAAAAAAAAAAGTTATAGATTTGAAGGTTACACAAGGTAACTAAAATACTAAATACCCTTGTATTTGTACTCTGCGATATACTCGGATATATATATCTATTGTGTGTTACTGTATGCCTAAAGAGAACCCGTCAAAGCAAAAAAACCCCACTAAAACAAATATATTTTAATAAAACTGCAATTAGAAAGCTCTGCATCTATCCCTTCATTGTCCCCCTACATGCCTCTAAACCTAAGCAATAAGGTCTTAAAGCTGTATGCAAATGACCATGTGAAATGTCCAATGAGTCATTAGGCATATTCAAGCGTCCAGCTTATTCATGAATGGGAGGGCCCCCAGGCACACCCCCAGTGTCTGATGACAGCACTGTATACATATGTTTGAGGCTTATAATGAGATATAATCCTGGTGCTGGTGGCCAGTGCCCCTGCAGCCTGGTGTGTGCAGGTGTGTGTGATAGGAGAGATACAACAGCTCCCAGGCAGCCATGTTATAGCAGAACATTCTGTCAGTTGTATTGTAGCTGATGCACGTGTCAAGCTGTGTATTAGGAGGATGGAGCATGTCAGCAGATGCAGCACAGACACTAGCAATGCTTTACGATACATTAACACAGACATGAGCAGGGGGAGGGGAGGGTACAGAGAGTGACATTCACGCCTCTATATTCAACGTTTGTAACGCATGCGTTAAACACGACGTGCTCTCTGGATGCTTTACTATAGTCCCAGAAGATCAGCTGTAAGGTGTCTGTAATTAAGATTATTTTATCCTTGGTCTCCAATTGTCACTGGGCAAAAAAATAAAATTTGTCTGGAACTACAACTATAAAATATACAGTTTCGACTTACTGATATACTCGTGTATAAGCCGAGTTTTTCAGCACAAAAATTGTGTGAAAAAGTCCCCTCGGCTTATACACGAGTCAAAAGTGTAAGTGTATCTTAAAAAATAAATAACGTACATACTCACCCTCCGTGGCCCCGATCGCAGGTGCTCCCCTGATGTCCGCGCGGGTCCTCTTTGACTTCGCGCGCCGTTTCTGTACATAGCCGCTGGGCGCGCCATTGCAAGGCGGCGCCCAGGCGCGATGTACAGTAAACGGGCGAGGAAAGACCAGCGGAGGACCAGACCAACGCATTGCAATACCTGGAGAGTGATTTGCCTAATTAAACAGCTGCTAACACCTGTGTTTACAAAACACAACCGTTAACGCATTGTTAACGCATGCGTTAACATTGCGGAATAACGCATGCGGTTGTTAACGCATTGTTAACGCATGCGTTAACATCGCGGTTAACGCATGCGTTTTGTAAACACAAGTGTTAAGAGGTGTTTAATTAGGCAAATCACTCTTCAGCTATTCCAATGCGTTTTTAAACGCATGCGTTAAACACGACGTGCTCTCTGGATGCTTTACTATAGTCCCAGAATGATCAGCTGTAAGGTGTCTGTAATTAAGATTTATTGATTATCCTTGGTCTCCAATTGTCACTGGGGAAAAAAAAATAAAATTTGTCTGGAACTACAACTATAAAATATACAGTTTCGACTTACTGTATATACTCGTGTATAAGCCGAGTTTTTCAGCACGGGGGGGTGCGGTCAATGACAGACGGCGTGATGGTCACTCTGTTACCCCTCCCCTCCCCTGCCCTCATGGTCGATGATCCGCGGTAATGATAGTACCGGCCATACGCTGAGGTCTGGGCTGCATCTGCTACCTGCTTCCTCTTCCTAATACAGTGGCATGTGGCTATCAGCTACCAGTCCTTGACATGTTCTGCTCTAACATGGCTGCCGCAGCTGTTGTTTCTGCCCTTCCCCCCCCATTGCCCCCCCAGGTGCCTGGGGCCTGGCCCCCCCGCCCCCGGCGGTTCTCCTTCTCCCGCTCCCCCCTTCTACTCCGGCGGTCCGGTCCAGCATGGGGGGTGGCTGGGCCTCCCCTTCTGCCTCGCTGGACGCTTGCCTCTGTCAGCTCTGGCCTTTTCCCGGTCCTTTGCCCCTCGTTTCGCCCTTTTTTTGGTTCGCCGCGTCGTGGGCCCTCCGGGCCGCTGCCCGTTTTCCTTGGTTCTTCCCTCTCTCGTTTCGTGGGGGTTCTTTTGTGCGGGTGGGTTCTTTCCGGCTCTCGTCCCCCTCGTCTCTCCCCGGGTTTCGCCGCGCCCCCTCCCGGGTCCTGTGTTTGTCGTCTGTGTCCTTCTCCCCCAATCCCTTTTTTTTTCTTTTGCTTGTGCTGGTTCTTCTTCTTGTTCCCCCCCTTCGTGCGGTCTTTCTCTCTGTTGTCCTGGGCCCTGTTTTGTTGCCCCTTCACCCCCCTCTACGAACAACAACCACCATGTGACGTAGACTGGTTAAACAAGAACACGAGCAGCTCACAAGAGCTACCCACCTTTTCGGGCTCGGATTTTACCGCTTTCATTGTGGCCCCCCGTTGACCTGTCTACTTATCTTTGAGTTGGGGGTATATCGTGTGAGTCCCGGGGCATCACCACTTTGTATCGGTTTTTATAATGTTTTATCCATTTACAAACATTCAAACCTCTGTACATTTTTTTTTAATTTTGTATTCTTCTGGCGCCCATAACTTTTCATCCTTGGTTGTCACAGAGTGTGGGTGGTGTCATTTTTGAAACCTTTGAGCTTTTTGTGCTATAACTTTTAGGAGTGTGCTCCCCATTTGCTCACGGTTATGATTTTTCCTCTTTTTCACCATGGCCCAACCCCAATGCACTTCCAATTGGGGGCTATTTCCATTACGGAGGTAAAACGCCATCATACACCCCGTATATGCATTTTTGATGGGCATTTGGGACAGGGGGGATAACTCATGTGCTTTTACTGGTTATACTATTTATATCGTTCTCGGAACAGGGGGGGTGATAGAATTTTTAGGGTTTTTTTATTATATTTTTTTTCACCTTTATTTCTTTTTATTTTTTTCAGATCCTTAGGGACTTTCCTGTTATAGTATGGCAGTAATGGGGATTTTCCTCTCCTCATTACAATGGTAATAGCACCATGTATGGAAATGAGTAAAATTAAGACACGCAACTTGGGCACTCGGTGCACGACGGATCGCTGCTCCCGATGACCGTCACCGGGCGAGCGGCAATCCGCGGCAGATGGCGGCGCCCATAGCACTGGATCGCGGGTGCACCGGTAAAGCCTGCTGCAATATGTACCAAAGGACTTACAGGATAGGGAGGGGCCGACACCCCACAGCCTCTATGCATCGAGACCCTGGGCAAGTCAGGAGGGGGCAAGCTCTCTGTGCTTTTTGATGCAGAGTGAACCTTGTTTACCTCAAGCAAAGACCATGGGCGCACAGTGGTGTTTGATTATATTAGGTGCAGGACACACCCCTGACACCCCAGGCGGCTTTGAGGGACCTCTCCCTGGGTATTAAAAGCCAGCAACCCGTCTGTGCGACGTCCAAGCTGCATGAAGCAGGTAGAAATTCAACTTGGGTCCAGGGTTTGGGCTATCATTGGATCGGTCAATTCCCTGGATAGCTATCATAGCAAACACCTGACCCATTTCGCTATGGTGCTCAATGTCCCAACGATATTCGATCTTGGTCGTCCCAAGCATGCTAGACCTATGGAGTTGGAGGCACTATGATACCTGGGCTATCACGCTTACCAAACTGTAATGTGACCCGTCATCTGAGCATGGACACACACTCTATAAACCTGTCCCTAACAAATATGGGTCGGTTTGTCTAATCTTTGGTCCTTTGGGTTCCCCATTGTGGCGGGAAGTTTCTCCAAGCCTCAAAATCATCTTTTCTTTATTATGTAAATGAGGCGGGTCACATGGACAGAGGCAGTGATGTCACTCTTGTTAACCCTCCCCTCCCCCTGCTCATGTCTGTGTGTAATGTATAGTAAAGCATTGCTAGTGTCTGTGCTGCATCTGCTGACATGCTCCATCCTCCTAATACACGTGTGACACGTGCATCAGCTACACAAGTACCTGACATGTTCTGCTATAACATGGCTGCCTGGAGCTGTTGTATCTCTCCTATACACACACACATGCACACACAGGCTGCAGGGGGCATGGCCACCAGCACCAGGATGTATATCATTATACAGCCTCACATAATTATACAGGCTGTCAGTCAAGCACTGGGGGTGTGGCTGGGCCTCCCATTCATGAATAAGCTGGACAGCTTGAATATGCTAATGACTCATTGGACATTTCACAGGTCATTTGCATACAGCTTTAAGACCTCATTGCTTAGGTTTAGAGGCATGTAGGGGGACAATGAAGGGATAGATGCAGAGCTTTCTAATTGCAGTTTATTAAAATATATTTAGTTTAGTGGGGTTATTTTGCTTGACGGGTTCTCTTTAAGGGCATACAGTACACACAATAGATATATATATACAGAGTATATAGCAGAGTACAAAATACAAGGGTATTTAGTATTTTAGTTACCTTGTGTAACCTTCAAAAATCTATAACTTTTTTTTTATTTTGCTCTGTGATGGCTTATTATTTGTATAACAAATTCATAGTGACGGTATTTAATATACCATGTCGTGTACTGGGAAGCGGGAAAAAAAATTCCAAATGGTGAAAAAACGCATTTGCAACGTTTTCTGGAGGGCTCGGATTTTACAGCTTTCACTGTGTGCCACAGTTGACATGTCTACTTTATTCTTTGAGTTGGTGTGATCACGGGGATACCAAATGTGTATAGGTTTTTTATAATGTTTTCATACATTTACAAAAATTAAAACCTCCTGTACATAATGTTTTCATACATTTACAAAAATTAAAACCTCCTGTACAATTTTATTTTTTTTAATTTTGCCATATTCTGGCGCCAATAACGTACGGGGATGTGGGTGGTGTAATTTTTTCCGACTTTTGATGGAGTTTTCATTGCTAGCCACTCAGCAACAGCCAGGGGGTGTACGCAAGACCTCCTCAAATTCGTCTGTCTGTTATTGCATCTGCAACCACCACGCTTCAGGTGCGTCCGAGTTGTCGTGGTGCTCTTCCGCTCCCCCCCACTAGTCCCGGTGCATTCCAGGGGAGTCTCGTTTCAGTCGTGCTTTTTTGTCGTGCTATGCTCGTCTTATTGTATGTCAATGAACCGTTGGTTCAAATTCTTTTCCATTGTACATGTCTGTGTACCCTCTCGCCATCTTCATCCACTGTCAATTACACGCATCTAGGATGCTTGTACTGAGCTAAAACAATGTATGGCATTGACTCAGCCCTTGCAGTCAGTCACCCTTCCCCTCCTTTCTGGGCCTATGGCCTTTGTTACGCCCACAATTAGAATAGATTCAACCTCGTACCCAGAAATTTGTTATGCCCGCTCTCATCGTGATTACAAGACGGTCTTGGTAGGTCTGCACCGGGAGGGCCGGGGGGGGGGGGGCGGGGGGCCGCGTGTTGATGGATGGCTATAATCGATCTCTTAGAAAATCTGTTTTTCTCTTAGGAGACCAGCAGTCGCAACCGCTAGATGGGTAGATTCAGTACCTACCCCCAAATGAGTCCTAGGCTTCAGTTTGAGTTGGAGCCTTACAAACGGTTTGGTCAGGACCCTCATTCTTGAAAAACGAGGCCCACAGATAACCTTTATTATTGATTACCTTAAGGACCCTGTTATTCCGGTCGTCTTTCATATTTCTGTCACCTTGCTACCTGTTGAACAGCTATAACTAGGGATCCATACACAGCCTTTCTCTCGCAATTCAACATTAATCATTGCAAATCATCTTTTCTTATTGTCAATGAGGCGGGGGGGGGGTGCGGTCAATGACAGACGGCGTGATGGTCACTCTGTTACCCCTCCCCTCCCCTGCCCTCATGGTCGATGATCCGCGGTAATGATAGTACCGGCCATACGCTGAGGTCTGGGCTGCATCTGCTACCTGCTTCCTCTTCCTAATACAGTGGCATGTGGCTATCAGCTACCAGTCCTTGACATGTTCTGCTCTAACATGGCTGCCGCAGCTGTTGTTTCTGCCCTTCCCCCCCCATTGCCCCCCCAGGTGCCTGGGGCCTGGCCCCCCCGCCCCCGGCGGTTCTCCTTCTCCCGCTCCCCCCTTCTACTCCGGCGGTCCGGTCCAGCATGGGGGGTGGCTGGGCCTCCCCTTCTGCCTCGCTGGACGCTTGCCTCTGTCAGCTCTGGCCTTTTCCCGGTCCTTTGCCCCTCGTTTCGCC
This sequence comes from Engystomops pustulosus, assembly GCA_019512145.1. NCBI lineage: Eukaryota > Metazoa > Chordata > Amphibia > Anura > Leptodactylidae > Engystomops > Engystomops pustulosus. The sequence goes on from CM033643.1 coordinate 144,930,389, forward strand.
CTTTTTTTGGTTCGCCGCGTCGTGGGCCCTCCGGGCCGCTGCCCGTTTTCCTTGGTTCTTCCCTCTCTCGTTTCGTGGGGGTTCTTTTGTGCGGGTGGGTTCTTTCCGGCTCTCGTCCCCCTCGTCTCTCCCCGGGTTTCGCCGCGCCCCCTCCCGGGTCCTGTGTTTGTCGTCTGTGTCCTTCTCCCCCAATCCCTTTTTTTTTCTTTTGCTTGTGCTGGTTCTTCTTCTTGTTCCCCCCCTTCGTGCGGTCTTTCTCTCTGTTGTCCTGGGCCCTGTTTTGTTGCCCCTTCACCCCCCTCTACGAACAACAACCACCATGTGACGTAGACTGGTTAAACAAGAACACGAGCAGCTCACAAGAGCTACCCACCTTTTCGGGCTCGGATTTTACCGCTTTCATTGTGGCCCCCCGTTGACCTGTCTACTTATCTTTGAGTTGGGGGTATATCGTGTGAGTCCCGGGGCATCACCACTTTGTATCGGTTTTTATAATGTTTTATCCATTTACAAACATTCAAACCTCTGTACATTTTTTTTTAATTTTGTATTCTTCTGGCGCCCATAACTTTTCATCCTTGGTTGTCACAGAGTGTGGGTGGTGTCATTTTTGAAACCTTTGAGCTTTTTGTGCTATAACTTTTAGGAGTGTGCTCCCCATTTGCTCACGGTTATGATTTTTCCTCTTTTTCACCATGGCCCAACCCCAATGCACTTCCAATTGGGGGCTATTTCCATTACGGAGGTAAAACGCCATCATACACCCCGTATATGCATTTTTGATGGGCATTTGGGACAGGGGGGATAACTCATGTGCTTTTACTGGTTATACTATTTATATCGTTCTCGGAACAGGGGGGGTGATAGAATTTTTAGGGTTTTTTTATTATATTTTTTTTCACCTTTATTTCTTTTTATTTTTTTCAGATCCTTAGGGACTTTCCTGTTATAGTATGGCAGTAATGGGGATTTTCCTCTCCTCATTACAATGGTAATAGCACCATGTATGGAAATGAGTAAAATTAAGACACGCAACTTGGGCACTCGGTGCACGACGGATCGCTGCTCCCGATGACCGTCACCGGGCGAGCGGCAATCCGCGGCAGATGGCGGCGCCCATAGCACTGGATCGCGGGTGCACCGGTAAAGCCTGCTGCAATATGTACCAAAGGACTTACAGGATAGGGAGGGGCCGACACCCCACAGCCTCTAGCCCTCTCCATGCATCGAGACCCGGCAAGTCAGGAAGGGGTTAAAGATCCTTCCTGTGCTTTTTGAAGGTGAATTGTTTCCTCAAGCAAAGACCATGGGCACCAGTGGTGTTCTGATTATATTAGGTGCAGACACACCCCTGCACACTCCCAGGCGTGCTTTGAGGACCCTCCTACCTGGTATTAAATCCAGAACCTTTGAGAAGTCAAAGCTTCTGAAGAGGAAATCATAGGGTCAGGGTTCTGGTATCATTGGATCTGGGTCAATCCCTGGATAGCATTCATACCAAACCTGACCCATTTGCTATGGTCTCATTCCAAGATATTTATATCTTGGTGTCCAAGCATGCTAGAACCTAGGGAGTTGGGGCACTATGATACCCGGCCTATCCAGATTCCAAAACTGTATTTGCCCTTCATCTGAGATGGACCAAAACTCTATAACTGTCCATAACAAATATTGGTCTGAGATTTTATAATCCTTTGTCTTTTGGTTTAAAAATTGGAGGGAAGTTTCCTCAAGCCTTTAGGAGTCGCTGTGGCTCCAAAAGATGTTAGTTAATAGCTACCCCCTACAGAGCCAGATTCCCTCGGCAGCTTTTGTAGTAGGAGGTTTCCAAGGTCTCATTAACTATACAAGATAAGGCTAGGGGGGAGTAAGGGATATTAATGGCTTGATGAACAACACAAAACCTGGCATGTGAATCTCACTTCTACATGTATGTTCATCACAATATCTGGCATGTGATATCTCTCACTTCTACATGTATGTTCATCACAATATCTGGCATGTGATATCGCCTTGCTCATCACACACACCATAGTCCTCAATGTTTCTTAAAAGTAATACTCTGTAAAACCTTTGTTGTATGTAGTATTTTGTACATCAAATCTTGTGCTCAGAGGGGCAATAGAATGCATATGTAAGTTTTATTGTAAAACTATTGACATGAGCCATCTGTTTTATTTTTTCTTTTATGGAATCTTAACCCCTTAACGCCGAAGCCCTATTTCACCTTCCTGACACGGACCATTTTTTCAAATCTGCCCTGTGTCACTATAAATGGTTATAACTTTGAAACGCTTTAACATATCCAAGTGTCACTATAAATGGTTATAACTTTGAAACGCTTTAACATATCCAAGGGGTTTTGAAATTGTTGTCTTGTGACACTTTGTACTTCATGTTAGTTGAAAAATTTTGGTGGTATATTTTGCGTTTATTTATGTAAAAAAAAGATATTTGGTAACAATTTGGGAAAATTCTCGATTTTCGAAATTCAAAATGTTCTATTTTTCCATACATAGCCACAACAGCAAAAAACTTAATACATAACATTCAACGAATGTCTACTTTATGTGGACATGGTTTTTTATGCATACTCTCATTCGAATGTCTACTTTATGTGGACATGGTTTTTTATGCATACTCTCATTTATGTAAGATGTTAGGGCTTTGAACGTTATGTGCGATTTTTAATTTTTTCATAAAAACCGCAAAATCCTGCTATTGAGGGACCTGCTCTGGTTTCAAGTCTCTTTAAGAAGCCTAAATAAAAGTAAAACCCCATAAATTACCCCATTATAGAAACTACACACATTTCGTTTGGTGTACCTGTGATCTCATGCGTTAGAGTTAGGTAAAAAACAGAGATTTGGGGTACCAATGTGGGAAAATTCTCGATTTTTCGAAATTCAAAATGTTCTATTGATTTTTTCATACATAGCCACACACAGCAAAAAACTTAATACATAACATTCAACGAATGTCTACTTATGTGGGACAAATGGTTTTTTATGCCTACTCTCAGTTACTTAGATGTTAGGGCTTTGAACGTTATGGGCGATTTTTTAATTTTTTCAATAAAAAAACCGCAAAATCCTGCTATGGAGGAACCCGCTGCTCTTGTTTCAAGTCTCTTTAAGAATCCTAACTAAATAAAACCAAACCCCATAAATACCATTATAGAAACACCAAGAACACCCCTCACGTACACAAAACAACTTTTATGAAGTTTTTAATTTAAACCCTTTAAGTAACCGACCACTTACGTGGCAGGTTTCAATGGCAAATACCGGGCCCCCAGCTCAGGTGGAACTGGTGCCAGAGCTTATTTTTTTAGTGTTTAAACCGCGGTATCGTGGTTTACAACACTTTTTAAACTTTATGCAGTAGGTAAACGCGCTCGGCGCTTACCATCCGCAGCGACCGTAGCTCGCGGCTACATAGGAAGTTGAAGGAGAGCCGCGGCATGGTAAGCGCCGCCGCGTACCTCCCTGCGCCGGTTTTAAAGTTTAAAAAGTGTTTTAAAAAACGCGATACTGCGGTTTATAACACTACAAAAATAAGCTCCGGCACCACTCACCCTGAGCTGGTGCCCGTTATTTCCATCAAAACCTGCCACTTCAAGTGATAGGTTGCCTGAATTGTTTTACAGGGGTTAAAACGAAATCGGATGCAATTTTGAAAGTAACATTTTTTTGCTAAGTGAATTGTGTTTTCATAAAATTTTGTACAATTCTCATTGATAATACCAAACGCCACAAAGTTTGATACACAAACTCTCCCGGTATAACAATAGCCCATATTTGGTGGTAACCTGCTGTTGGCACATCCCAGGGCGGGCCCGGATTACAGCGGGCGCCCGGTGCTCTAGCCCCGGGGCCCCCACCATCTTGCCCCCCTAGGGGCCCCACCAGATCGCACCTCCGCCCCCCCTCATGAGCCAACGCCGCACCCGCCTTCCGGCATTGTGACGCCTCCCGGCGATCCATCCCCTCCCCCCACTCATCTGCTGCATTTTTAGCCGCCCCCCTCCAACTTACTCCTCCACTCCCCCCCTCCGGCACAGGTGCAAGTAACCGCCGCTCCGCTCCCGCACCGCTCCATCCCGGCTAAACAAACACCGCCCCCGGCTCCCCTCCCCCTGGTCCCTCACTAATCGCTCCTCCGCTCCCCGCTTCCGCTCACTGTCGCTTCTCCCTCTCCCGCTCCGCTCAATCCCGCTAAACAAACACCCGCCCCCCGCTTCCCCGCCCCCTTTTCCGCTCATCCTCTCTCCGCTCCTCCCGCTCCGCTCAATCCCGGCTAACACCGCCCCCCGCCCGTCTGCGCTCTCCTCGTCGCGCACCACCACCCCGCTCCGCTCGCTCAACCACCCCTTGCTTCCCGCTCCCTCGCTCACCACCCCCCCGCTCTTCGCTAACCAACCCCCGTCCCCGTCTAACCGCTCGTCTAAACCACCCCCCTCTCGCTCACCACCCCCTTGCTTTGCTCCCCTCTCAGCTCCTCCCCAACCCCGCCGCTCTCCTCTCGCATCACACCCCCTCCACCACTATCCCCCCTCCCAGACCCCCCTCACTACCCTTCACCCCCAAACACCCCCCCGCCCCCCCACCCCCCCCCTTCCCGCCGAATAAAAGCTAACAACGACCGACTCCCCCCCCCCCCTGGCGAACAGCACTGGCAGAACCCCCCTCGCCAACCAACAGGCACCCTTTCACCCTAACAGGAAGTATATACATATGTGTTTTTCTTTTTTCTGTGTTTGTATATTGGTATATACAGTGTATCTTGTATCTACTTGGTATATGTTTATATATATATATATGTATATACATTGTATTTATGCATCTACTGTGTATATATAATATGGTATATCCTGTGTATTTATGCACTACGGTGTATATATATATGTTTAGACGTGTATTTATCATCTACTGTGTATATGATATATAATATGTCTATACTGTGCTTTATCATCTACGGTTCGATATAGAATGTGAAACTGTGTATGTATGCCTCTACTGTGTATATATATATATATATGTATATACTGTTTATTTTATGCATCGACTGTGTATATATATAAATATATGTATATACTGTGGTATTTATGATGCATCTACTGTGTATATATATATATGTATATACTGTTATTTATGCATCTACTGTGTATTATATATATGTATATAGCTGTGTATTAATGCATCTACTGTTGTATTATCTATTAGTATATACTGTTGGTATTTATGCATCTACTGTGTTTATATATATAGATATTATTACTGTGATTATGCATGCTACTGTTTATATAGATATAATATGTATAATACTGTGTTTTATGCATCTACGTGTATATATATATATGTATATACTGTGTATTTATCACTCTACGGTGTAATATAATATAGTAATACTGTGTTATTTTATGCTCTACGACTGTGTATATATATATCTATCTGTATATCTGTGTAGTTCTCATCTACTGTTTGGTATATAGATATAAATTTATATACGGTGATTTAATGCCTCTACTGTGTTGGTATAATATATATGTATATACTGTTTATTTTGCACTAAACTGTGTGTAAATCTTATATATGTTATACTGTGTTTTTAGGCATCTATGTGTGTATATATCTAATATATGTAATACTGTGTATGGTATGCATCTACTGGTTCTATATAGTATATGTAATAACTGTGTATTTAATGCCTCTCTGTTTGTATATAATATATTTCTATACTGTGTATATGCATCTACTGGTGTATATATAAATGTATATATGTGTCTTTATGCATCTACTGTGTATATTATCTGTATCTACTTGTGGGTATTTATGCATCTATATGTATATATTATGTTATACTGTGTATTTTAGGCATCTACTTGTCTATATAATGTATATACTGTGTATTTATGCATCTACTGTGTATATATCTATGTATATACTGTGTATTTATGATCTATGTGTAGATCTTTAAGACTACTGTGTATTTAGGCATCTACTGTGTTATATAGGTATATACGGTGTATTTCGCATCTACACTGTGTATATATTTATATACTTGTGTAATTTATGCATCTCTGTTATATATGTCGATACTGTGGATTTATGCATCTACTGTGTAATATTGTAGACACTTGTAATTTAATGCATCTCTCCCTGTGTATATATATTATATACTGTGTATTTGTGCAATCTACGGTGTATAACACGCATATATGTATGTAAGCAGATCTGTGTGTTACATTTATATTAGTTGTGAATGATTTGGTTTTTGTATAACTTGTGTATTTTGATGTATGTAATACTCTATATATATACATATCATATATGTTTTGTGCTGTCGCCCCGCTGTAATTAGCCTGTGTTAGCTGGGGATGAGGCGGCTGTATGTAGCTTGTTTTGCTGTGGGTGAGGCGGATGGTATTGTAGCGGTGTTCCTGTTAGCTACTGGGGTGAGGCGGCTGTATGTAGCTGTGTTACTGGGGATGAGGCGGCTGTATGTAGCAGTGTTACTGGGGTGAGGCGGCTGTATGTAGCTGTGTTACTGCTGGGATAGTGGAAAGGAAGCAGGAGGACGTGTGTGTACGCTACACTTAGTGGGGGCCTCCACCAGATTTTGCGCCCAAGGGCCCCCACCAACCTTAATCCGGCCCTGCGCCAGGGCATCGAAAGGGAACCTGCACCATTCAGAGCAGATTATGCATTATTTTTTTGGCAATTTGGACATAAAAGGGCTTATTTTTAACATATAATGCACTTTACAAATATTTCATTTTAGTGGGTCATTAGCTTATTGATGATATTTTATTAACTCTTGAATGTATAGAGGAAAAGAAAATAGTCAATTTTGGTTTCACTTCTTATTGTATTTTTTGGGGGTCGAACACCATACACTAAAAATACTATATTCTATGGATCACTATGATTACGGTGATACCTCATTTATATCGTTTTTTAATATATTTTTACAATTTTACTGGATAAAAACTAATATAAAAGAAATCTCATTTGTTTTTATATTGCCATCAGAGATATAACTTTAATATTTTTTGGTTGACAGAGCTGGTTTTGGGCTTATTTTTTACATGTTAAGTTGTCCTTTTCATTGGTACCATTTTGGTGCACATAATATTTTTGGAACAATTCTGTGAAGGGATTTTATGATTTACTTTTTGGCGAGTTTTTCAGGTTTGGTTTTACGGCATTCACCGGGCGGATCCAATAATGTTTCTGAGTTATTGTACAGATTGTTACGGACGCGGCGATACCAAATATGTGGGGTTTTTTGGTGATTAAGACTTTATTAGACGTGTATAGGGAATGTTTGTGTTTAGGGGACTTTTACTTTATTTAATTTATTCTTTTAATTAGAAAAAATGTATTTAGTGTTTTTAACTTTTATTTTTTACTTTTTAACAGGTTAACTTGAACAAGCAATGCTCTGATCGCTTGTTCAAGCTCTTCTTCACCTAACACAGTGTAATCATTCTATCTAATCTCTCTTTTTTCATTAGAAATTTCCAAGTCTCAAAATGATATGACAGATAAATTTTATCTAAGCACAGATTATGGAAAAAGTAAAGATAGAAGAAAGGAAAGGAGAAGTCACTCAGACACTGCCATCCATATAGCAAGTGAGGTATGAATTAAAGGATATATTTAGGCATGAACGTGAACATTTTTACATGTACATTTCCTTCCACTTTACACATTTTTAAACAGGGCCTACAGTTGACCTGATGGACAACACTTTTTTTGCAGTGCGTACGGAAAGTATTCAGACCCCATAAAATTTTTTACTCTTTGTTCCATTGTCGACTATTGGTATGATCAAAAAGTCCTATCTTTCCCCCGTAATAGGGCACCGTATGCCATGTTTCTCTATGGAGAGGGGTGGGGGTGAGCAGCTCTCACACCCGCCTTTCCCGGGAATAGCCTACCACTGATACAAAGATTGATTTTTTTTGGTAAGCGGTATGTGTGGAGAAAACCAGGAACTACTCATCACATACCACATACAATCCCAACAGGGAAACATGGTGGTGGCAGCATCATGCTATGGGGGACTTCTTTTTAGCTGCATGGACAGGACGACTGGTTGCAATTGAACGAAAGATGAATGTGGTCAAAAACAGAAATATCCTGGATGAAAACCTCTTCCAGAGTGCTCTGGACCTCAGTCTGGGTCGAAGGTTCACCTTTCCACAAGACAATGATCCTAAGCACACAGCTAAAATGGCAAAGCAGTGGCTTCAGAACAACTCTGTGACCATTCTTGACAGACCTAGCTAGCGCCCTGACCTAAACCCAATTAAGCAGCTGTAGAGACTTGAAAATGACTTCTACCAATGTTCACCATCCAACCTGAGTGAACTGGAGAAAATCTTCAAGGAAGAATGGCAGAAAAACTTGCTGCATCATTCCCAAGGAGACTCATAGCTCTACTAGTTCAAAAGGTGCTTCTACTCCATACTGACAAAGGGTCTGAATACTTATGACCATGTGATATTTCAGCTTTTCTAGTTTAATAAATTAGCAAAAATATCTACATTTCTGTTTTATGGAGTGCAGAGTATACATTAATGAGCATAAAAACGTTTTTGATCTTACCAATTGGCTGCAATGAAACCAAGAGTGAAAAATTTAAAGGGGTCTGAATACATTCCGTACCCACTGTACATCTCCTGATTCATCAAACTGGAAGTGATAATATAATATATACATTGTACATGCAACTCTGAGCCACATACCATGTGAAGCACATGAAGTAGGACTGCTACCGCTAGAACCAGAGCAGGCCCTTCCATGGGGCTAAGTATATTTTTTTTTTCCTAATTTTCCCAGTATCAATTGCCTTTCATGTTTGAAGAGCTAGCCCCTCCATGACACATATTGTGGTTTCCGCAGCGCATATTTATGAGCCGACTGCCCAACCGCAAAACTCAGAGCAGGTTCTATTTCTCCCCAAGTTTGCACGTGAGTTGCCTTCACTTTCATGACATGCAAGTGCAACAATGGACCACAGAATCCATATTTTGTGTGGCATATTGATATTTCAGGATTGTAGCTGGATTCTGAGCATGGTTTGGAAGATCTCTCACTGAACACAGCACACCCCCTCCTCTCTGCTCTAGCAGATTCTGTTTGAATATACGTCAACTTACTATAGAGATGTAACCTGTCCACCTCTTCTAGATCTCACACATCAGTGAGCGCGCTCTCAGATCCAGTATACAATCCTGGAATTAATTGCATTTTGTCAACACAGTCCTACTGGTAATACAATGCACCAAAGTATGGTCCTAAACACTGTCTTCAGCTTTGTATGGTTAAAACTACTGACGATTCACTTTAATCTGTCAGCGCTCTGCGTCCCCTGTAATACTTACCCTTATGTTTAAATAATATTATATTAATGCGTTTTTAACATTTGAAAGTCCCCCAAGTTCTACACCAGCTTATTCACAAAGCCAGAGAAGAAGTAACATGAAATCAGAAGTGATCCAAGTCAAGAGACAAGGAAACTGATGACCCAAACAAGACACTTTTCTTTGGAAGTTTGAAAAGGTTACGTATATTGGATTAGCAGTGAAAATTTGTATATCATACATAAATATAGTATTTATGCAATTATTAATTAATTTAAAACATTAGGTATTCAAACAATCAATAAATGAGAACTACCCGTGTAGCAATATAAAATTCATAATAATCAAGAACTTAATAGTGAAGATTCATTTAGTCATCAAGCACGCACAATAAACCTTACTCAGTTCCTCCCATCCCCCTTCCACGTGCCTTTGTTGAAAAGTGCAGTGCAGGCATCCTTCCAACTAACCTTCATCCCCATGACAAACATTTTTAAAACCCATAAAACAGTTGAAGTGTTTGCAAGGCGAATAAAAAAATTTCTTATCTTCAAGAGTCAACTGCTCAAATTTGACCTGCTCCAACGTCGTAGATATTTACCAGCTATACCGACAACCGCATCACTATCGTTTTTTAACTTTTTTTTTACGTTAACAGGTTAACTTGAACAAGCAATGCTATGATCGCTTGTTCAAGCTCTCTTCACCTAAACAGGGTATCATCCTATTAAGCTCTCTTTTTCATTAGAAATTTCAAGTCTCCAAATGATATGACGATAAATTTACTAAGTTACAGATATGGAAAAAGTAAAGATAGAAGAAAGGAAAGGAAGAAGTCACTCAGACATTGCCATCCATATAGCAAGTGAGTATTGGTGTGGGCCCCCGGCGCCTATCCGCCTCTCGTAATGGGGGTACTAGGATAGACGGGGGGAAGCGCAAGTGCAGATAGGCACGAGCAAAAAGTGAACCATAGTGATAGGAGTAGATGATGTACAGACAGTTCCCTTGAACCGTGATACACCATAGATAAGGTATGAAGCTAAGGGCTAACGCAGAGTTAGCACCTAATGACGAAACTGGAGGGGAGGGGTGAAACAAAAAACGCGGACCAGGGAAGGCGCGCCAGCGAGGACAGAAGAAAAGAGAGGAAGCGAGGAAGGAACTGGAGACGAAGGGGAGGAGAGGAACCACCCCCCCCTGCGCCCGCTGAAAGACTGCGTTATAGATAAGTAGAGGAGCAGTCGGACGAGCGACAAGGAAGTGCGATCGAAGACCCCATAAAATTATTACTCTTTGTCATTGTCGACTATTGGTAAATCAAAACGTCCATTCTTTCCTTCCCCGTAATAAGGCACCGTATAGCCATGTTTCTCTAATGGAGAGGGGTGGGGGTGAGCAGCTCTCACACCCGCCTTTCCCGGGCCTAGCCCCTACCACTGATACAAAGATGATTTTTTGGTAAGCGTAGATGTGGAGAGAAAACAGGAATACTCATCACATACACATACAATCCACAGGGAAACATGGGTTGGCAGCATCATGCTATGGGGGACGACTTCTTTTTAGCTGACATGGACAGGACGACTGGTGCATTGAACGAAGATGAATGTGGTCAAAAACAGAAATATCTGGATAAAACCTCTTAGAGGCTCTGGACCTCAGTCTGGGTCGAAGGTTCACCTTTCCACAAGACAATGATCCTAAGCACACACTAAAATGGCAAAGCAGTGGCTTCAGAACAACTCTGTGACCATTCTGGACAGACCTAGTAGCGCCCTGACCTAAACCCAATTAAGCAGCTGTAGAGACTTGAAAATGACTTCTACCAATGTTCAATCACACCTGAGTGAACTGGAGAAATCTTCAAGGAAGAATGGCAGAAAAACTTGCTGCATATCATTCCCAAGCAGGAGACTCATAGCTCTACTAGTTCAAAGGTGCTTCTACTCCCTACTGAGCAAAGGGTCTGAATACTTATGACCATGTGAATTCAGCTTTCTAGTTTAAAAATTAGCAAAAATATTCTACATTTCTGTTTTATGGAAGCAGAGGTATACATTAATGAGCATAAAAAACGTTTTTGAGTCTTACCAATTGGCCTGAATGAAACCAAGATGGAAAAATTTTAAAGGGGTCTGAATACATCCGTACCCACCACTGTACATCTCCTGATTCATCAAACTGGAAGTGATAATATAATATGCATTGTACATGCAACTTCTGAGCCAATCCCAGGATGCACATGAGTTTGGACTGCTACCGCTAGAACCAAGCAGGCCTTCCATTGGGGCTAAGTATATTTTTTTCCTAATTTTCCCAGTATCAATAAACAATTGGCCTTTCATGTTAGAGTTTGAATGAGCTAGCCTCCATGAACACATATGTGGTTTCCACAGCGCAGTTTATGAGCCGACTGCCCAAACCGCAAAACTCAGAGCAGGTTCTATTTCTCCCCAAGTTTGCACGTGAGTTGCCTTCACTTTTCAATGACATGCAAAGTGCAAACAATGGACCACAGATCCATATTTTGTTGGCATATTTATATTTCAGGATTGTAGCTGGATTCTGAGCAATGGTTTGGGAGATCTCTTCACTGAACACAGCACACCCCCTCCTCTCTGCTCTAGCAGGATTCTGTTTGAATATTACAGCAATTACATAGAGGGGAGTGGAAGGGCTCTGCAGCAGTACATTGAGGAGATCTCACACATCAGTGAGCGCTTCAGATCCAGTTACAATCCTGGAATATAATTGCATTTTTCACAGTCCTACTGGTAATTACAATGCACACAAAGGTATGGTCCTAACACTGTCTTCAGCTTTGTATGGTTAAAACTACTGACAGATTCACTTTAATCTGTCAGCGCCTCTGTAAACTTACCCTTGTATGTATATAAATAATAATTATATAATGCTTTTTAACAGTTGAAAAAGTCCCCAAGTCTACACCAGCTTATTCACAAAGCCAGAGAAGAAGTACATGAAATCAGAAGTGATCCAAGTCAAGAGACAAAGGAAACTGATGACCCAAACAAGACACTTTTCTTTGGAAGTTTGAAAAGGGTACGTATAATTGGATTAGCAGTGAAAATTTGTATACATACAGAATAGTATTTATGCATTAATTAATTTAAAACATTTAGGTATTCAAACCATCAATAAATGAAGAAACTACCCGTGTAGCAATATTAAAATTCATAATAATAAAGAACTTTACTAGTGAAGATTCATTTAGTCATCAAGCACAGACACAATAAACCTTACTCCGTTTCCTCTCCCCTTCCACAGTGCCTTTGTTGAAAAGTGCAGTGCAGGCATCCTTCCAACAGTAACTTCATTCCCCATGACAAACATTTTAAACCTCATAAAACAGTTGAAGTGTTTGCAAGACGATTAAAATTTTTCTTATCTTCAAGAGGTCAAACGCAATTTACTCACTCCGTAGATATTAACGCTTATACAACCAGCTTCTTTTAGGCCTCAAAAGTCCTATTATGTTTTGTTATTTTTCATCTTCCAAAAGCTATAACTTTTTAATTTTCCCAAACTTAATGAGGGCTTGCTTTTTGCAGGCTGAGACCAGTTTTTTAAAGGCACCACTTTAAGATAGATTGATGTTTAATTTTATGATGTTCATGGTGTTAAATAAGTAGCATGGTAACTTTATTCTGTGCAACTACAATTCTGCCATTAATTTGGTATATTTTTGTCTATGAATTCTGCCTACAATTCTGCCATTAATTTGGTATATTTTTGTCTATGAATTCTGCGGCAACCTTGCCTGGATCTTTGAAGACTGGCAAACAAGCCATGATAAATTCCTCCAATATGTTTATTTATTTATTTGCTATTTTTTTAGCACGGCGGAACAAGCCATGATAAATTCCTCCAATATGTTTATTTATTTATTTGCTTTTTTTTAGCACGGCGGGCACACGTTGGCCGCCCTGCTCCATAGCAATGCATGGCCCCATATTCTGGGGAAAAATAAGACATGCCCTATCTTTTCCCCGGCCACGGAAGGGCAACGTACGCTCCTGTACAACGCCGTGTGCCTATTGCCGTCTATGGGGGGTGTATATACGGCGTATATATGTCAGCCGTATATACCGTATATACTCGTGTATAAGCCGAGTTTTTCAGCACAAAAAATGTGCTGAAAAATGTCCCCTCGGCTTATACACAAGGTCAATACGGTTATTAAAAATACTAAAAAATAATAAAACGTATATACTCCCTCGGTGGCCCGAGGTGCAGGCGCGCTCCCCCGATGTCCGCTGTCTTCAGGCTTCGCGCCCGTCTTCTTTCTTCGCAGGCGCCGCCATTGTTCTTCGTCATACTAGGCGCCGGCCGAGAGAGAGAGAGCAATGGGGGTCGGGCCCGGCAAGAAGAAAGACGGGCGCGCGGAAGCATGAAGACGAGCCGCGGGACATCGGGGGGCAGCGTGCACCGGGCCACCGGAGGGTGGTATATACGTTTATTTATTATGTTTTTAACGCTGGGGCAAGCTGTGTTGTTATACGTATGGGGGCAGGCGTATACTACCAGGGGAAGGCTTGGGATGGGCTGTATGGTACTGGGGCAGGCTGTATACCACACGGGCAGGCTAGGGCTGTTGTATATTTCCGGGGGGCAGTGCTGTCTACTTACTGGGGGCGGGGTGATGTATACTACTGGGGGCAGGCTGGACTGGCTGTATACTACTGGGGGCAGGCTGGACTGGCTGTATACTATAGGGGGCTGGTTGGCTATATACTGGGGGGGGCTGTGACCAATACATTTCACACCCTCGGCTTATACTCGAGTCAATATGTTTTCCCAGTTTTTGGTGGAAAAATTAGGGGTCTCGGCGTATACTCGGGTCGGCTTATACTCGAGTATATACGGTACATCCCCCACATGGCAGTGTGAATGTGACCTTAATGTGTGAAGACTACTTTTAGTGTGAAGGCAGCCTTAGCAATTACTTATATCTAAAGTGGTCATATTCATTAGATAGAAGCAGGTTGAGCACCCAATAAATAAACATTTTTCTGTGGAAAAATTATTCCACAGATTCACACTGGTTCAGATGCATATGCATTGATACATTGTATTAATTATGATTACAAATATCAATTTTCATCATCTACAGATGTATGTATTATTTGTAATATTTATGAAGTTTTCTCATCTTCTCAACTTCTCAACTCTTCTCAACTGTCTAATGTTGACTATGTTAGATGTTGTATAGTATTTGAAAATCATGATTGTGTTAACTTTTTCAGTCTAGCATGACAAGCATCAATAGTGTCAGCACTGACGTTGGCAGCATTGACAATGCCAATGTGACTGGAGAAATAGAACTTGCAATCACATACAACCAGAAGACCTGCACGCTGGAGATCCTGATCAAAGCATGTAAAAACTTAGCTCATGGGGAAGAGAAGAAGAAGAAATGCAATCCGTAAGATGTAGCCTATTTTATATAGGAAATTATTTTTCTCCATTTCTTGATCCATATAAATGTAAATCAAAAGTAATATAAAGGTTGGACAGTTTTCAAAATTGAATCAATAAAAATGTCATCTTATCCGCAAAAAACGACATCTTAAATAACTGCATACCAAAGTATGAAAACAAGTGTCAGAATATGACAATGCAAAGAGAATTTCTTTTTGTCAGTTTTAAAAATTTTTTAGAGGTATTCTGACAAAACTATTTAAATTTGGTCAGTTTCCCAGTAAATTACAGACAATTTAACAAGCCCTCATACACAGGGGCTTAACTAGGAGAGGCTGGGCCCCATAGCAGATTTCTCCATGGGGCCCCTTTTGCCCTAACACTTAGCGTCCGATATATTGGATGCTGAGCCCTGGACACTAGAATCATAACACATGGGTCTTCAGCTAACTAACAGTAAAAAAAACTATTCAATAATAAATAAATTAATAAAAATGCCCCAAATCCACATTAACAGATAAAATGACATATAATGTGAAAAAGTTCAATATCATAACACCATCCCCACACATATAGTATCACCACTTTCGTAATAATTCGTAGAATAAAAATGAATCATTTCTGAACCCACAAGATGAACGCTGTTAAAAACCCACCAAAAATTCTGATTTTCACCTATTTCATCCCACAAAAAAGTGATAAAAAAAGTATATTCTCTAGAATGATAATTGTGCATCCACATCATCGTACTGACTTATAGAATAAAAATTAGAAAAGTCAGAAAAATTTTGCTTTTCTAGTCCTCCACCCCCAAAAAAGTTAATAATTTTTCAACAAACTCATGGCCCCACTAACAGAAAAACTTTAAAATGTATAGCCTACAAAAGGGGGACAATGAGGAAACTGAAAATCCACTACATTCTATAGCAGTGGTGGCGAACCTACGGCACGGGTGCCAGAGGCGGCACTCCGAGCCCTTTCTTTGGGCACCCGTGCCATCTGCCCCAGCGCACCAGACATGACTCAAAGAATCTTTCTGCAGTTCCATGCAACTTAAAAGATGCTGCTTTCAGTCATATATTAAAGTGATTCTTTGCTACTTGGGACTTTAGGGAGGGAGAATGAGTGGACAGGGCCAAATAATCTTTAGAGGACCTCCTGCCGGCCCCACAAATTTCTGTGTTCAGAGGGATTTTCCAGATTTATTCTGTGTTGCTGTCCTCTGGAGGCCAATTTGATTGAAAGTTGTTAAAAACAGGGAGCAATAAGTTACTGCTTTAATTTTTGGTTGGCACCTTGCGATAAGTAAGGGGGGTTTTGGGTTGCAGTTTGGGCACTCGGCCGCTAAAAGGTTCGCCAACACTGTTCTATAGGATAAAACTGGCACTTCTTCCCTTCTGCAGGAAGTAACATCCACACGGGTGTCTCCGTACTCGGGAGAAATTGCATAACAAATTGTGGACCGAGTAATCGCACATGCGCACCTCAGAGGACGCGGAGGTGCGCATGCGCGATTACTCAGTCCACTATCGATCTCCGGTGCATGCGCCACTTTTCCCGGGCAGTAGGATCCTCTTTGTGCGCAGCCGCAGGCATGGCCTACCCAAGAGTTACAACGCTCCTCATGTAATTTACTTCTGATATCATTATTAATTTTAATCCTAATATTATACACCTTTAGATCCTCTCTGTTCTTACATGCACATCATTTCTCTTAACTGGATTGGGTGTTCCCTAAACCTCTCCCCTATTAACTTAATGAGTTTGGCCTTTTATATCTGCTGATCTGAGATTGTTGTTACATGTCCATTTTTTAGTCAGAAGAAGAGAACCTTCCCGAAACGCGTCATTTTTTTGGACAAAAATATCTTTATTGTATTTTATTTCTGTAGCTGTTTTAGCAATTTATTTTGCTCTTTGTTTTATCCTCAATAAATGTCCATTGTGTGAGTAGAATCAGTCAACAATCTTCTGGTGTAGACCCTCCACCGGTTAAGGCCGTCCAGCGCCCCATACCATTAGCCCCAATTTTTATCATTTTTTCTGAGTACATAACCACGGGGGCAGTATGGTACTGGTCAATCCTCAAGTTTACAAACTGTGTTACAGATATACAAGAAGAAGTCACAGACTATCCCAAGGGACAAACAATGCTGGATTTCTCAAGTAATTCACATAGAAGATAATGGGGCAGATTTATCAAGTGTCTGAAAGTCAGAATATTTCCAGTTGCCCAGCTTGATAAATCTGCCCCAATGAGTCCAAAGTATCCCACCCAGATCTCACACAATCCGCTTACCCTGATTCGGGGTAGTGTCCAATGGTACCCCCAACGAATTCATAAAATAATGTATTCTTCCCCCTTGATGAATGAAATGATAGCTTATTTATGGGTGCATGACACATTATATAATTTATTATAGAGCTATGAAATATAAGATTTTTTTGTGTACTGGAGAAGAAAGAAAAAAAACCTGCAGTTAAAAGAACAAAATTGTAGACAGTTCACTTTCTTCTTGTCTAGCAGGATTGAAAATGCCACTTACAGTACACATTTTCCATGACAGGAATGGTTCCAGCAAATGGCACCAAAATAAGGGTTACAACAACAAATTCTAATTTTTCAGGTGCTTCTATTTATTTAAAGATGTAGAATAAACATAATTTTGAAACCTCTATATGTTGGCATAAGCTAGAACTATCAAGGAAAAATTTTCACTATGAAAAATAATACAATTTATTAATGAAATATATTATTTATTGTGCCCTACTGTACCACTACACTTGTATGTATAAGTTTCTTTTGATCAAATGGAGGCAGACCACTTCTGGAACCTTTGCACTGGGCAAGTGGCGCATATTTTTGCATATGTGGTATTTCTGTAGCCAGTGTTTTGGCACCAAAACAGTGTATTCTGCTAATGGTCTGCATTTCTGTCTCAGAACTTTTGGTCTTATAGAACTTCTTTTAGTCCTCCGGCTGCTTCTACCAAATCCAAATAGTTTTATTTATCCCCTGTGTTGTTTCTTTTTTATTCTAGGTATGTTAAGACTTACCTGCTTCCTGATAAATCTCCAAGCAGTAAAACAAAAACCAGTGTTAGGAAAAATACAGTTGATCCATCATTTAATGAATGTTTAAAGGTAAACTGCACATCAAATTTTTTTTTGTAATATACCTGTACAGGCAGTCCCCGGGTTACGTACAGGATAGGTTCTGTAGGTTTGTTCTTAGGTTGAATCTGTATGTAAGTCAGAACTGTATATTTTATAATTGTAACCCCAGACAAAAAGTCTAATACAGCCTCATACTATATGATACCATAGGAAAAATTTTTATACACAGTGTCTAGTCATATTTTACTGTATACACTACCTGCCAGAATGTATGTGTCAGAGAGGGAGTACAGAGAATGGAGAAGACATAGCACACAGAAGTAGAATGATGGACCTGCTGCTTCTTCCTGTAATTACTGAGCAGAAACCAGAACTAGTGCATAGCTAAACCCCTCACCCATCTGGGACCCCTCAGTCCCTACACTGCATCTCAGTTCCCTTCTCTTTCACTCTATGAATGGTTCTTAGCAACCAGAATGCCAGGCTGATGGGAGAGGACTGAGTCCTTGCTCATATTTTGTAGTTTTATTCTGTCTTGTATTTTGTACATGTTCCATGACAGTCCCTCTAGTACAGGTTCATTATTTAGTCTGGTAGCCTCTTTAATGGCTTTTCGGTGTTATCTATCTCCTCTGCGTATTCAGACATGAATACTGTACATGAACATGGTTCTGTTGAAAGAAATGGAAATATGTCCTATGTTTGTGCTTGAAGAAGGTGATGTCTTGCACAGATCCAACACAATAAAAAAAGGAACATCAGTTTACTACATTAGGTAACATACTGCTAAATATTCTTTGTGTGCAGTATACAGTTGACCGCTCACAGCTGGAGACAAGAACTCTTCAGATATCAGTGTGGCATGCTGGCAGACTGAAGAGAAAAGTTTTCCTAGGAGAAGTGTTTATTCCATTGGAATTTTGGGATTTTGAGGACAATTCAACAAAATCATTTGCTTGGTACCAGCTGAAAGCAAAGGTATGATACAGTAATATACAGTATTGTTATTTTTCCCTATAGGGTACCAACTTGACTCAACTTTTGCACACATTGGGGCTCATTTACTAAGGGTCCGAACGCTGCACTTTTGACGGGTTTCCCGAATATTTCCGTTTTGAGCCAAATTGCCCCAGGATTTTGGCACACCCGATCGGATTGTGGTGCATCGGTGCTGGCTTAAAAACCGATAACCAAAGTTATCTGGTAGGAGGGTCAAAGAGGCTACTGGGGAGTGGAGTAGCCGCGCCGTGTAGCCTCAGCTCCGGCAACTCCACACCCCATTAGCCTTTTACAAAATGTACATATTAGCGAAATAAAAGTTAGTAAAATATTGTGGGGATGTGAGGATTAGCCCTTAAAAGGGCTATCCTCACATCCAATAGATGCACCTACCCCCCCATCTACCTTCATAGGTAGGTTCCCTATAACACTAAACCTAGAAAGTGAATGTTTTGAGCATCTCAGAGAAAGGCTACAGCAGGCAGATGTATAACTTTACTGAATGTTCCCCTCATTAAATAACTTGTCCAAAGTAGCTAATGTAAGCAGCATCAGATTACTTCATAATAGCTGGACTTATCCAGACACTCCTGTCTATGGTATTATGCTAGCAGCAACAGAGGCTCAGTGATGGAGAGGGGAGCCTTTGTGCTCCAGAAGCCATTGGCAGCCATTGAGCCAGGCGATCAGCTGTTACATCAGTAGTTCCACCATTGACTTGGTGTAACAACATACTGTTAGTAAATTTACATGGCTACAGTATCCAAAGAGAATTCTTAAGATAACCTATAACTTAGCACAATATGTAAGAAATTGTTAAAATAGACAAGACAATACATGCAGCTTATATTAATACAGCAGTAGAAGACAGACAGAGAATATTTAATACATTCACAAGACAAAAAAACCCATGAAAACAAATACATGGGGCTTGACTTTCCACCACCACCAAATGTAATGTTTTCTGTTTTTAAAAACATAATTAAAAAATTTTATTTTGTAGCCAAAAAGGACTGAAGATCTGACATTACAATATCACGGAGAACTGTGTGTGAGACTCAGGCTTGAAATACCCCCATTTTCTAGAACGTTTCTGTATGAGAATTTACCAGATGGTAAGAAATTTGAGGCTATAAAAATATTATTTTCTTGTATTGTAGAATCCGTTTTATTAACCACTGTTCATGATGCAGGTACAGATGTAAGGCATTTTGAAGTGGTCCAGCTCCATGTTGTAATAAAAAGTGCCAGCAACTTGTCATTGAGACCAGATGGTTTTTTGAGCCCTTTTGTCAAAAGGTACATTGACATCTAAGATTTCGAATTTTATACAAGATTCAGCTACAAATAACAGTGTGTTTCTTGATTTGACCAGTTGTCTTGTTCTGACAAATAAGCAAGAAGTAAAGCAAAAGACTCCAGTGCTGAGAAGACAACCCTGTCCAGAATGGAATCACACAATGATTTATAATATAACTAATCCAAGTGATCTCAGAAAGTCTAGGCTGGACCTCACTGTATGGGATCAAGGCTTGAATGAGCGATTTCTTGGCGGAGCCACATTGAGCACAGGTAGAGTATAATCATTCCTGACATTTACCCACAAAAGTAGGGAGATACATGGAGGGAGGTATAAAGGCCAAAGCACTATTATATTAACAACATTTACAAGTTCATCTGAAATCTCTGATTTTGAGTTCTATTTTGGAAATAATCTACCTTTTATTAGTATATGATTCCTATTGATTTGACCATAACTTTATATATGAATAATATATTTTATATTTTTAATAGTTCATCAACACAATCTGTGCAATGTCAGCCATGAGAAAAAATTATATATTCATCACATGAACAGTTTATAGAACACCCTCTTTCTAACTGTGGCAATGAGCCTATACATAGATATTGGGGTGCCAAATGTGGTGTGAACTGGTCACAAAGAACTTTAAGACTTGTAGGCATAGTATATGTTACCTGTTGTAAGAATTTATAAGTTTATGAGAATTGGTGTGAAATAAACAATTAGGGGTGAGATGGACCATTTAGACAATTGATTATATATACTAACCATATACTATCCCTATACTAGGGATACTCTAGTCATACTCTAATCAGTTTACTTGTTCTGAAGATCAGCAGCTAATACCGAGGGGGTCTTGCCATTGGCTGCTTTTCATTCCCCCTGTAGTATCAGATGCAATCTTCTTAAGCCATGGCCATCTGAGTAATACTATAAATAGACTTGGTCTGCAGGGTCTATGCTATGACTAAAAAGGGTCCCAAATGAAGACATAACCTCAGAAAATTTTTTAGCATGACTTGTATGCCAGTTTACTATGCACAACCAGGAATTGTGACTATTTACCCCCTTACATCTACAAGTAGGTGAGGAGGGGTGAGAAGAGTCTGTTCCTGTTGACCACAGGGTAAAGCACAATTCTATGGCAGGTGTGGCAGGCAAGAGCCTCCTGATATATCTGGCGTGGCTTACCTGTGATGCAGCCAAATCTACTGCTGCACCCGTTTTCATCTTTCTAAGCTGTTTTTCTATAAAAAATGACTGTGTGATAATTGTGATAGGTGAAGTGGAAGAACACACTGAGGGGAAATAAGACTGGCATTTTGAACGCCAGTCTGAAATTCCCCCCTCCGGTGACGCCTGTATGTACTAAGAAGCTCCAGCTGCTTAGTAAATACGAGTGCAGACCAGACCTGAACTGGCAGAGTTTTCTACTATAGTCTCTGCTGTTTAACCAAATTTCACGCTCCCCGCTCCAATATGCCCAAAGTGGTATTCTGGGAGTAGATTCATGTACCTTATCTTCCATAAAACTGGGTGTAAAAAGAAATGAGTGCACTGACAGACCATTCCTGTATACGTCCTGTATAACTGCACTCTGTGTCCAGAAGGCCCTACATGAGTAGGAATATGGGAGCTATTATACCCCATTTAAATGAAAACTACCACTTACTTCATTTATCATAGACAAAAAATAACATTTATCCTTATGTTAATGACACTGAAGGGCTCTGGGGAACATTGTCAGAACCCCTCCGGGCTCCAGCATCACTCCACCGCAGCACTTCTGAACCTGTTCGCTGTCCCCCCTTTTCTGCTGTCTGTTTTCAACGGGAAGGGAGGGCCGGAGGAGGCAACTAGCGGGTTAGAAGTGCATGTCGGGTGCTTAACACTTTAACATAAAAGTAATCTTTAAAAGGAATGAGCCAGCTATTTTCTATGATAAAGTTCTGGAGCTTTGTAGAAGTTAAATGAAGTAGAACATTTCCTTTTAAGTACCTTCTTCAGACACATACTGCTGTAGACATTGGCACTGAACATTTGGCAGTATTGACCATAAGGGAATTATCTACACCCACCAAAAGATATATGTAGCACATAGATATACTTTAAACATAAGTTTTCTTTCAGGTGAGGATGACAGCGCCAGCGACTGCCACCAATCGGCGCATCTTTTATGGGAGCAGCTACTCAGTACACCAAATGAATGGATGGAAGAATCTCTTCTATTACAGGCCAACAAAGGGATTTTTCACTTTTGACTTTCACATCCATGTTCTGCTTTGCCATACTTACACTTGCTTATATTCATAGGCTTATCATATATATGTTCATATGGTAAAGTAGTACTGGTTAGAAAAAACTACAATTGATTTTCAATTCAATAACAGTATATCAGACAAGAGAAGATTTACTATAATGTGCAAGTTAGTAGTGATGAAGTTCCAGATGAATTGTGGTATTGAAAACCACTGATCAGAAACAGAGAATGGCCTTGTGGCATGTAGCAGCAAATGATAGTTTATTTGTCTGTGGCAAGACTAAATTCTGATTTCAGTTTCTAACAGTTTTTAAGTGGAATTTATCATTCAATTTTCTGTTCTGAATCTATTTGTCAGAAATCTTCCTCAGCAGCAGTGATGTGGGCAGAGACTAACATCTTCCTACGTTTTCTCTAAAGCTGAGTTAGTTATAAGCAGCTAAAAGGCAAGGTTTTCCTACATGCCAAGAGATATTGATTTGTAAAAAATAAAAATATTATCGGATTTAAAAGTAACATTGGAATATTGAATAAGGCTACCTGCACACAAATGTGTGCTGTTTCCACAAACAACATAATGGAGCACATTTACTTACCCGTCCTGTCACGATCCCCGAGACACGGATTCGGAGCTGCAGCGATTCACTAAGATCGTGCGTCTTTCCTGCATGTGTCGCCGCTTCCCCGCTCAGGTTCGCCGGAGTTCACTTTCTTTTTCCCGGTACATGTAAGTAGATGGCTTGTGGCACATCAGTCGGGTTGTCCGGCGGCCACGCCCCTGATTTGTGTCTCATGAAAGTCGCGTTTGCTCCAAAATCCGATTGCGTGCGGCAAAAACCCCTGTTAAATGCGGAGCAAAATGCAAAAACTTGGGAAACCCAATGAAAATACGGTCCGCGGACCCTTATTAAATGTTCCCCTTAATGTTTTTGTGGCCTGTATGTCATCATTATCAATAGTTGTATTCCTGCAATAATTGTGCATCTGTTTTTATGGTTCCACAAAAAAATGGAAGGCTGGCTGATGATGTTGTGGCGGTGATT
This sequence comes from Engystomops pustulosus, assembly GCA_019512145.1. NCBI lineage: Eukaryota > Metazoa > Chordata > Amphibia > Anura > Leptodactylidae > Engystomops > Engystomops pustulosus. The sequence continues at coordinate 144,953,929 of CM033643.1, forward strand.
TGTAATTTTTTTTTTTTTTGTGGTGCTGTATTGTATTGTGGTGCAGTATTGTTTCAGCGGTGGACACTACACACTACACAAGCTTGCAGTAAACATTGCATGTATACTATACGGACAAAACTAGGGGGGAGGGAGCTTAATAATTGGATTGAGGTGTTTATTTCAGCCTCATCTAGAACCTTGCCAGTCTGCCTTTACAAACAATCCACAGCAGTACTATAATCGGATATTGCATACACAAGTGTGAGTGGTATTATTGAAATAGGGTAGCCCAAAGTGTACAAAGCGGGGTTGAAACATGCTAAAACACATAGTGGCACATTTATCATATGTTTGCTCTACGCTGCCCCCCAGAACTCGCTGGCTCTGGCCTCCTGATGAGTCCCATCGCTATGCTACAGCTTCAGGGCACTCCTATGCCAGGTATGGCCAGGCATAGAATTGAGCCATAACTGCACCTGAATAGGAACAGGCTACAGGTAATGTGCCCTGTCACACAATATAGGAGATGGACCTTTACCCATGCAATCTCTGTACATCTGTTACTGATCTATATGCACATGTTTACAACAGCCATTTCAGGACCTTTGAAGGTCCTGAAACAGCAGAATGATAGCAGACAGAAGTGACACATCTTCCATTCTCCAAGAAGATTGATTCTAGTACCAGATGTAGACAGTCATTCAAAACTTGTAGGGGCTATTGTATGCATACAGCCCAGGGCCTATGGCAGTCTTAATCTGCCCCTGATGCCCTGGCACTGCTCCCCTCTCTGCCCAACCAGCATAAGAAGTTGGAGAAACCACAATTCCCAGGTAAATCATGGCTTGTATGTCTGATAAATGGGGCCCACATTTAAAAGTCACCAACACTTAGCAGGGGTTTTATAGCATGGGTTTCCAACGCCAAGAATACAAGCCTATCATGACAGCACAATGGCTAGCTTTGAATGGAGTTGTGTAAACCAAAGTGCTGGCTCTGGAGTGGTAACTGGCTATGTGCTGTGACAAGTAACTAGTTAGGTTCTGCCTCTTGTACATCACGGTGTGCTCTTTGCAGGCAGCAAACAACAGGCCTGTGTTTGTGGCACTTAGGGATCGGCAGGTGAGCTCTGGTCAATCTGCCCATGTCAGTAAGAAATGACTGGCCTTACCGCAGGTACAGGACTTGCTCTATAATATGCAGTGCAGTCGGTTGTCACGTTGACAGTCTGGTGACACATGGGGAATGTGAACAAAAGAAATCAATGGGTCCGGTAATTAGTCGCCATTTGTGCGCCTAGCTGCCCCCATATCCCGTGAGGCCTTAGTTTGGTGTGAAAGGCTCTCACAGAGCCCTGATCCCAACCGCATTGGAGACTTTTGAGATAAAACAGATTGAAAGCCAGGTTATGTCATCCAGAGGAACAAAATCTTGTAGAAAGTATTTCAAAAAAACATTTTAGGTCCAATGAAGGATATAAAGTCCATTGAATGCTTATGGATTTAAAATGGGGGGGGGGGGGGGGACATAAGAGTTCTTAGAGGTAATGGGCAGGTGACCCATATTAATGTCCGTTTTCTGTATTATACCTATAGCTCTATTGCATTTGGTCCATAGTTCTCACCTGTTCTGAAGTCATGTGATATCCGTTTTAGTGAATATTTGCATTACGTGTGAAGCATTCTCAGTACTATCACCACCAGCCGAGAGTCTTAAGTTCTTGTTTGGCAACCACTGCTGACAACAACCTGCTATGTATGAATTTTTTATGTTCCAGAATAGTATTTTTATAGGTTATGTAAGTTTTTTCTTTAAATGTCAAAGACAATGTGGAGACACAGTGAATAAATGAAATGCAGTATTTATCAAGAGAATTCAGACCTGCTGAGCGTCTTCTCATAATATGTACCATATAATAGAATGTCTTTTGCCTTGAATAAAATAGTTTTAATAAACTATTTGCATGCCTGTACCTTCTTATCTTACTGGGTATTTCACATACTTTATCTAGCACCCTCACTGCCCTTGTAAAGTATGCACATGCTAAATGACCTTGTAGTTAGCCTTGTTTTAAAGGAAATCTACCATCAAACTCGAGCATGTGGAACCAGGAACACTATCTCAAAGATACTGTGATTGTGATATTCTTCTTATATTTGTTATCCATGGCCTATTTTTACTCTAAAATCAACGTTTAAAATTGTACTCTTGAGCCTGAAGTGCTACCTTAGGTGTAACCAGAGCCTCTCCATCCTGTAGCTTCACAGGCTGCTACACTATCTGACCTCAAGAGTCTCCCTCAGCACCTCATCTCTCCCTCTGCCCGATGAAATCTCACTACAGCAGTGGAATTTTCAGCACACAGTGGGAGGGGTTAGTACTCTGCACAGTGTAACAACCTGTGAAGCTGCAGCCCACAGGGTCTCTGGTAGCACAGCAGAGAGCCCTTCAGGCTCATTAGCATAATTTTAAAAGTTGATTTTAGAAGGAAGGATGTCATGAATAACATATAGAAGATTACCACATTCAGGTGCTGGATTTATGAGTCAGTGGGGCACATTTAGTAAGGACATTTTCTGGCGGACTTTGCATGTTCTTTTCTGTGCAAACTGCACATGAATTTAAGAAGTGTCTGCGCCACATTTGTGTCAGATTCATGAATAACTGGCGCCAGAAATCCTGAATCTGGCGCCCCCTGCACACTACACAGGAAACGGCACATAGTATACACTGCACTGTATTTTGTATATTTGCCCCAGTGTCTCTGGTTTATCATGTTTGATATTGATGGTAGATTTCCTTTAACTAATGCTTGTTGCTGGCAATGGGGTAAATGTATCTTTATTTTGACTTGCTTTTTTCTTTTCTTTGTGCACTATAAGATTTTTTTTCACCTTTTTGGGAGTATTCGCACATTTTTTTGTACCTACACTAGGTTGTTAAGTAGAATTAGAGACTCTTTAGTTTCCAATGGAAGTACAGCTTGCCCATACTGACTTCCATACATGTTTTAAAATGTGCCTAAAAACGCAAAAACTCACATCACCAAACAAAAACACAGACTGTGATACATAGGGACACACTAGTGTGCAAACAGCAGATAATTTTGAAAAGAGGCATTAGAAATACACTGATACATGTGCCCCCAGTGTGTTCTATACATCTTTACACTACAATACAGTACAATAAAGCTTTATTGATCCCTGAGGAAGTTGTGATGTCTATGGCTCCAGCATTTAGAGTACACAAGAAAAATCATAGACGTAGTCAAAACACAGAGGTAACACAGGAAAAAGGGGTACAATACAATATGGGAACTTTTGTTGGAGGGGACATGTGGGGGGTTATTAAGTTACTAACCTTGGGCTTTGTTCAGGAGTATTCTGCGACCGACTTTGCCAAAGGATTTTTCTCCAGATCTGCTGCAGATCCAAGCCTTTGCGTTGCCGAGGATATGACAGGCAAATGTTAGGTGTTCATTTCATTAGCAAACATAGAGGCGCTACTGCTCACATACTCTGTATATATTCTTACATCAATACCGGAGTGGCTGGCTAGTGCAGCCTAGGGTGTGCTGATGTCATGGTGCTTGGTGATGAGTCCCTGGGTAATGGATGGGGAAGCCCGTGGTGGTAGACAGCTGTATCCACGGATCAGACTGAGGCAACATTGTGCAAATCAACTCACGGTTCTTTATTGAACAACAGGTAGCAGGCAATGGGCCAGAGCGGTCTAACAGCAGATCTGGATTCTGTTACTAGAGTGGTCGTGGAGAAGGGCCCTCAGGAATAAAGAACTGGTAACAGACGTAGGCTGGGAAAATAGAAATGGAGCTGTGTCAAAACTGTGGAAGCTGCAGCTCTGGATTAAAGTCTCCATTCTTGGGATTGGTTTATGTCTCAGCACTAAAGGTGTACTGTGCACTGACTCTCTCTTCACTCTCAGACTCCTGTAGTCTGGACTGGACTGCTGAGAGGCAAAGAAGACAGAATCCTGAAAAGGAGCGTTAGGGCTGGACCATGTGCTCCCCCTGCACAGGGTTTTTTATATTGCTCTGTCAGCAATAGCTAACTATTGCCTGAAACAAGTAACCATCCGTGTTTACAGATTCCATTGAACTATAGATACGTACTACAAGTTATTACATCTATGTCTTTGATATAAGCAGTATCTAAACATTTAGGGTTTACAACAACCTGTCGTTCAGTGTAATTGGAATATCCGGACTATATGTGCAATATTGTATTTTTGCCAGTAATGTGCAACATTGTATCTCTGCCAATTATGGTTTACAAGTGTGAAACATTGCAACATTTTGTACAAAGGAGAACATTTCTGTCGTTCTTGAACATTCCACGTTATATTTCCTTTTTTATAGTTTTAGAATTTTATTATTTTGGAAAGGGAAGACCCTTGGGCCCTTCAGTGCCACCCTTTTACATTGCCCAGCCTGTGATCTTAATCATATTTACTGTGACATATATGTCCTCATTACATGCAAAGATTTACAGCATATTATCTAACTGTGAGTAATATTTATATGTAGCTGAGTATTGTAACATAAATAATTCTATTGCAAAGTGTGAGTCAGTGGTCGGTATTTGAAACTCATATAACACACACAATTGGCTCAGGTAGTGTAGCTCATCCACAATCGCCCATCATTGCCAGCTGTGGCCAGAAGGTTTGCTGTGTCTGTTAACATAGTGTCCAGAGCCTGGAGGCGCTACCAGAAGACAGGCCAATAAACCAAGAGACTTGGAAGGGGCCATAGGAGGGCAACAACCCAGCAGCAGGACCACTACCTCCTCCTTTGTACAAGAAAGAACAGGATTAGCACTGCCAGAGCAGACCACCAGAGGGCCAGAAATGTGTGTGTGTGTCTGCACAAACGGTTAGAAACCAACTCCATAAGGATGGTATGAGGGCCCGACATCCACAGGTGGAAATTGTGTTCACAGCCCGACATCCACAGGTGGAAATTGTGTTCACAGCCCGACACTGTGCAGGACGCTTGGGAATTGCCAGAGAACACCAGGATTGGCAAATTCACCACTGGTACATTGTGCTCTTCACAGATGATAGCAAGTTCACACTGAGCACATGTGACAGACATGACAGAGTCTGGAGACGCAGTGGAGAGCAATCTGCTGCCTGCAACATCCTTCAGCATGGCCAGTTTGGCAAAGGGTCAGTGTTAGTGTGGCATGGCATTTTTTTGGAGGGCCGAAAAGCAGATCCTCTGAGCCCCTGCCGGTGCAGTTGGCATTGAAGCTATGGACTGTCCCCAGACCTGAATATGACTAAGCACATCAGGGACATCATGTCTCGCTCCATCCACCAACGTCATGTTGCATGACTTCCAGAAGTTTGCAGACGCTTTAGTCCAGGTCTAGGAGGAGATCCCTCAGGAGACCATCTGCAACCTCACCAGGAGCATGCCGAGGCATTGTAGGAAGGTCATACAGGCATGTGGAGGCCACACATAATACTCAGCCTCATTATGTCTTGTTTTACAGACATTAAAGCCCTGTAGAATATTATGGCACTATATAAAGGTTTATTATTATGATTATGTAGCAGTAAACTACAGTTTCAGAGGGAAGCCTCAAGTCCAACTACTCAACCGAAGTGTAATATGCTAGTCAAGTTGTCAATAGAAAGAATAGTTATTTTTGTCATGGTTGGGCGGCCTATACACGGCCTTATTAGCCACAGAATAATACAGTAGTAGTACAGTATTGAATGAGATTTATACAAATCACATTTACACGCTATGTCAAATTCTGTTTTTAGTGTGTATCTACAATGCGCAGCATGGCAAATTATTTCTAAGAAATGGGCACACGTTGCGCAGTGGCTGTGCAGTTACCCTAGTGGGTGTGCCTCTACCCATGGCTAACGGCACACATTGCGTAGTGGCTTTGCAGTTACCCTAGTAGGTGAGCAGCTCCTCTAAGAAATGGGCACACGTTGCATAGTGGCTGTGCAGTTACCCTAGTAGGTGAGCAGCTAACCTAGGCTGCAGGCATATGTAGCGTAGTGGCTGCAGCATTAACCTCAGCTGTAATTCCACATGCATAAGAAAAATAACCAAAATCAGATGTGTCTTATCTCATGTCAGGAGGCAGAGTTCAACCTTTGTATTGCAACATGATCCACAGCAATTACATGCTGCAGATGATGATGATGCAGACTTTTTCCTGCAATGGGTTTATGGGATTGTTTATAGAGGGGGACCTACATCCTGTGTCTGGGCTTTTCATTGCACTCTACGTTTAAGGAGGGTGTAACAGAAACTGAAAACAGAAGGTCTTCCATTACTGATACCTTTAAAAAACCTTCAGTTACGCATCCATTATTGATAGCTGAAAGAAACATGTGGCCCACTACTCAATTTTTTTGCGTTATTAGTAACAAAATGTTTAATGGAACCTGCTGTACGCCAAAGTTGTAAATGAAAACTAATTTAGTGTAAGAAAGCAACCACCTGTTGTAAATACATGAAGTTTTCCATCACTTCTGTGTGAGACACTTCTGTATGAAAGCCTCAAGCAGACAAGGGTGTGCAATTAGACATACAATAAGGCAAAAAGCACTCTAAAGCCTGTTGCACATAAGCTTAATTTTGACCATTAATATATGGGTTCCATATTTGTCCCAAAATGTTTCCTGCATCAAACTGTCATCCTTGCCAAAATTATAGTAGGGAAAACTGAGTGATATCTTTTTGTACAGATAATTTTGGAATTTAAAAGTATTGTTCATGCTATGGAACAGGCCATGACTTTTTTTGTCCTTATTGAAGCACATTGCATACAAAATGTAGAAATCCAAGCCTCCAATTGATAATACTACCGTATATTACCATATATTAATCGATTGGAACCAGTACAGTACCATAATAAAGTTGTATGCATGTACCCTCAGAGATTACGGCCTGCAAACACCGAACACCAAAGCGACTGTTTGCGACTCATGGAAAGCACACGTCTGGGTGCAGGTAGCCCAAGAAAGTTTTCTAAGTGGCCCCAATGTATTTATTTTTACTGCATGTTGTAGGAAACAATGATGCAGCAGGGAAAATACATGGTATTATAAGAAATATATGAAATAATGGAATATTATTCAATGATCCCAACTCTGGAGACAGATTTTTATTATGTGGTTCGGTGATCACCTATTTTCCATATATTTTTGTATAACAGTTATAGTACATTTACGAAGCTGTATTTTAAGACTGTCCTTTTTTGCCAAAATATATAGAGACATAGGGGCATATTTATCAGGACCTATGCGCACCGCCAGTGGCGCAGAGGCCCTGAAATAATCCGAAATGCTAGCTTATTGCTAGCTTTTGCAATTATTTTCCCCAATCCGTCACCGGAAGGGAGTGCACGAGCGCCAGTGTATGATATATATCCCCCATACAGTCTGTCTGAGAACTAAATTGTTCTAATTGCCCATAACAACTAATCAGGGCTCCCCTTTCATTTTATAAACCACTGAGGGAAAATGAAAGCTAAGCTAAGGCCTGGGGCGACTTAAAGAATGCCACTGACAATGGAAGTCTATAGGTTGCAAAAAAAAACAAAACAAAAACAACTGTGTATTTAGTTTTTTTTCACTGATATTGCTGGGGAAGCAAATGTTTTTTTCTTCGACCTGATGTTAAAACATTTTTATTGTTTGGGAACAAACAGATCAACTGATGTCATGTGGACATTGTAAAAAAAAAAAAGGAAACAAAATGGATCAATTGTTATCAGATGCAAATCGCCTTATTCACTGACGATATAATACTCTTCGAAACCCACCCGTCATCTTCATTAGCTCAAATCTTTCAACTCCTAGCAGACTAATTTCTTGTTTTGGCAGAGCGGCTGTTTACAAAATGATGGTTCTACCAAAATTACCTCCTTAGGACAATTCTCATCAGTCTCCCTAAATCTTTCCTCCTACAAGTTAAAAGACAGCTTAGTAACTTTATATAGCAAGCAAGAAAACCCAGAACATCCATGAAAAACACAGAAAGGCACAGGGTCTGGGACTTCCCTCTTTGGAGGACTACTACACCTTGTGTGTTGTAGATCCGATGACACATTGGTGGAACTCATCCACAGAAATATCATGGGTCAGACTAGAAACCGCTATTACGCATACTCACTCTCAGCCATTTGGGGAATCACCCCTCCATCCTCATTCCTACATTCAATACGCACTTCTGACACCGAATGGCAAAAGCTCATCTCTACCACAAAAAAGACTGCCTACTATCAAAACACTTGGCCCCAATCGACTTTCTCAAATTACATTTACCAGGGATAGACCTTAGGGGCTGGAGAGAGAAAGGCATTTGACAGTGCATGACATATTTTCTCCTGACGGTACAATAAATCTAGACCACTTGACAAGCAAATTCAATATCTCGCCATCTGACTTCTTGACTGTCCACAGAATCCAAAACTTTTTATGTTCCATTCCTGACAGGGACCCTACAGTCAATAGTGAGATACTTGATATCCTCAATAACTCAAACCAAAGGCCTAAAACCATATGTAATATATACAACCTCCTCAACAACAAAAACACCATGCAACTGACTACACCCTTGAAGGGTGGATCTTGACACCTCAATTTTACCCACAGAATGGCAGTAGACCACGCCTACACTTGATCTTACCGTCCACCTCGTCGGAGAGAGCTGGAGGGGTTTTGCAGATCCACAGGCCCTTGCTTCACACTTTGTGGTCCCGTAGCCGGATTTCCCAATTATGGCAGTCAATCACACAGACAATCAACAAGATTACAGGGAACTTGTTCACAATACTGTACAACCAAAGTTAGCCATACTGTTTGTTGGCCTACGTGAATTTCCTACTACTCACAGATGGATAGTAGTGCACTTGTTGATGGCAATGAAACTTGTCATCACCCGACAAAGGAAGTCTCCCTCCTGCCCACACATAGAGGAAGTCTTTGAGATAATTAATTCTACCTGTGCATGTGAGAGGTTGCTTGCCTACCAAACTCACACCTTTCCATCCTTTAAAAAACACTGGTTCATCTGAATGGACAGTCAATTCTACCATCCTTGAGGTCTGTTTAAGTCCTAGAACTATTACCAGATAATAAGTTATGCAACCGCAAATATTACCCCTCCCCAATCCTATTTCTTGTTATGTGATGTTCGAGTATATGCTTAGTGTGGATTGTAGGTGAAATTCCTACAGATCACTACTCTGTACTTCTCTACAAATGTAAACAACTGTAAATTCTCTGTTAAAAACAATAAAATACCACAATTTTTTTTTAAAAAAGTTAGTTTTTGGAACATTCACAGTTTAATTTCAATTGTGAAAGTGCTGCCCTAAAAGCATATCTCTATCAAAAACTATGGTGGAACAAGAATTATTTTAGCTAAACGTCTCATTTTAGCATTTATCAGCCTTCATTCCATTTCAGAATGGTACAAACAGAACACACAAATTCTTCAGCCTCTTCACTCAAGACGTTACTTTATTCAGAAGCCTCTGGATATTGATAGGGAAAGTGACATTTAGTCCACAGTATACAGACTGTAGGATGTGGTCATGTGATACTGCTGGAAGCCCCAATAAAGACACCAATTAGGAGACGTTTAACAAGAAGAATCCCTGAAACACAGTGGGTGAGATTTATCATTGTGTCTGCAGAAGGATAAATCTGGTGGAGCTTTAGACTGTCAAGTCATACTTTACACCATTTAAAAGTTTGCCAGGTTTACTGCAATGAGATTTGGCATGCAGATATTTTGCCACAAGAGCTCACCCCTTTTCAAAATAAAACGGTCTAAAAGACTTGATAATTGTAGCATAAAGCAATTTGGTATTTTTTAAATTTTAACGAGAATGATGCGAGAATGATAGTAGACTGATAAACCTCACCCATTATATCCTGTGGTCATTATTTAAGCAATTCTACCATCAAAATCAAGCACTGATAAACTAGAGACACTTACTCATAGATCCAGGCACGGTGACTGTGATAATCTTCTTATTATTTGTTATCCATGGCCTCCCTCCTTCTAAAATCCACTTTTCAAATTATGTAACTGAGCCTAAAGTGTTACCCTCTTCCCTCTCTAATCAGGTTTTACAGAGTATTACACTGTCTCACCATCCCCTTGCTTTCCTCAGCACTTGAGCAATGAGCACTTTGTACTGAGTCAGCAGGAGGATGTAGAGACAGTGTAGGAGTCTGTAAAACCAGATCACAGGCTCATAAGCATAATTTTTAAAGGTGATTTTAGGGATGAAAGAGGCCATGGATAATACCTATAATAAGATTACCACAGTCCATGTTTGATTATGATGATAGATTTTTTTTTGCAGAATTACAGCATTAAATGTCACAGTAAGAGACCTTAAATGCAACTACAAGGTCATACTATTAATAGATTTTACATAGTTTTACTTTTATTTTAAGTTGTTAACACTTACAACTGTTACCCATCCAGGAGTAAATACAGATTCTTTGTGGTGAAACTTACACAGATCAAATGTATGGCACAATGTTCACCTAGAAATCTTTAATTACAGGCATACACCAATGCAATTTACAGTGAAAAAATATAATAAAAACAAATGACTCATTGGCATCAGTCTATAAATCAGGTGCCAAACTGCTCACCAGATCAAATTGTAATCACCCTTACAAAAAATATTTTTTTAATTAATTCTCCACAAGGACAGGCCTTTTGGCACCAAAACACTAACATTAAGTAATTACTTGTAGCTTGATAAACATAATCTTTAACAAACTATTAATCTTAAATAATTGGTGCAAAAATGTGCTGCGGTTGCATATGGCAGCCGTAATGCATTTTGGCCCCAGGTACAATAGCTATGAAGACCTGCTAGCTGTCTACAAAAAAGTAGGAAGCAGAAAAAATGTTTCTATGAGCCAACTCTACAATGTTAGCACGCATGGACCCTTTAGGACTTCTTAGTGAAGATGTGACTGTGTCTGGTGACAAAGTCTACTACATTGCTTCAAACTCATCAATTCTCTGTTTGGTGTTGCCCTGCCGGATTTGTCTCAGGGTCTTGTATTTGTCACGGCCCATTTGCATATTTTCTCTATGTAAGATATCATTGTGTGTCTTCTTGGTTTCATCTCGTGCTTGAATCAACTCATCTGTTAAAGCCTGGTAGAAAAATAAACACATTTTTAATGTCAATTTAAGACTCAAAAATTCTGACAAAGTTTAGAGCACCGATCATCAGGTTTTGTAAACTACCAAGTGTCTGACCTGGGAATTGTTCAATATTATCCAGATCGTGAGAGTTTATCAGCACTTTTAACCTTACAGTGCTGCAGACAGTGTTATGCATTGGTTCCAGAGCGCTGTGTAGTCATATCTTTGCCAAAACACATTTCTATTCCAGGTGTGTAGTTGGACTTTTATCACTGTGGTGCATTGGTGTGTGAGATCTTACAGAACAGGTCCTCCCCTCTATACTGCTTAAGAGCAGCAGCAGGCTTCTGGTTATACATTACAGCATGGGGGACATGCTAGGGGGCAGGTTGATCACAGCGATAAAAAACATAGCAGTTTGACGACACTCCTGAAGCGCTTTAAGTCCAGCTATAATCCTGGGATATAATTGTATTTTTTACAGTTCTGCTCCTACTTACACCATACACATACAGTTACATAGATCTCCAGGGTCGCCACTGATCACTGTCTGTTGATTTGTATAGTAGAAATTGGTAGTAGACTCCTTTAAAAGGAACCAGTAAAATTTAAAATGCAATTCACCAACATTAGTGGGCAAAATGATATAAAGTTATAGTAGTGTATACATATAATTAATGTCCCATGACAGGTGTCAGTATAAAAAGGAACACATTTATTTCAATCTCTGCTCATATTGGGCTTATGAGTACAGTGGGCATTTCATTGAAGATCAGCCTTCTCCTCCTGCTCTTTACCATCCTGCCTGGAGATAGGATTGTTTATTAAACATGACGGCTTCTGTATTCAATGGCTCTTTCTCCATTAGCGTTGTTTTTGACGCGCGTGCTTGCGTTCGTTTGCACGCGCGTCAAAAACAACGCTAATGGAGAAAGAGCCATTGAATACTTTCTGTATAAGATCTTTCTCAGAAAAAACATCTTTCACTTCTGAGAGCCATTGCTGTCTGTCGATGCCCGCTGAAAGGAAGCCAGCCATAACGTGGTCAAAAATTCAATAACAAAGATAGCAACCAAATGGATAAGTTTAAAGTTCAACAAGCTAAATAGGGGTATATAGGAGTAGAATTATGCTAAAATGTAACTTTTATTTAGTACACATAAAACCGCACCAAAGTAACATGTGCTATTGGTATTTTTTAATTAAATAACCCATTTTAATCCCAAACCATGGTCCCTTTGAAAAATGCTCGATTCTCCCATTGACTCGCGCGTGAAAAATGCGCCGAAAACGCAAAAAAACCGCTAACAACACGCGCGTGAAAAACGCAAAAACGCTAATTACTCCAAGGAAAAATGGAACAAAAACGCAGCCAAAAACGTCAGTTTTTCACGCATTGCACCCTGACGTGAAACGCAACGCTAGTGTGGAAGAGGCCTTATACTAAGACAGATTTATAACCCAGCACCAGACACTTATATGAATCTGGTACAGAATAAGAATCCTCCACCATTTACTGGACATTTTAGCTTGTAGCTATCATACACACTTGAATAAGGACATTGGCTGCCATACATGGTCTAAGACATGTGATTTTTTTTACCTCCTACCAGGTGAGAGCATGCACTTGTCTCCTACCTATTTGTAATCAGGGGTGAATGTTTTACACTATTGTTCTGAAAACAAGCTAAATAGGGGTATATAGGAGTAGAATTATGCTAAAATGTAACTTTTAATAGTACGTCAAATGTCGGGAAGGGGTTAATGGACATCTACCACCAGGGTCAAGGATTGTAAACCAAGTACACTGACATACTGGCGTGTGCACCCTCTGGCAGCATCTGCTCTTCTTTTAGCATCTTATGTTCTTGTTTTTATGAAAAAGACTGTGTGAGGGCTTGTTTTCTGCGTAACAAATTGCACTTCATAGTGACGTTATTGAATATTCCCTGCCGTGTACTGGAAAGTGAGAAAAAAATTCCAAATGCAGTGAAATTGGTGTAAAAATGCATTTGCACCGTTTTCTTGTGGGCTTGGATTTTACGGCTTTCACTGTGCGCCCCAAATGACATGTCTGCTTTATTCTTTGGGTCGGTACAATCATGGGGATACCAAATTTATCTAGAATTTATGTTATACTTTGCCATTTCTGGCGCTAATAATTTTTTCAAACTTCGGTGTATGTGGTGTCAGCTGTGTGTGGTTTCATTTTTGGGACTTTTGATGACGTTTTCAATGCTACCATTTTAAGGGTTGTTGAGCCTTTTGATCACTTTTTATTGAACTTTATATATTTTTCAAAATGGCAAAAAAGTGGCATTTACGACTTTGGGTGGCATTTTCCGCTACGACTGAGCGCAGTTACTTAGCGTTCACCGTCCAATATGTCAGACGCGAGCGCTTCCTTTTTCTGTGACGTCTCACGAAAGGGTGACGATTGAAAGCAGTGGCTGGGGATCGCAAGGCAACAACCACCCACTGACATCATAGGACCAATTTGATTGGTAGAAAACTTTTTCCCACATTTTTCCTAAAATGTTGAATTTTTACCCCACAAAAAACCTACCAATCAGCAAAATTATATTACTAATATGAACCACAATGTGTCTCACGAGAAAACAATCTCAAAATCAGTTAAAGAGTTATTACAACACAAATAGATTTAAAAAAAAATGGCTGGGCCTTAATGTGTAGACTGGCTTCATCCTTAAGGTGTTAAGGACCGGGAAAAAACGTTATTGTGTTTTGATAGATCGGACATTTTAAGACGCAGCGATACATGACATGTCTATGATTTTTACTATTTATTTATAACAGTTCAAGGGGAAAGGGGGTTGATATGAATTTTTATTTATTTTTATTTAATTTTTATTAATTTTTTAACGAGTTTTCAGACCGTAGGTTGTCTGATTGATCCTACCATTTACTGCCATACTACAGTATGGCAGTATATTGGGTTTTTACACACCATTTGTTACAATATGCAAATCGCACATTGTAGTACATGGGTTAAAATCAGACAGCCTCTGGTCTTTGTACGACCTCAGGTTGTCATAGTAACCAATAGTTTTCGGGGAGGGATTTAAAAAAACAAACAAACTTGTACTCACCTCCTCTGTCACTCCCGGTGTCCCTCGCTGGGGTCTTGCTGGTCCGTTGCCCTGTTTGTCTACAGGGGCACTGAAGCTCCGCTGAGGTCGGCTTCCGGCTGGCCGAGGTGGCTGGCCAAGCCCACCTTTCTATCCCAGAGCTTCAGACAGAGGAGGTGGGTTGAGGTTTTTTTTTAAATCCCTCCCTGGCCCGGCTCCAGAAATTTATTAGCAATCGGTCCCATAAATTGTTTTATTATCTTGAAAGGTCCCATAAATCTGTACTTACCAGTAGCTGTTGCTGTACACGCTCATTCTTCTCTGCTTCAGTAATACGTTTCTCCTCTTTGCGGTCATCATGGAAATCTTCATGTGTTAATTCTGCACTGTATTCTAGTCCGTCGTCTCGCAAGTGCTCGCTGAAATGTTCCCTGACTGGTTCATATACTGGAGGAGGTGGAAGTGGAGTATTAATAATTATTTTGTTCAGTTCCTCCTTTGTGCTTTCGAGATCCTTTTGGGCTTCCCTTGCCTGTTAACCAAACAAGAAGAAACTGATAAAAATCTAGCACTAAAAGTATCCATACTTTAACTATTCAGAGCTAAAGAATTTTACAGCAGCTATAATATGAAGCATGTTACAGAAAGCCACATGAATGAAAAACACTTTAATGGTTTTAATGCATTAGTGGTGGCCACACTAGGCTTTTATGAGCCTAATGAAATTCATGAAGCATTGTCTCTCGACATGTTTTTTTCTCTATGGAATGGATCTTCTGTTCAAGACATGAAAAAAACAACAAACAATAAAGAACATTAATGATAATGACAAACCAAAAGCTACACATTTTCACCTTCTATCAAATAGTTTTTTTTATAATTAAAGGGCTATTGATAACATTTCCCAATTCTTTTTCATTTGCTTGCAACAGTTACAACCTTGGATCAGGCTGCAGTTCTTGCTACCCATTATACTGAAGCTGCGTTCACACGATCAGTTTTTCAGATGCAACTTTTGATGTCCAAACCAGGAGTGGAGTTAAAAAGAGCAGGAATACTGGCTATCTATGTTCTTAGCCATTATGATCCACACCTGCTTTTGGCTTCAAAGGCTGCATCTGAAATACTGAATGTGTGAACACAGCCTGAGGTAGAAGTTAAAAATTGTCTGGAAATAACAGATGAAATATTTTCACAGCCTATTTGGCAAATGTTTAGACTAGAATATGCTCTACTATTTAATCATCCATTGAAAGGTATTGCATTTAGTGCAGCCATGTGTTGCACATGGCCAGTTTTCAATATTGTGTGCCAGTGGCTCAAAGGACATCTACCACCAGAATGAAGGATTGTAAACTGAACACACTGACATACTGGTGTGTACCCCCCTCTGGCAGGACCCGCTCATATAGCTTCTTATACAAAAAGGCTTTTAAAGCTATGCAAATGAGCCTGTGGGGCTCCACGTTCCATAGCTGTTAATGGAGCCCCTCAGGCTCAGTAGAATAACTTTTAAGCAGTTTTTTGGGTAATTTGTAAAAATGTAGCGATCTTGTTCTCCTTACTGTTTGTGAAAATAATCGCATGAGTTTCAAAACGCAGACCAAAAACGCACATGTTTTCAAAAAAGAACCGCTTTGAAAATCGAAATGAAAACAATGAAATCAACATGGACACAAAAAAAAAAAAAAAAAAAAAACGGGAGAGAGTTAAGGCCCTTTATCCAAAAGCCCATTTAAAAAGCCAATATGCAAAACTGATGCGTTTTACAAGGATGTAAAGCCGCAATGAAAAAAAAAACCCACTGAAAATGCCACATGTTTCACCGACCTAAGGGTGTTGACACCTACTTATGTCCAATAATGACATATCCTACGGATAGGCCATTTATTGTAATTCTTAAACTACCCCTTTATGTGCAGCTTTCAAGTTTTCTGCCTCAAACCTCAATGGTAGATGATTTGTATAATTGTTATAATAAATAAATAGTACATGAGTAGTGAATGGCAATATTGGCTTACATTAGTGCCATGCAAATTGTAATTTCAGAAAAATAAAATGTGGCTACATACCCGAAGTCTCCATTCACCAACTTCCTCCTCTTTAACTCTTTTAGCTTCCTCCAAAAGGGTAATCTTGGCTGTATACTCTGCTAGCTCTGCAGACTAAATGAAAAAAGTAACACAGATTTTGTTCAGTCATATTAAATGTAGCAGAAATAGGGGAAGTATTGCAGTAGAATTGTCTACAGCTGATGGCCTCCAGTGATTCTAACTGTGGCATACAAGTTTTAAGCAGCAATTTTTCATGTGTTCATTTCCTCCTCCCTGAATTCTCAGCAATGATGAACATGATGTGGATTCCAAACCCGCAGTGGAACAAAATTTCCAATGCAGATTTTTAACACAGCATGTAGATGGTATAAATCCCATCCACTGTGCTGCTACTGTAAATAGCTGTGCGTTAGTCACAGAAAATTCTTCAGAAGCTAGATCCTTCTTTATTCATTGTTTAAAGGGAGCACTCGTATGCTCACCGTACCACACATGGTGCCTATTGCTGTCTATGGGGACACATATACGCCTGGCAGTGTGCATGGGGCCTTAGCCAGGGTCCACACGTGTAGTGTTTACAATGTTAACAGAATGTAAATGCAACAAGTGATCTCAGCTTTAGAGCACTTCATGGGTCAGAATAGCAAAACAAGTTTTTGCTCTTGTTCAGTGGGGGGCATTTATCATGGCTTGTATGGCTAGGAATTGTGCCTCTCCCTGCTACAAGACTTCCATGACAAGTGGGAGGGAAGTGTGCTGGCGCAGTCCATTAGCTATATTCCAGGCACAATTCTACGCAAGGCAGGACCGCCAGATATATAGCAAGACCAGAGACAACAAGGCCAGTTCTTGATGAATTCCCTCCATAGATCTTTTCCAGAAGAATTGATGCATTTTCTTCCTACTCTTTTGAGGATTTGTCTTCTCTGTAAATATGGTGTTTGTGAGCTGTCTTTGCTGTGTTTTGAATACCTTTATCAGCTTATACCAAGCAAATATATTAGATTCTGTATGTGGCAAATCAAACTCTGCATGTTCTAATGACAAAAAGCAGCATCCCTTTTGAAAGGAAACATGTTAGCAGAAAGTAAACCTAATAAACCACTATCAGTTAGTTGTCAAGTAACTTAACTTGTTTCTGTCATGGCCCAGTGTGGTGGCATCATCCAGAAAATGAACTTTGAAGTGAGCTGTCAACTGGGTTCACCATTTAATTCGAGCTTTCCCACCTCATCATTCTTCAAACTTCTGAAGAGCAAGTTTCTTATATCCCTGGACCATCTTTCATGGCAAAAGGAGCATTCTGAGGTAGGGAGAGAGTTCATATCTATATTCCCTGCCTCCATGACTTTATACAACCAGTTTAAATCTCACTTCAAAGTAGTTTTTCTAGATGATGCTACCATGATCTGGAAGGTGTTAACACCTTGACACCACACTGGTCATGGTTAATAAGGTCAATTTCTGCTGACAGGTTCCCTTTCAGCCCTTGTCAGCATTTCTTGGTGAAAGCCTTAAAGAAGAATGTGTGGTAAAAATGAAGTCTGAATTTGTGTCTTACCAGCTGCTCTTTGCTCTTCATCTGGTCTGCAGCTTGTCTCTCCAGCTCTTCTTTGGCACGCAGGGCAGCAATGCGTTCTGCCTCCAATCTTTCTGCTTCTAATTGAGCTCTTTCTCTCTCTTCTTCCAACTCCCGGGCTTTTCTCAATTGCTCCGATAATTCTTTTACAACACAAAGATTGGTGAATGTATCACTGCAGTTAATCTTCAAAATGTCACACAATTGTCCCATCTGATGATTTACACCAAATTTGCAACTTTTCCCAACCCACTCCACTTTTCACTCCTGATTTATGAAATGCAATTTTTTTTAAAAAAATCGCAAATTTAAGCACAAATCCACACCAGTTCCCTCCCAGCATTGGAAAAACGTAAGAACTAGTTGCGCAAAAATTGCTACTTTTTAACATATTCTATATAAGCACCTCATGTGACATTTTTAATCTAGAGGAGGGCATTTCTCTTAAAAGGAACCTGCCAACAGGATTTCACATATATTGGTGATGGCATGCGGCTGCAGGTCACATTATGCCACCACAAACATGTAATTTACAGATATTGGGGGACATTTATATAAAGTGTTTTTACCTCTGCTGGCTTGGTTTCTGACTAGCTGGCAGTAATGAGGTGCATATTTAATATTTCTATCCTAGGGACAATTTTCTGTCCCAAGCACCAGTTTTTATTCTGCTAGACTATTTTTCTTTAGGTCCACTCTCCGACCCTTTTCAGCGCTCAAAAAATTAATTGTGTTAGAGTTTACACAACATGAAAACCACTCTCTTTTTCGGAAAAGAAAGGAGAAAAGGTGGTGCGAGTTCCACAAAAAAAAGGCGGAAAACCTATACAAGATGTCCCCCATTATTTTTTAAAGATAAATTCATAAAAGGGACCAGTATTTAACTTCTGGAACCCAAGCCGACCCTGCCAGGGTCTGTTTACGAATAGAGGCTGCAGCAGTGACATACTGTCAATGGGACATGGCCCCCACAGACTATAACAAGTCCCAGCTGCAGCCAGTGTTATGTTGCAGTGCAAGTACCGATCGTGGTCCTACACAGTATTGTCTTCCAACCACATTGTAATAGTTGATTTCTTTATAACAGACCCCTACTTATATACATAAATGTCAAAGGGTGGACAAAGGTTTCTTTAACAAAGGTAATATAATAACTTGTTTGCAAGTTGCTTAATTTAATTATTTCCAAAAAATTCTTCTTCTTCTTGTTTACCTTTTTCTGCTCTCCGTGTCTTTTCTTCATACTCCTGCAACCTGAGCATCAGTTCCTCCTTCTCCCTTATCATCAGTTCCTTCTCTTTCTCAATTGCTTCCCTCTTCTTCTTCTCATTTTCTAGCTGCTGCCTGTATAGGAACAATAATAAAAAAAAAAGTCTAACTCTGATAACCGATATGGCCTGGTGGTGGAATAATGGCACCATTTTTATAATATCTAACAGGGGTGTAAGAGTTTAGAGCACCCCTTTTCCATGCAGCTTTTCCACATTACCATCAGTAAAAAAACATATGTATTTTGGAGACTGCATATTAATAATACAACTTTTTCTAACAAAACAGCCGAGACACATGTAAGGTAGATACCTGTATAATTGTATAATGGAAGCTTATATAACTCTATTTATGGTAGCTGTACAAAGAAGCTTAACTGTATAAGTTATTTAAGTGCCCCCTCCATGTTCCCCATGGGCTCCAACCCCACACACAGCAAATCTACTGCCTCCCCATTCACCAGTGTCTCACCTGCAGTACTCTAAGAGCCTCCCTCTGTCAGTGCCCAGAGTATCTGCCACCCCGTGTCACAAAATCCACCCACTGACCGCACCCTCTCCCCGCAGATCCCATAGCAATAAGGTGACTGATTCATACCAAGCAGTTAAACATTCCACACTACTATATGAGGCTACAGGCACACAGAGCCGTAAGGTGCAGTTAAAGCTACAAATAAAACAAAAATGAAACACAGTTTTGATAAAACCTTGTTTCACCTGTAAAAACAGAAACCATAGACTAGATCAGTGATGGCGAACCTTTTAGAGCCTCAGTGCCCAAACTTCAAACAAAAGCCACTTCTTTATTGCAAAGTGCCAGCGCAGAAACTTAAGCAGTAATGTATTTCTCTTTGTTCATTGACAACTTTCAATCATTCAGCCTCCCAAAGACACCAACGCAGTTGAAAGGAGGAGGGCAAATTCATCCATCATTGTAGGAAGATTCTGCATCCAGATTCTTTGAGTTCTGTCTATTGAACTTCATTCTAGGGTGATGGCCTGGGTGCCCACAGAAAGGGCTCAGAGTGCCGCCTCTGGCACCCGTGCCATAGGTTCGCCACCACTGGACTAGATAGTCTTATACTAAGACAGATTTATAACCCAGCACCAGACACTTATATGTAGCTATCATACACACTTAAATAAGGACATTGGCTGCCATACATGGTCTAAGACATGTGATTTTTTTACCTCCTACAAGGTGAGAGCATGCACTTGTCTCCTACCTATTTGTAATCAGGGGGGAATGTTTTACACTATTGTTCTGCCTTTCTGCTCTCTCTCCTATCCATTGTAAGGTCTAAATCTCAGACCTCCTCTGTTTAGACTTTTTTCAGTTTGCAGGTTTCTTACAGTTTTTTTTGGCACCTTTCAGCACTGTGTGTATATTCCTGACAGAGCATAGCGCTTCCAGGATACTGCTTATAAAGTTTACATTAGACAACAGAGAATTTTGTATGAGGCCTCATGCACATGAACATATGCATATTCCGGCCCACAGGCAGCGGTACATGGCCAGTTTGAGAGCAGCGGGTGAGTGCAACTCATCCCATTGATGCCCATAGGAAGTGCCTGCCCTCACCATAAAGACAGACAGGTCCAATTCTCTTTTGAATGTGCCCAATAGAAAGCTATGTGTTCCTGAGTGCGCCACAGCTTGTGCGGCTAGCTCACGGACAAAGGATGTGTTATGTGTGCATAGGGCCTTATGTACAGCTTTAAATCCCTCAAAGCCTTCCTTTGTGATATTTTTATTAGTAGAAATGAATTCCTACCCTTACATAGAAAACCATTACCAGTTGCATCTACCAGAGTTACTATACCAGTTCATGTCAGCTATTTTAAATTGATTATAATTGTGATAAAAATGCTTATCATATTTCACAGTCCTTAAGCATGGTACTGGCATCATTGGCAATAGTAGCCATTCACTAATCTCATCCCTAATCCAGTTTTGGGCTACTTTTGGCTGCACTAATTTCCATGCATTTATTATCCCGAAAATGTATATACAAATTGCTGCATGGTTGGAAGCCACGGCTCTGTACTGTTCTTCTCACCGCTCTAGTTGCTTTTGAGTCTTCTCTTCCTTAGCCTGTGCTTTCATCTGCTGAACTTCAATAGTGTCTGGCTTCCTGCGACGCATATACAACTCATGATTGCCCATACAAAGCTGCAGGATTCTCTTGTTAATTCTCAGGCGTGGAGCATAAAAGACAAAATCCTGAAATTACAAAACAAAGTATGAAACACACACTAACATCTGCATTTATCACTGAGATCTATAAAATATACAATGTATGCAAAATATACAATGGATCAGAATGATATGACATCATTAGACCCACACATTTTTACTAATCTAATTAACAAATATTCAATATAATTTATAGATTTGTATTTTTAGCTGTGTTTAGACACAATTGTAGCTTGTAAACTCAGACATTTTGACAGTCCCAAATGTCCCAGAATAGTCCTGAGAACCAACTGGGAAAAGACTATAATGTTGTTAATCATATCAGAGGGTTGGCCACTTATAGAAAACTTTAACAGAGTAAGTATAAGATCCTAATAGGGTCACCCACATTATACTTGCCCTGATGAAGTTTTCCATTTGCCATCAGGAACCGCGGTGCTACGAGTCCCCAGGCAGCAGGACTCTGATTCCCTGTGACATTTCATTTTCAGATGGAGGGGGTCATGCGGTCTTGACTGCCCCTCCATCATAACCATTCCCATATCATTGGTTGGAGGGACATGATAACATCTGGACACCTCTCCAAGTACTATGATGGGACTGGTTATGATAGAGGGGGCAGTAATGAGCATACATCCCCCTCATTCTGCCAGAAGGCAGCAGGACATAGAACATCACAGGAAGTCCAGAGTCCTGCTAAATAATTCTTCATAATATATAATGCAAATTATTTATTAACACCTACAGGCGCCTTCTTGTCAATTGGTTTAATAATGAACTTTTTGTCATTGAAGGAGATGTTTCTGATTTCACTCCAGGGGAAACCAATCTTTGGAGTCAATCTAAAAAATGAAAAGTAGAAACAAAAAGATTTAGAATATACTTCTCATATGTAAAGTCTATTAATTCAGAATTAAAAATTTGGCACAAATATACAGCAAAATAAATGAGGGATCAGTCCTGAAAATATATGATAAAACTGTATACATGATTATATGAGGGCGGTTCAATAAGTACCCGTGTTAGAAATGAAGACATCATTTTCAAAAAATTTTTTTTTATTTTTCAACATAGTCCCCTTTTAGAAAGATACACTTCTCCCAACGTTCCTGCCATTTTTTTAACCCCTCCAAAAAAATAGGATTTGTCGAACTCTCTAAAATACTCCTCTCTTTCGGCGATGACTTCCTCGTTTGAGCTAAATTTTTTTCCTGCAAGCCATTTCTTCGTCTTAGTGAACAATAAAAAGTCGCAGGGAGCCAGATCATATGTATACAGGGGGTATACATGGGGGTATCCATGAGGATGATGGCGTTCACATTCCAAAAAATCGTCACCATGACCTTTCCGGCCGATGGGACCGTCTTCGCCTTCTTTGGAGCAGATTCACTGTGAGAAATCCATTGTTTTGATTGTTACTTTGTTTCTGGTGTGTAATGATGAATCCAGGTTTAATCAACAGTGACAACTCGAGGTAAAAACTCCTTTGGATCTCGCTTAAATTGCTCCAAACACTGCTTCGAAGTTAACAGCTGCATCCACTTGTTTTCCACCATGAGTAATCGCAGTTTTTTTCATCGGCAACTTATCATGTAAAATATTAATTGCCATTCCTGTCGACACACCTACGGCCTCTGCTACTTTGCGCATTTTCGTGCATCGATCAGCGAGCATCATGTCGTGGACTTTGTGAATTATTTCCTCGGTAACCACGTCTGCTGGGCGTCCTGGTCGCTTCTCATCAAAAACGGATGTTCGCCCACGTTTAAATTCGTTGAACCAATATCTAACTGTGGTCATAGATGGCGAAGTGCCCCCATAACCAGCATCCAACTTTACTTTTATCTCCTCTCATTTTCTCCCATCCAAAAACAGAAAGCGAATTACCGAATGATACTGCTCTTTTTCCATCTTCGCGAAAATCACGAAACATGTCTTACTCAAATGGCTGCCAAATCCAAACTAACCTATCAATCAGTCTGCAATTTGTTTTGCCGTTGTTTGATAGATGGCAGCACACAATAACACCAACTTCCCTCAGGAACGCCCTCTGTCGTAAAACACAGGTACTTATTGAACCGCCCTTGTAGTGTCTGTGCTGCTATTTATCAGGAAAGAAGGGCCTCCAAGTCTCATATATCACTACAGTCCATGAAATCTGGTTACTGGTTACTGCAGGTCCGTCAATCGGTTTTACCCCTGTAGGATGTCCCATGTCTTTTATATGTTATTTTTGATCACATAGTACGGAACAAATGTAGCTGTTGTGTATGGGTGTAAAGAAGTAACTACAGTTCAAACATTCTCCACGACGATTGTCTAGTTTTCTATCTGTGAACACAGAAAGTACATTGTGTGCTAAATGTGCTGTCCAAATATATTGATATTAAACTAATCAGAAGTGCTTAACAGGTAAAACCTGGAAAATAACCACAAAAGTACTTTCTTGAAAACACGCTGCCAAGATATTAGATACCGGTAAGCTGTTACCAACCCCTCTTGGAACGAATGTGAAATCCTCACAATGCCGCTGAACATTTGCTTCAATACACAAATCTGGAAAATGTGGTACCATGTTTGGATCTACTATTCAGGGGCTACATAACTAAAAATTCGAGGAAATCAGGTTTATAGAGTAGTCAGTTACAGTGAACTATTTCAAATGTAAGCAATGTGCAAGTGCTCGGAGTTCCTGATGTGTTCTAAGTTAGATTCTTCTGCTCTGTATTTTGTAGGTTCCTGCAGCTTGCTAAACCTGTTTGTGTCTCCATAGTGACACTGTAGGTATCCCGTATTTCAAATAACGAAAAAAAAAGTCCTGCCAGTTTCTATTACGTAACCCATAGACAGGCACTCCTTGTTTCTCCACAGGGTGGAATCTGTAATGCTGGCAGCTTGCGAAAGAATGACTTCATGTACTCCTTTCTATTCCTCCAGACAGGGTTCAGGCTGACCACACCTTGTGCTGAGCCGCTGGCTGTAAAGTATTTCAACACACGTACAGACCCCGGGCCATATTCTACATACAGTGTCAGGAGCTCCACATGTAACACTAGAGTGGATGTTACACTTTTTTTTACTTTTACCTACACTCTTTAAAAGTCCTTTATTGTACATTATGGCCCACATTTATTATTAGAGAGGCAAACTGCACTACTAATGTGCAGCACGCACCACATTCATGAAGACCGGAGCATGTGCTCGAAGTGCATGAACTGAGTGCACCACATCTTTCCTGGTGCACTCAGTTTAAGGGGTGTGCACCACATTTCAGTCAGACTTCTGTCATGTGATGACCGCTGCAAATGCACACCGGAACCAGTTTGCACATATATTTATGTTTAGTCTATGCCAGAATTCTGGGTTAGACAGCTTAGTAAATCTGGGCCTAAGAGTATCATACATCAGGTATAGAATAACCTATAAACAAATGTATCTTTCAATGTAGTGTGCTCAAGAAAGTAGACCACATTGGCCACTAACCTCTTAACAATCACCTGTCCACATGATGGGTGGCAAATGTATGATAATTGGGGACCTCAACTTGTCACTAGAAAGAGACCCAAATACCATATTTCACCTCACAGGTACATGATGTAAACGAAGACCAGCTGCTCCAATCATACCAAAGGTGGCGTTAAGGGGGAAATAATTATATTGGGCCAGTACATCAGAAAAGGCATACAAACCTTGATAAATAACCTCCATTATCATTATGAATGAAGAGATAATCACCAGAATTTAGTTCTTCTGGTCCCTGTCAATCACATTTACACATGTGCAAATAGCATGTGACCACATGTCCTCCGCAGACTCATGCTGTTTGTTTACAGATCACTCATACAAGAAGTGATAAGCTTTAGTGGCATTTAATAAGACAATGTTGTTATCTCACTGCATTTTACACTTTTAAAGACTAGTTTTTCATATAGAACTTTAGCAAATATAATGACAATAAGGTTCATTAAGATGGATGTTTCTGTGTTATTTTCAATGATTTACTTACTTGTCATCATGTTCATAAATGTTTAAGCCCAGAGAGTCAACTCCCAGCCAGAGGTCGGTGCCCTTTTTATTCTTAATTTCAAAGTAGTTAATGCCATACATCTCTAGGTCTTGAGCGATCTTCAGATATTCCAGCATTGAATCCTCTCTGCAAAGCAAGACATTTTTATGCATCTCTCTACTCTTGCGAGTAGAAGCATGAAATCCACTAAAATTATTATAGTCAAATAAAATACAAGTAGAAAATTGCAGATTATAGAGACAAACAGGTTTTGGGCTATGTTTTATACAGAAATCCTGGTATACAAAATCTAAACATTCAGCATTCATCATGGCTCTGCTCAGAAATGAGATTCAGATGACCAATAATCACAGAGAAGCACTTCTGACTGCTCAGCTAAGTATTGTGACAATAGTAGTCCACATTCTTGTAACCCTTCCCGTAGTCCTCCCTGCTTTTCCAGTGAGGACTTATAGATAAAGCAGGCGACTAGCCAGGCGTATGATCCAGAGGATATAAGCACATGGGAGACATTTTTGTTTGCAGACACAGCACTGAATCTCAGTATCCTGCTGCTGTTATTTTTCTGGCCTGATAATGATGCCATTTCAGTGTTGAAAAACATAGCCTCACCAATAAAAGATCTTATCTGCACACTGCATTGGACCCATTCTTTTTCCTCTGGTAGTGCTCAATCATAAGCCCATTTTTTCTACAAATATAATTAATTACTATTGGAGAATCTAGAAAAAAACCTAGAAAATGCAGTAGAAAAGCAGAAAAGACTCACTTTAGCATGCCACGATGTTCTGAGTGCCACACTTCAATCCTCTCTTCCCACTGCTCTCTGGAAAGCTTGTGTTGATCCAACACTCTGTAAATAGGAAACACATCATTTAGATATATTACTAGATAGAATAATTTCCTTTAAAGATGTTGCCAGAAATTTATTTAAAATTAGTTAAAATTGAAATTTAAGGAATATTTTCATAGGAATTTCTCAATGTCTAAATATATCTGAAAGTATACTACTGTACAATGTTTCATCTAGCCACCAAGCCTTATAGATGG
This sequence comes from Engystomops pustulosus, assembly GCA_019512145.1. Lineage (NCBI taxonomy): Eukaryota > Metazoa > Chordata > Amphibia > Anura > Leptodactylidae > Engystomops > Engystomops pustulosus. Next base: position 144,980,354 of record CM033643.1, read on the forward strand.
GCCCTTACAGCAGATACCTGGTTTACTTCACAGACAGGTTTACATAAGAATATAACACTGCATTTGCCTCCACTATTAAAGGGTTTGACCGAGAGCATAAAATAACCCATTGGTGGCTAGGAGGGGGCTAGTAAAAAAAAAATAAACACTCACTTACTTCCTCAGTCCCTCCTGCCGTCCCGTGCTGCCATCTCTCTGGTCCGTGCCCCATGTAAACAAACAGGGGTACGCAAGCCATGCAGCATCCAGTTTCTCCCATTGGTCCCTATTCCCAATGCTGTACATGCGGGAGGGGTGGGGTGGATAACCACCTCGGATGGCCAGAAGCTGAACACAGCGCAGCTTCCATGTATACATGGGGCATAGACCAAAGAGCTGGCATAGCAGGATGGGACCGCTGAGGTAAGTAAATATTTATTTTAGTTAACTAGCCCCCCCCCCTCAATAGGTTGGCTCTAGACAATTGCTTCCTATAGCCATGAGATTGATGGAAAGCACATCACTTACTGCAGTTACTGAAATTCAAATAAAATAAATAAATAAAAAGATGAGGAAAACTGATATCTTGGCTTTAATGACTTAAAATGAAAATTGGTGACATATTAGTGATTTTCTCTCTGGGAAACAATGTGAAGATCTGGATGGTCCAATTTTTGTTTGGAGGAGATAGAGGCCTAATCTAATGAGAAAAACACAGGTGGGCTGTCTTCCTAGGGTATAAGCATTATACATTGTAGCTTTCATCCAAATTGTGTGAGGTTGTACCAGCCTCCATGCTGGAGAAAGGATGCTGTTATCAATGAGAAAGGCAATTGTGATGCTTTGCATTAGTGGAAATATAGCTGCTGGCATCCTAACATCCAATGTCACTGCTATCAGGGTTAAAAGTATTGTCAAATGGTACAGATCATAACATCATTAACTGGCTATAAGCAGCATAACAGGGGGTGGGCATCAGGGTCATTTTCTCAATTGATGCTGGCAAAGCTTTTGAGAGTGTTGTTCAGTAATATATATGGCCAGTCGTGAGGGCCATGGGATTTAGACTGCAGTTCTCATCCTGGGTACTACTTTTAGCAAACCCCTCCACCACACACACTAACAGAACATTTAAGCAAAGTCTTTCAGTAAGAAAGAGAGAGGGATGTATGGTATATGAAAATAAAGATGAAGTCTCTATAGGACCCTTGGATAGATAACCCAGTGATGAATCTTTACCCCTTAAGCTTAGACTAGTGTTGACCATTTAAAAGTGCAATCATAATAGACCTGTGTGTTTCTCCAGGCCTATATACATGCATAAATGATATATATAATATACATACATAAATACATACATGATTTAAGAGTCAAATGCAACAAATGCCTAAGTGATGCTTTGTGAGGAAATATATGTATGTTTGTAATTGTTTTAAAACCAAAAAGAAAATATTAATTTATATCATGTAATAAAAAAGAAACTTTAAAAACCTCTTATTTATCTGCTGTCTCCATGAGTACAAGAGGGAAAGCTTTTTAGAGATGGTGATAAATGCAGGAAAAGAGAAACAACAGATTGAAGAAATATTTTTATTAGTATATAAGTATATAATTAGTATAGAAGTACATGACCAGGTTTACAGTCAAATTACGCTTTAACTTGTTTTGACGTATATGCTCACCTCTGTGGTAGAAGGCGCTCTGAGTTCAGGTATCCAGACTTGTGGGTTTCCCGATTATAGTCTCCAAACTTGGCTTGTACAGCATAAGAACCAAGGAGGACAGCAGTTTCAGGAGGACAATACACTTCATCACTCAAGATACTTTCTTTGACTTGTAAGAAGAACAGTTTCTGAGTGATGTCCTGGATAAGCTCCTCAGACACATCCTCTGGGAAGAACTTGGCACGGAACTTGAACTGGAGAGGGTTCTCTTTTCTTACCTCTTGTGCAGATACCTGCCCAATACACAGCAGACTGAACAATTGTAGTCAAATATCATAAAAATGAAGTAAACAACTATGGTGGATGTAAAACATGTGGTTGATGGTATACAACAATTGCTAAAATGTTTATTCTTAAGTTTAGGAACGGTCATTGATTTGGTTAGTGTTGGGCCATTATCCGTAACATTAAAAAAAAGTATATGACTCTGTCTAGTCTTTGAAGGTGTAAGCTGTAGTAACTATTTATTCAATACAATTTCACCAACTAAGCCTGTTCTTTGCAACACTGACACAGGTAGCCGAAATATATCAGTGTCATCTGGAAGGAGCTGTACTTCTAAACCAAATCTTGACGCAACCATTAAATAGGGAACTTTGTTTAACATTTTCGTCACTGGTTAAACAGTTACAGCTGAAGGATCAACAAGAATCTCAAGTATTCACTTCAATATGGACTTCTGAACTGTGTGACAAACCTACCTTTTTGTCGAGTTTTAACCAAGTCGGGAATCCCTTTGTATCTGAGTACTGCAGTCCAAAGTACCACACTTCACGCAGGCCCACAGTCTTAACAACCTGGAAAAGCAGGAAACTTGTCAATTACTTATCCAACTTTGCTGACTAGTACAATAAAAACCCATTAAAAACCCTGTTTTGCAGGAAGCACCCCAAAAATAAGCGCACTGGAGGTAACACTGCTGTTACCCCTAAGGAACAGCTGTATTCTATGAGATATCCAAGTAACAGGTGTCAAATTCCCCTGCAGCGGCATAAATAAAAGACGCCAGGTCTGTTTACCATTGGCATGCGTTTGCCAGGAAACGCAGATGCGATTGGGGTGAGGACCATCCCACCAGTGCGCTAGCGTTGCTTTATTAGGTCCGTCTCTATCTAGGGGTCATCTGTAAGCCTGATGTAGTTAAGTAGGGGACCGCCTGTATCAGAATAACAATCAATTAAATAAAAGGGTTACAAGATCTTGGCTTAGCAATATTGCCCTAAGGCTACATGCACACGACCTTGTGCTCACTGGATCGGAACTCAGGGGTACTACACAGCCCGGTGGAAAAGGGAAGGGGAGTAAACGCTTCTCAACCCTCCCCTCTCTATTGAAAGATTAGCTGTCGTAATGCAAATCTGTCTTGATATAGGACATGTTCTTTTTTTTTGCGGCATGGCTGTCCAGCCAAAATATGGTTCATTCAAAAATACGGTCACTCAAATGGATGACTGTATTTTCCATTGAAAGAAAAGGGGTCACGTGCTATCCCTGAAAAAAAAAATGTTGCAGTACCCATAGTCACGCGTTGCAGTTAAAGGGAACCTGTCAGCAGAAATTGGTCTAACAGACCACTACCAGTATGTCCCCAAGCAGCTGAACACCTTCTAGATCTTGTCTATTTCATGGCCCAGGACGTTGGCATCATCTAGAAAATAAACTTTAAGTAAGATGTATTTTGGTTTTATGAAGTCAAGCAGGCAGACAGTTTACCGCTGAAGTGAAGCATTCCTCACGTCAGAATGACTTGACTGTAATGGATGGCCCTGCATTCAGACACATCACTAACCAGATCTCCTTCATTCTGAGGTGAGGAGAGCTTGACTACAGTGATGAGCTCTCCCCCTCCATGACTTTATACCACCAATTTACATCTCACTTCAAAGTTAATTTTATGAATGATGCCACCACACTGAGGCATTAAAGAAACATGATTTAGAAGGCGTTAATCTGATTCACACTGGTAATTCATACTGGTTAATTAGGTCAATTTCTGATGACAGGTTCCCTTTAGAACTGCATAGCAATCAGTTTTTAGGTGGTTTTAGGAGCAGTTTTATTAATTAAACGGGTGAAAGACATTAACTAAATGGATCAATTTGATTTTGATGGGGAAAAACAAATGTCATTCACCTGTTCACTTAATGTTTTTCACCTGTTAAATAAGAAACTACCTAAAACCACCTCAAAACATAACTGCAAAGTGTGACTGTACCCTAAAGGGGTTTCAAATTCAGAAAATACATGTTATTGTTTGTTTATCAAAGTTGTATGTATTTTCCAATACACTATCTGTAGCAATTCCTCACAGTTCTAGATCTCTGCTTGCTGTCATTCTATATGAAGCTTCAAAGCTTACTAACAGTGGATAGAAATCTGTGATGTCACACAGGTGCATGGCTCGGTATATCAAATGGCTCTGATTACTCTGTGTTATTATGAGATGTGCACCTGTGTGACATCACATGACCATTGACAGATTTTATGTACAGAAAGAAAACATAGAAGCTTCCTATAGAAGGAGAGCATGCAGATTTCTTAAAAACCATGAGGAATTGATACAGAAACTATATTGGAAAATTGTATAACTTTTTTTTCAACAACAATAACTTTTATTTGATAAAACGGCAACCCCTCCTGACAATGCATGCATGCATAAACTTTCCTGTTCTTTGCTGCTACTATGGAAATGCTGCAGAGGTCTGTTTTCTGCAGCAGAATATTTGCAGTGTTTCAGTGACCTGTAACAGCATACTGATGAATAAATACACTTTGCCCATATATCTGGCTTCCAAAACTCCCTATCTTGATGTAGAATATGATGAAAATGATTAGTTAGAAAATCTTCTGCATCTAAAGGATCTCTATTTATTTCTAGACCTTCCTACTAGGTGGTGTGAAAATAATATTTAACAGAACATCTCGGAAGACTCCACAATGACAGATGCTTGACAGCCAAAGAGAACAAACTGCAGTAAATCAGAGCCTAGGGCAATGCTTCAGCTGTAACATAAAAGCACTCTTTTAACCCTTTACTAGAAATTAGTAGTAGGAATATGAAATTACCACATGGGCTACAGAGCTTTCCGGGGTTGGTAAAATTAGGGCCGCTATGTTAATGGAGGTTGGCATGTGAACAGTCATTTATTAAAGTAAGGTCTTAGAAGAAAGTCCAGCCAGAAATATATGAAACAATAACTTCTGGTACAAAGAGATTCCTTGCCAGAGAATGTTGCGCACGTTATTGTTTCTGATACAAGGATCATTAGCCATACACAATATGTAGTTATTTCAACAGAGGGTGAAGAAACAAGAAATGAAAAGGGATTTTTAATGACATATTTACATGTTCTTCACTGTTGTGGATTACACTCTCTTTATTAGTTGATTAAAATATCCATTAACCTGTTGCCGCTCCATGAAGTTCTATTATGGCAAATAGCATTCCATGCAGTACCGTATATACTCGAGTATAAGCCAACCCGAGTATAAGAACGGTATACCGACCCCTAATTTTACCCAACAAACTGCGGAAAAAAACGATTACTCGAGAGAAGCACGAGGTGGCAAGGTGCATTGGTCCTGAGACACCCCCCCCCGATTAAACCTGCCCAACTTAGCCCTATTACACCAGCCCACTAGCCTGCCCACCAGTAGTGTATACAGCTTGCCCAGGTACTCCAGGACCTATGCACCTTGTAGCATAGACAGCCTGCACCCGTAGATAAAGACTTGTCACCAGTAGTATCACAGCTTGCCCCAGTAGCTATACAGCCCGCCTCCAGTAGTATACCCGCTTGCCCCCAAAGAGTATACAGCTTGCCCCCAGTAAGTATAAGCCTGCCTTAGTAGTATACAGCCTGCCCCCGTAGGATACAGCTTGTCCCCAGTAGTATACAGCTTGCCCAGTAGTATACAGCCTGCCTCCAGAGTTACAGCTGCCCCGTATACAGCTGCCCGTAGTATACAGCCTGCCCCCAGTAGTATAAAGCCTGCCCCAGTAGTAACATTTGCAACACTAAGTCCAGTAGTATACAGCGCCCCCAGTAGTATAAGCCTGCCCCCAGTAGTATACAATTTGCCCCCAGTAGTCCTACAGACTTGCACCAGTAGTATACAGCCTGCCCCCAGTAAGTATACAGCATGCCCCACAGTCGGTATAAAGCTGCCCCCAAGTAGTGTATACAGCCTGCCCCCAGTGGTATACAGCCTTCCCCCCCAGTGTATAAGCTTGCCCCCAGTGGTATACAGCTTGCCCCAGTGGATACAAGCTTGCCCCAGCATTTAAAAAAATAAACTTATATACTCACCCTCCGGTGGCCCGATGTCCAGCGCTGCTCCCCCGATGTCCGCGCGCTTGTTCTTCAGGCTCCGCGCCGCTTGTCTTCAGGCTTCTGCGGCTTTCTTTCTTCTGCTGGGCGCCGCATTGCTTTCTCCGGCCGGCGCCTAGTATGACGTGCCAAGCTGACACCATACTAGGCGAGCCGGGGGAAGGCATGGCGGCGCCCAGCAGAAGAAAAGAAGACGGGCGCGGAAGCCTGAAGACCCACAGCCGGCGGACGCCTGAAGACAAGCGGCGCGGACATAGGGCCACGGGAGTATATAAGTTTATTATCTTTAAGTATTTTGACTCTTTATAGCTGGATATTGACTCGTGTATAAGCCGAGAGGACGTTTTTCAGCACATTTTTTGTGCTGAAAAACTCGGCTTATACACGAGTATATACAGTAATAGTATGTTATGGACGCACTACTTAAATCGGATATCGCCATATCTGCTATCCAGCAGCACCATTTTACTTTGGTGTCGCTGGAGAGAAGAGCACATTGTTACCATGTTGCATTTACACTACTATTACTCCCATCATCCTATCTGATCCCTCCTGATCCTCTCCTCCATCCTGTGTGATCACCTTGTGTGATCACCCAAATGCTGTGCTAGTGTTATTCTACGCTGGGCGCACTTTTCAGTGCGCCATGTTAATAGCGCTGCACAGTATTCTCTGTAGTGGTAGTTAGGTATCCTGATTATTAGCTTTGTGCATTTGTAGTGCCTTTATGCTTAATGCACATCTTTTTTTGTATCTTCTCAGTGCGCTGTGCTAGCGCTATTTCACTAGACGCACTTTTCAGTGGGCTGTGTAAGTAACACTGCACTGAACTTTTTGTAGTGGTAGTTAGGTATCCTGATGACATGCTGGGTGCATTTCTAACCTTTTTAGGCAGTGCGCATAGGTGTTTTTTTTGCGCTTTTTCTTTAGTGTGCCATCTATTGGGTGCGCCCAAAAAGTTAGCTTCACTTCATATAATTTTTTCTGTGTGCCATCTATTAGGTGTGCCATATCCTTACGCTATTGTCCTACCCGAGAGAACCAGAATAATGATTTTTACAAGTTTGCATAAAGTGGTAAAAGTTGGGCAAAATATATTTAGCACTAGAATGGCATATTTGAGAAAATAATGCATCGGCCTGCCAAAGCACTCATTCCCTTCTGCACATCCATACATGTGCCAAAAAAGTAGTTGACATCCACATATGAGGTTTTGCTTAACATTCTTATAACATCCGTAAAAAGTAACAAAACCGAAATAAAATTATGGAAAAATATAAAAAAGAACAATGGAAAAAGTTTTCTACAAAATAAATTTGTGGTGTGAGTTCTTGTCTAAAATGTACATTTGAAACTTTGATATTTTTTCGTAATTTTTGTACAATTTTTTTGCCAAAAAACCTGTAACCAATAGCCTACAACGTGTCACGAGAAGACTATCTTAAAATCATTTAGATAAGTTAAAGGAAACCTGTTATCAGAAATTGGACTAATAAACTACTAGCAGGTATGTTGGTCCGAGGGCACTGTGTAGCTTTAGAAGATGTTTCTTTATGGCCTAATGTGGAGCGCACCATCTAGAAATCAACTTTGAAGTGAGATGAACATGGTTTTTTTTAAGTCAAGGAGGTGGAGAGTTGAATACGAATAGCTTCTCTGCCTTAAAAACCCCTTCACTGTAATTGATGGTCCTGCGTCCAGGACTATTATTGACCAGATCTCCTGAAGTCTGGTGATGATGTCATCACATGGGATGAGATGTTCAGAGGCAAGGAGAGCTTGACTTCAGGTAAACTCTCCACCCCCTGACTTCATACATCTAATTTCAAACTTAATTTTCTGGATGATGCCCTCCACCCTGGGCATAAAAACATGATCAGAAGCTGTTCAACTGATTTACAACACAGTTAGTGGTTTATTAGGCAAGTTTCTGATGACAGTTTACCTGAAAGTTATTACCACAGGAAGCGACACAAGTCCAAAGTAATGTGTTTGATGTTGGACTCTAGGCCATGTTCACACAGTGGATATGAGGACACTGTATAAAACATATGTAATTTCTTCACATTCCAATCCCCTGCAGGTAAATAGGGGTATTTGCCATAACATGTACAATAAGAATACTAGTAAGGATTGATTCATATATTTAAGTTAAAATATTACAATGTTACCTGATCAAAAACTGTTTGCCAGTAGTGTTGGGCTGTATGGCAAATTCCAGCCCGCGATCCATATGGTCACCCAACATTGACCTAGGAAAAAAAAGCTAAATTGTTAACTAATAGTCGTTTGAAAATATATTAATTTACGTACATAACCAATATAATTTTATTAGCAACAAACAAAACAATTTAGTGAAGTGTTTATAACAGCTTGTCCCCAGTAGTATACAGCTTGCCCAGTAGTATACAGCCTGCCTCCAGAGTAGTATACAGCTTCCCAGTAGTATACAGCTCGCCCCCAGTAGTATACAGCCTGCCCCCAGTAGTATACAGCAGCCTCCAGTAGTTCCAATTGCCCCCAAGTAGTAGTATACAGCCTGCCCCCAGTAGTATACAGCCGCCCCAGTAGTATACAATGCCCCCGTAGTATACAGCCTTGCCCCAGCAGTAGTATACACTGCCCCCAGTAGTATACAGCCTGCCCCAGTAGTATACAGCCTGACCCCCATAGTAGTTAACAGCCTGCCCCCAGTGGTATACAGCCTTTTTGCCCCCCAGTGGTATACAGCTGCAGTTAAGCTTGCCCCCAGTGTATACAGCTTTTGCTCCCCCAGCATTAAAAATAAACTTATAACTCACCCTCCGGTGGCCCGAGTCCAGCGTGCTCCCCCGATGTCGCGCGCTTGTCTTCAGGCTCCGCGCCGCTTGGTCTTCAGGCTTCTGCGGCCGTTTTTCTTCTGCTGGCGCCGCCATTGCTTTCTCCGGCCGGGCCTAGTATGACGTGCCACTGCTGACACCATACTAGGCGCTGCTCGGTGGGAAGGCATGGCGGCGCCCAGCAGAAGAAAGAAGACGGGCGCGGAAGCCTGAAGACAAGCAGCGCGGACGCCTGAAGACAAGCGGCGCGGACATCGGGGCCACCGGAGTATATAAGTTTATTATCTTTAAGTATTTTTTACTCTTTATAGCTGGATATTGACTCGGTATAAGCCGAGAGGACGTTTTTCAGCACATTTTGTGCTGAAAAACCTCGGCTTATACACACGATATATACAGTAATAGTATGTTAGGACGCACTACTGAAATCGGATTATCGCCATATTGCATCCGCAGACCCATTTACTTTGGTGCGCTGGAGAGAGAGCACATTGTTACCATGTGCATTTACACTACTATACTCCCATCATCTATCTGATCCCTCTGATCCTTCCCTCCATTCCTGGTGATCACCTGTGTGATCACCCAAATGCTGTGCTAGTGTTATTTCACGCTGGGCGCACTGTTCAGTGCGCCATGTAATAGCGCTGCACAGTATTCTCGCAGTGGTAGTTAGGTATCCTGATTATTAGCTTGGTGCATTGTAGTGCCTTTATGCTTAATGCACATCTTTTTTGGTATCTTCTCAGTGCGCTGTGCTAGCGCTATTTCACTAGACGCACTTTCAGTGGGCTGTGTAAGTAACACTGCACTGAACTTTTGGAGTGGTAGTTAGGTATCCTGATGAACTGCGGGTTGCATTTCAACCTTTTAGGCAGTGCGATAGGTGTTTTTTTGCGCTTTTTCTTAGTGTTTCCATCTTTGGGTGCGCCCAAAAGTTGCTTCACTTCATATAATTTTTCTGTGTGCCATCTATTAGGTGTGCCATATCCTACGCTATTGTCTACACGAGAGAACCAGAATAATGATTTTTACAAGTTTGCATATAAAGTGGTTAAATTGGGCAAATATATTAGCACTAGAATGGCATATTTGAGAAAATAATGCATCGGCCTGACCAAAGCACTCATTCCCTTTGCACATCCATACATGTGCCAAAAAAGTATTGACATCCACATATGAGTTTTGCTTAACATTCTTATAACATCCGTTAAAAGTAACAAAACCGAAATTAAAATTATGGAAAATATAAAAAAGACAATGGAAAAGTTTTCTACAAAATAAATTTGTGGTGTGAGTGTCTTGTCTAAAATGTACATTTGAAACTTTGATATTTTTTCGTTAATTTTGTACAATTTTTTGCCAAAAACCTGTAACCAATAGCCTACAACGTGTCACGAGAAGACTATCTTAAAATCATTTAGATAAGTTAAAGGAAACCTGTTATCAGAAATTGGACTAATAAACTACTAGCAGTATGTTGTCGAGCAGCTGTGTAGCTTTTAGAAGATGTTTCTTTTATGGCCTAATGTGGAGGCACCATCTAGAAAATCAACTTTGAAGTGAGATGAACATTGTTTTTTTTAAGTCAAGGAGGTGGAGAGTTTAATACTGAAGTAAAGCTTTCTCTGCCTTAAAAAGCCCCTTCACTGTAATTGATGGTCCTGCGTCCAGGGACTTTATTGACCAGATCTCCTGAAGTCTGGTGAATGATGTCAATCACATGGGATGAGATGTTCAGAGGCAAGGAGAGCTTGACTTCAGTGTTAAACTCTCCACCTCCCTGACTTCATACATCTAATTTCAAACTTAATTTTCTGGATGATGCCTCCACCCTGGGCCATAAAAGAAACATGATCAGAAAGCTGTTCAACTGATTTACAACACAGGTAGTGGTTTATTAGGCAAGTTTCTGATGACAGTTTTACCTTGAAAAGTTATTACCACAGGAAGCGACACAAGTCCAAAGTAATGTGTTTGATGTTGGACTCTAGGCCATGTTCACACAGTGGATTATGAGGACACTGTGTATAAAAACATATGTAATTTCTTCACATTCCAAATCCAATGCAGGTAAATAAGGGGTATTTGCCATAACATGTACAATAAGAATACATTAGTAGATGATTGATTTCATATATTTAAGTTAAAATATTACAATGTTTACCTGATCAAAAAGCTGTTTGCCAGTAGTGTTGGGCTGTATGGCAAATTCCAGCTCCGCATCCATAGTGGTCACCCGAACATTGACCTGAGGAAAAAGAAAGCTAAATTGTTAACTAATAGTCGTTTGAAAATATATTAATTTACGTACATAACCAAATATATATTTTATTTAGCAACAAACAAAAAAATTTAATTGAAGACTGCAACCTGCAAACACACATAACTATTATAAAAACTGTTCTTTATACCAATCATGTGCAGTGTTCTAGTAACAACCCAGGTTCATATACAGGCAGTCCCCGGTTTACATACAAGATAGGGTCTGTAGGTTTGTTCTTAAGTTGAATTTGTATGTAAGTCGGATATGTACATTTTATAACTTTAATCCCAGCCAGAACTTTTTTGGTCTCTGTGACAATTGGATTTTAAAAATGTTGGGTTGTCACAAGAAACAAGATTAACAATAAAGCTTCATTACAGACACCTGTGATAACTGTTATAGCTGTTTATTGTAGCCTAGGAGTAAAGTACAGTAAATTACCAACATCCAGGGGTCCGTTTGTAACTAGGGGTCGTCTGTAAGCCGATTGTTCTTAAGTAGGGGACCGCCTGTAATAGCATATAACCATTTCCACGGTTTCCTAATATCATTAACTGTAGCTTTCCAAACAACAGTTTTTTAAGGTGGAATTTTATTGAAAGAAAAAGCAAGACCCTAAAGAGAGGAGGTGATAAAATACATAATGTAGATAAATATAGAGATCATTAACAACATATCCAGTCTTGGTGCTCTCTGTGGGTTAGCCCTGGCCTGCTCTGTGGCTGGGGGGTCTAGAGCCAGCATCAGCCCTGGCTTTCTCTGTGGGTGGGGGGTCTGGGTTCGGGGTCAGCCCTGGCCTGCTCCGGGGGCGGGGGGTCCTGGGGCCGGCTCAGCCCCGGGTTTCTTCGGGGGGGGGGGGGTCTGAGGCCGGCCTCAGCTCTGGCCCGCTCTGTGGGTGGATGATCCAATGTCGTCCTAAATGACTGATGATGATCAATATAATCCACCAGTGTGTAATCCACTTGTGTGTACTGCTCTGTGCTAGTCTCAGGGTTCTTCTCTAAAGAGAAGACAAAGGAACATACTAGGCAGGTCCATGATACTGTTGTGGAGAAGTTTAAAGCTGGGTTTAGATACAAAAAGATTTCACGAACTTTAATGGTTGCTACAAGCCACCTGGGAGACACCAAACAAGTGGAAGAAGGTTCGCTGGTCAGATGAAACCAAAATCAAACTTTTTGGCCACAATGCCAAACGATATGTATGGCATTAAAGCAACACAGCTCATCACCCTGAAGACACCATCCCCACTGTCAAACATTGTGGCAGCATCATGGTTTAGGCCTGTTTTTGTTCAGCAGGGATAGGGAAGATGGTTAAAATTGAGGGGAAGATGGATGGAGCCAAATACAGGACCATTCTGGAAGGAATTGGAGTCTGCAAAAGACCTGAGACTGGGACAGAGATTTATCTTCCAACAAGACAATGATCCCAAACATAAAGCAAACTCTGCAATGGAAGGTTCACAAATAAACATATCCAGGTGTAAGAATGGCCAAGTCACAGCCCAGAGCTGAAAACTGCTGTTCACAAACCCTCTCCATCCAAACTTCACTGAGCTCAAGTTTTCCAATGAAGAATGGGCAAGAATTATAGTCTCTCGATGTGCAAAACTAATATAGACAAGATAGCCTAAGCGTCTTACAGTTGTAGTCACAGCAAAAGGTGGCACTACATTACTCCCATTTCAGCATATAATTGTTATTGTTTGTATAATGAAAAGTTATACAATTTTCCAATACATTTTCTGTATCAATTACTCACAGTTTTCTAGATCTCTGCTTGCTCTTCTTCTATAGAAAGCTTCTATGTTTACTACCAGTGGACAGAAATCTGACCATGATCACACAGGTGCTCGGCTCATTATATCACACAGCTCTGCTTACTGTCTGTGATACTAACTAGCAGTGCACCTGTGTGATCATGGTCAGATTTCTGTCCACTAGTAGTAAACATAGAAGCTTTCTAAGGGAGGACAACGAACAGAGATCTAGAAAACTGTGAAAATTTGATAAAGAAACTATATTGGAAAATTGTATAACTTTTCAATATATTAACAATAATTTGCCAAAATGGGAATACCCCTTTAACTTAAAGGGGCCGAATAATATTGCTTGCCCCGCTTTTCAGTTTATTATTTTTTACAAAAGTTTAAAACATCCAATAAACTTTACGAACATCCATTCCACTTTACAATTGTCTCCCACTTGTTATTGATTCTTCACAATTTTTTTTTTTTTTTTTACAATTTTCTATCTTTATGTTTGAAGTGTGAAATGTGGCAAAGGGTAGAAAAGTTCAAGGGGGCCGAATATTTTTGCAAGGCACTGTAATTTGGCTTCCTGAAAGTCATGCTTGGTGTTAAGGGAGCTATCTTACAAGGTAGCAAAAGAAGTGTGGTTTTCCTTTTCCCATCTTGATAAACTTATTTGCATATTTACCTAACACTGCGTACAGCTTAGGCTGATGACGGATTTTCTTTAATAAATTCAACATCAGCAAATACCAAATCAAAATGTCATACATTGTGTTCTCAGCCCTAAATATCTATCTAATTGTATGTTGTTTAATCATTCTAACTTTCCAAATGCCATAACTTTTTAATTTTTTGTATGTGTGCAGGAATAGGACATTAGGCAATTTACCAATATGCATACTGTGTCTTAAAATTTCTGCACAGCTTTCTTGAGATGTAAAGTAAAGTCCCAGGGGCAAATGTGTTTTAGCTTATCTGCAGCCATTTCTGTCCATAAAATGACCAGAAGAGGAGGGTCATGTGATCCTAACTGTTCATGAACAATTGACCTGTCAGAACCATGAGCTCTTATTCATACGTACTATAATAAGCTCTGGGAAGGGAGATTAGTCATGGGCAGTTAGGCTCACATGACCCTCCATCTGCAGCCATTTTTTTGACAGGATTTCCAGGTGATGAGGTAAAAAGACATTTTTGAACGAGGGGTTTTACTTTACATATCAAGAAAAGAAATCTGATTAGATCCAATCAGCTTTGCTTTCTTGAAAATCACCTACCTGCTAAACTGTAGTATGGAGGGATTGAAGTTCCAGGACCGTCTGCTGGGAATTTATACTGCATGCACTGATCTAAGTGCATCAAGGTGAGAGTCCTGCACTTTTTCATATGGTTTGCTTTCTTTTGGACACTTTACATTACTAGGAGAGTGCTCCCTTTCTTTGTTTCTTTCCTTTTTCCTTCTCTACCGGAGGATACCTACTGGAGCCATAAGCCCCTCTGCCTCTTTCACAGGGTATATTTTCTGCATACATATCAAGAAAGGAATGTATATTGGTAATTTACCTAATATCCTGCCCCTGACATTAACATACACATTACAAAAACATGAGGTAAAGTGGCCAACCCCTTTAATGTGATCAATACTCCTCAGTATTGTAGGCAGCAGGTATTAGTCTGCTACATTTATTTATGAAGCTAATGTCCCTGCAGTGATAACTTATAGCATTTTTGTTGGAATTCCACTGGACTTAATATTAAAGCTGCTTAAAAAACATATTTGGTCCGTAACTTGCAAACAGCCTTTTGTGCAGATTGCTTTCTAAGTGGAAAATAACTAAGGAATTTGCTGCCCACATTACAGTGAGAACTGTGGTATAAAATGCCAGCAGCGCACCTGAGCATTTAAAGACTTTCTTTAAGGTATCTTTTTATGATGTGCCTTTTATTACTGCATAAAGTAATCGTGTTAAATGGGGTAGTAGCCTGATGATGAGTAATATTATATAGCTTACACATGTGATAGCTTACTCTTCATACAAGGGGATGTGTTGCAGTTTCCCTTACATCGGTCTCCTGTTGATATGCCATGGCATTAGAGCATTAATACCATTTCCAGTTGCCCAGCATATAGACAGTAGATCAGGGTCTTATCAATTGTAGCTAGATGCAGAGGTTGAGTCAACTGATAAACATCTATGCAAAAAAAAAAACTGCATCTACTCAACATATTGTTACAGTCGTAGTTATCGATTAGTTATTATTTTTGATAATTAAGCTCCTAGTAAATTATTACCAAAGGTAATTATTATTTGATACAAAAGATGTAAAGCTCCCTTCCTTCCAAATGGTTGTTGACAGACCAACCCCTGCCCCCTGCCAGACTTTTTTTCTGCTAATATTAAACCCTACAGGATGACAGCCATTGACAGTATGACATGAAAGGGGCCTAGCTGGAAAAGGGAGGGGTGAGCGCTGCGCAACCCTCCCCTCTCCATAGGGGCACGTGCAGCCCGGATGTACGTACAGGAAAAGATAGAGCATGCATCTTTTTCCCATCGACAGTACGGTGACACAAGTCTGTGCTCACTGCACCGTGGCCAGGCGACAAGTGTCTATGTAGACCAATATCAGGCTGATAATTTGTGTGAAGGAGGTCGTAAGCCAGCAACACATGGGGAATTACGAACAGAGCACTGGCTGAAATTCACAGAATGACCAAAGTACAGAGTATGGGACTTCAAGCATCATATTGATATATGTTGCTTTGAGTTGCCGCTTCTCTGCAAAACAGTAGCAGCAACACTGAAATCAGCTGCTCTGTAGAGGCCTGCTTTTCTATTTGGGGACTCTGGAGTACCGTAATACATCATTATGATGCTTGGACTTGCGTGATGCACACCTACCTCTAAAAAAATTATAATAAAGTGATATTTACCTCAAAATCCAATCAATAAAACAGCTCTCAGCATAGAGTCCCTCACACATGAACATAAAACAAAAAAAAAATTGTAGCAAAAAAAATAAAAAAATGTGTGGAGACATAATAATAATAACAATACTTAGGTCATGTATACCAGATTGGTGGAGGTCTAGGGCCTGACAACCTGAGCTGACATGCTGAGTTCAGTTCTGGTTGCTCAGCGTTTCAGCCAGAACACTATGAGAGTGTGAGGCAAGTTGCACACAACACACTCACTAGTGTGTAAGAGCCCGAAGACTTGTGCCACTATGATGGGCTGCTCTTGGCAGCCCTTCGGCCACCGTGTCCTCTTCCTTGTTGCTAGTGTTAACTGATTTATAACATAGCTAAAAAGTAGTCTGCAGGATACAGCAGATTACAAAAAAACTTAATTAAACAATTTTGATTTTTTTAATTAAGATAATTGTCATTTGTTGGGTCACTAATTTTGCACTAATCACTGTAGCAAAATACGAGTCATCCATACAAAATAGATGAACTTCAGAAAACCAATTATTGTGTATGGGACCTCTCTGAATTCGCCTGAGAGGTATCTAAAGTGCAATTTTACCTGTTCAGGTATTGTGCTTTCTCTTTAGAAACTCAGATGCCCCTATTGTAAAGGATGCCACAATTTATAAGATCTAAGTAAATATTCCCATGTAAACCCCAGATCCAGAATAGTTCCATCGTAGGTAGAGAAAATAACATTGTTACAAGCCAACTCTGAAATCAAACGTTTTGACTGCCTAGTTATTTAGCAGCCTTTATAAGCATTTAGGTTGAGTATAGGAAAAACAGAACTAGGAAAGACTTCTGGTAAGGGAAGATATGTAACAGCTCTTAAAAATAATCACCATGCATCACTTCAATAGTTAGTGATATTAATTTAGATATTAGATTACAATGCGTTGGGTATAATTTCTCTGTAGATCCAAAGTAGCCTCCTTTTTCTCTACAATAGACAAAATATACTTGAAGCCCAGTGCATCTCAGAATAACCTCTATAAGATGCCTGATAACAATCCTCTTTTGTATTGCAACATATCAAATGTCAATATATCCAAGTGATTCTGGCAATGTTCACATACAGCATCTTAACTGCATTTTGAAATGCTAATTTGGGGAAGAGGGGTCCGGGGCATCCGCCACGGTCTGGACAGGAAAGGGGTGGGGGGTCTGGGGCTTCAGCCATGGTTTTGACAGGGGGGTCTGGGGCTTCAGCCATGGTTTTGACAGGGGGGTCTGGGGCTTCAACTATGGTCTGGACAGGTGGGGTCTGGGGTGTCAGCCATAGTCTGGTCTGTAGATTGAACTTTTTTAAGGAGACAAAAAAAACTTGTGCCCCATAATTTAAAGAGGACCTGTCATTTGGGGAAAACACCCCCAACAAATTAGCTCCCCCTCATCCTGTCCCCAGCCCCTTTATATTTATTGAATTTTTATTAAGATTTGTGTTTTTATACTTAGTTTTAAACGATCCGACCTCTTATCAAATAAGAGGTCAGATCGTTGTGCAAGTCTCCTAACAGTTGGCCATATTCATGAGAGGGCCGGCCGACACACCCCCTCCACGCCCCTCTCAGTCAGGGGCCTGTAAGACTCGCCGGCAGCAGGATGAGGGGGAGCTAATTTGATGGGGGTGGTTTCCCCAAGTGACAGGTCCTCTTTAATGCATAATGTAAAATTACTTTAAAGGGGTTATCCGGGTTTTAAAAACTAGTGAGGGCCAGGCTGGGGAGGGCTATTTAAAAATAATATACATCCACTTACCTCCTCCGGCGCCGCCGATGTCTCGCACCGCTGTCCCTTCGATCCATGCCCCTGTTTGTTTACAGGGGCACAGAAGCCGTGCACAGGGAGCTTCCGGTCCACAATGTGGCCGGCTCCTCCCATCCGTCCCTATCTCTCAGCGTTGTAAGCGCTGGGAGATGGTGTCGGATGTGAGCTTCCAGCCGTCCGGAAGCTCCCTGTGCGCCCTTGTAATGAAACCGGCGCACAGAGAAGACCGGCCGCAGCGCGGGACATCGGCAGCGCCGGACGAGGTGAGTACATGTCTATTATGTTTAAATAGACCGCCCCAGCACTGCACTCAGTATTTTTTAAAACCTGGATAACCCCTTTAATTGTCTCAATTGGCTATTTAAGCAAAGAAAACACTGGCTATAAACAATACAAAATATGTATTGCTTGTTACCGATCGCAAGCGTTTCAGTAGAAACACATCTTCGACGGGACCAAGGCCCTCTCAGCATGAGACTTATAATTCTGACGCTGCATGTGAATGAAGCCTTTGAAAAACATAAAGTCATATCCCAAGAGTTACTACTGTGTAATTGGCTTCAGCATCGAGCTGCTGTAGTGACTATAGTTAAACCTGAAGGCAAGTGGGATTAAAAAGCAGATGGGATTAAAAACACCTACGCAATAAGCAATCTTTTAAAACCTGGTGAAATGAAGCCCTGAGCAGACTGACAGATGAAGCTGCTAAACAAAAGAAGCAATGCAGCCCTAGTAAACAAGCACATACACATCAAATATTGTATGCCGATTCATAATATTAACGTGTCAAGTGATTCCAAAGCTGCATATAGATATAAAGATCATTTCCAGGGGCAGAGTATGTTGTATATTTACTTTACTTATAATATAATGCCTACTGCTAGAAACTGCTAGAAAGTTGCCTACCTATGATTCCAGATGAAACATGGATCAGGCAGCTTGTATTTCTCCTGTCCTATATTGCACTGTGTTGTTTTACATGTTTAAAAGGGTACCTGTCATCAGGAGCCCTTTTTCTGGCCAAGTCCCCATAGAGAATATTGTGCACATTGCCAAAGTGTTTATACTATAATAAAACTGTCTTTTTCCGATAAAGAGAAAAGTTAGATGAAAGTTTGACTTTCTGCAGAACATGGGAGTTCTCACAAATTTAAACTTTTGTGATACATTTTAGCTTGGGAGAGACAAAAAAGTCTCAAAAAGTAGCAAATTGAAGACTAGCAAATTGTTCACTATTCAGTGGGCACACTTGCTATAGAAAGCAAGCGTTCATGATGGAACATTCACAGGTACTGGCACAATTCTCTAATTGCCCGCCGCATACATAAGAAGGCCGGAGCCTGCTGATGTATGTGGGGGACGGGACCTACAAAGAGCACCGATGTATGATAAATCCTCTCCATTGTTTTGACAGCTATAATACATTTAAAAATTATTTTCCAAAGAGGTTTTTATTTTTACCTACTCTAACCACTTTGTTCGAACACAGACTTTGCAATGAAGAGATGCTGCTGCCTTTCACAGGTGTCAGTGGTGAGCCAAGCACCAGCACAAGATAACTGGCCTAAGAGGTGACATGATGATGAGAGGTAGAGGTAAATACAGTACACCTTCATTTTCAAGCCTCTCTGCAGTGCAGTTAGCAAAAAGAAATAAGTTGGACAACCCCTTTAAGTATATAATGTAAATAGCCTACATAATTGCACTTGATACTTGTTGCTATATAAATATACTATATTGAGACTTGGCAGCCAACATGACAGTACAACATACAAATTCAGAAATAAGAAAAGATCTGCTTTTTCACTGATTTATTTACATCAAATAAGGATATACAAAGTACTGAAACAAAGCTTTCATTGTCCCTGTGTGCAAGTAAAGATGAGCAGGATATCCTTTAATAGACTGAGACAATCTATCATGTGGTAAAGTAGAAGCAAATTTACATTCACAAATACAGTATAAGTTGCCTTTTGGACTTGTCAGGCTAAAATCCTAGTCATTCAGTTACCAAGAAAATGAAAATCATCTGGCATGAATGTAGTTGTCCACAGAAATTGTTTTTATGCTTTGGTTCTGGGGTTAAAGAAACCACAGCAAATTTCTTATATTTCAAATTCACAGCCAAAACACTCTGACTGCAGTGTGAAATCACCATTAGGGGAGCTCTTACTTCCATGATCTAGTCTTCATCCTCTCACATTGCTAAACCAGATTCCCATGCTGTACTGAAGAGAGGTACTTACATTGAAACAGTGCTGTCTAGTTGGGAGTCTATTCCTTCTGGAAAAGATATTCTGGTTTGGCTATCATTACATTAGGCCCCCTGAAAGTCATTTTTGATGTTGAGGGTGCTGCCAAGATGTAACATTTTCCTTATTACATCCTGAAAAACTTTATTTGTGTATTTCTCAGAATCCACATTGGAGTATAAATGGCTGCAAGTCTTCACATACCTGCAGAGGCGGCTATAAATGGCAAAGTCTCCATAAGAAGTCTTTTTACCTCCCTGACTGCAGTGTGATAAAACAGTGTTAGGCATCCTGTACACAGAATGTATAGTTATATGGGACACTCCATGGACAATTGTTTGTATACCCTGTGTCATTGGCGGATGAGCTTCATTTGAAAAACGCTGCCTGGGATGCAAAGATGAGCAGGAATAGGACCTGCTCAATCTTTTGTGGCTTCGGGTATTGGCTCAGCTTAACCCCGATGGGACACCACCATGGTGGGTCTGTGAATCATGAACTGTGTTCTGGCCAGACACGGTTCAGAGAATGGGACTCTAATCATTATACCAGTGTGACTAGTGATATGATATGAAGGAGTCCCTTCTTCTCTGTGAAACAGCAGTGCCAAGCTGTAATAATAATTATAGTACATGGCTGCTGTTTCCTTAAACTTTAGGATCCTGCAATTCAGAATAAGACCGCACGTAGATGAAAGTGGGATGAAAACAGCAGAAGATGACCCCTTGTTTGCGGCCCATTTGACGTCATTAAATAATGAGTGCCCGGGCAGCCCGGTCAGCCTCCCTACGGCGCAGTTCATGCACCAGCTGTGGGCATAAGTGTATGCTTCCTGGTAAAAAACAATAATGAAGATATTGGCACTTCAGATTTGCACCTGAAAATAGATGAAATACGACCAAAGCTTGTGGATGCCGGGGTCCCAAGGTGACAGACTGTTTTGCGTGTATAGCGCTTTCTCAGACCTTCTTCGGATTTGCACCTGGCTTCATTTTGCCTTACAAATACTGAAGTGAAACATGACTTGACTACTGCTGTGTTGCCAGATCCTCCAGTTTCCTGCTGGTACTGAAAATAGGAACTCAACCCCTTAAGGATGCAGCATTTTATTGTTAATTTTTCCCTCTCCACATTCAAAAATCTATCACTAATTTTTTCAATTGCGGGTATTAGCAGTGAGTTTTTGCAGCAAACCCCACATCTGTATGATGAGGGCTTACCTCATGAGCCCTCTTCCTGCACCCTTAGTAGATCTGCGCTGTACATGTGAAGAAGTTAATCCATCTCAGGACAAATGAGAAATATCCATCACAGAGATAAATGGAAATGTTTCACTTCTCCCTTTATTGGTTAATTTGGTTTCAATGAAGACCTTTCACCACCTCCAAGAATCCACATTCTTAACATCCTTTAACCCCATAGCGCAATAAGATCTGGTCCACTTAGGCGTCTCTGCGCATGGGAGTATGAGAAATGAGGGGCTCACGGGCTGAGCCCTCTTCATACCACCGGCATTTGCTTCATAATGGAAGCCAACGCCCGTCGCTAACACCCCGATGTTGCTGCGCCATCTGGCTCCGATCGTCACTCTCCCTGTGACGTCACAGGGGAGCGGCGATCGTTGTTCATGACAGCACTCGGATCACACAAAGATTCCGAGGCTGTCATGATCGCGGTCCATCTATACACATGTGCGATCTGCACATTGTAAAGTAAAATGGGTATGCAAAATCCCCATATCCTGCCATAACTGTAGTATGGGCAGGTATGGTAGGATCAATCAGACAACCTGGTTAAAGTACCCCTAGGAGTTGAAAAATAGTAACAAAAACTAAATAAAAAAACTAAAAAAAAAAAAAATTATATTAAAAAATATAAAAATTCAATCACCACCCCCCCCCCTTTCCCTAGAACGGATTAGATCAAGAAAACATTAAAAATCACCATCTAAACACATTATTTATCGCCGCGTCCGAAAATGCCCGATCTATCAAATATAATAACCGGTTTTTCACTGTCGTTTTAACCCTCAGCGGAAAATAGCGCCTGAAGGTCGCAATTGCATTTGTTAGCCATTGAAAATATAAAAAATCATAAAAATGTGATCAAGTCGCACTGTCCTAAAAAAAAGCGTTGAGAAAACGCATCATAAGTCGCAAAAATGACACCAAAGCCACATCTCGCTGTACACTAAAGTATGAAAAAGTATTAGCGCAGAACACTGTAAAATGAAGAACTTTTTTTTCTGTACAGAGGTTTTTAATTTTTGTAAATTGTAGAAAATTATAAAACCTATAAAATTTGGTACCCTGGTGATCGTATTGACCCAATGAATGAGTAGATCTGTCATTTGGGCGCACAGTGAAAGCTGTAAAACCAAGTCCACAAGAATGGCGACAAATGTGTTTTTTTTCTCAGTTTCACTGCATTTAGAATTTTTTTCCCTTCCAGTACAAGCATGGAATATTTAATCATCACTAGCGAGTGCAATTTGTATACTCAGCAAAATAAAACATCACACAGCTCTGTACATGGAAAAATAAAAAAGTTATAGATTTTTGAAGGTGGGGAGTGAAAAATAAAAACGCAAAAACTAAAAAGGGCTTGGTCCTTAAGGGGTTAATTAGTATTGTTTTGCCATTTCTGGCATAGCATGATATATACCTAGTATTGTAAGCAATAGATGTTAATAATTTTGACTCTCTACTGGCAGATGGGTGGGTCCAGGCTGTCCGCTGCAGTCTTGGACAACAAATCTTACAGTAGGTAGCCTAAATACCATAATTCTTGGAAGTTTTAGCATTCAATATTCTAATTGGGGTTTGTACTGACAGATGGGTGGACCTGTGCTGGATCATAAAGTGTGGAACCACCAGTAGATATCCAAAAACAACAACATTGCAAACCACAGACTGCATAACTGCTGCTAGGGGCCTGAGTTCAGCACACATGTACATAAAGCCTAGAAGTGGATTTATGTATAGCAGGTAAAGCCATTTGCAATGTTATATAATCAAAATGAAACAAGCAGCACACAATAATAGCATAATCCAGGTGCCAGCCCAGGAGCTAGACACAGTCCATTAACTTTACATGAGCTTTATTCAACATAAGTCGCAACATTTTGGCCACTGGTGGTTGGAGCCTTCTAGGCTCTAGGGACTGAAACGTTGTGACTTATAGTGAATAAGCTGCCTTTTTTGTGCTCATACTGTATTAACCTTAATTTTTTTAGTAAAACAAAATTATTAAAACAAGCACCTAACTAAGGGTTAAATGTTTAGTCTCCCTTAGGATTATTACTTGATCCCAAAACTAAATGGGATAAACTTATTTACTAACCAGATCAGAGGATTCTACTCTATACACTGGATGTTCATGTCCATTAAAGGTGCAGTCAGGAATTCATATGTAGATAATGTAAGATCATAATGTCCATGTTTCCGCTCTGTTCAAAAATCCTACTTAGTGCAAATACATATGTATAGAGAGCAATTGAGATTACGCATGCCCTTCAGAATAACATTTAGAGGAGCTAAATTTTTTGCTGTGTTGTGTACTTTCAGATTAGGAAATATATAAAGTGAAAAGTAGCAGTGCAAAGAGAGCCTTGGGACAGGTGTAAGTCAAAAAAGAGGTTATACAGATAAATGACAATGTTCAAGGAAATTCAAGAACTGGGCTTCACCTCTCAAACAAACAGAGGTACTTGAGGAATTCCTCACACTCCTTCTTTCTATTGTGAAGTAATTGAAGTCCTTCAAATGTATTCACCACTCAAGGACAGATAAATTACAATATGTGGAAAACAAAAGCAGAATAATGAAACCACTGAAAAGTAGCGGGATTGTGGTAGAAAATCACCAGCTACCTTTGTGTGCAATCCTTCATATCAGCAGTTATGGAAATCCTATTAGTATATGGCTGAGTTCACACATCATGACCATGATGCTGGCAAAGCTGATGCAGTGATTGTTAATGGCAGCTAAGCCTTGCAGGTAAAACTACAGCGTTCACTATGTAAAAGAAAACAGTTGCCACCTCACCTCTCCATATGGTATCAAGTCCGGCACGGGCCACCCCTCTGCTGGGGTATGAATATAAGTAGAAAAAGAAGTGCACGGTCCAGCCAGGCTCCAGGCTCCTTAGTTGCCTGTCCGAAACGCATAGGCATTTTAACTCTCTGTCTGAGTGGACTTTTTATCCTATGATGAAATATTAAATAAAGAAATCTTCGGTGTTTGGAGCCTGGCTGGACCATGCACTTCTAAAACTTTCTAAAACTACAGCGTACCTGTCTCCTTGTCTTTCGTCCTTTACTTAGTCCCCAAGCCATGTAAACTAAGGGTGCGGCCACACATACTGCTAGTGATGTGTTTGGAAACGCAGTGCTAGAGTACGGGGGCATCGGCCCGATCGCGTAGGTGTTTTAAAGAGGACCTGTCACCCCCGAAAAATACCCCCACCAAATTAGTTCTCCCTAATCCTGTCCCCAGCCCCTTTTTGTTTATTGAATTTTTATTAAAATATGTGTGTACATAGTTTTAAACGATCCGACGTATTATTAAATAAGAGGTCGGATCATTGTACAGGTCCCCTGGCAGTCGGCCGTATTCATAAGGGGGTCGGCCGACACCCCCCCTTTACGCCACTGTCAGTCAGCGACCTGTAAGAATCGCCGGCAGCAGCGCATTTATTGCCCAATCGCTGCCGGCTCTATGCAATGTGGCGTGGCGTGGCGTGGAAGGGGTGTGTCGGCCAGCCCCCTCATGAATATGACCGACTGCCAGGGGACCTGTATGACGATCCGACCTCTAATTTGATAAGAGGTCGGATCGTTTAAAACTAAGTATGCATACACACATTTTAATAAAAATTCAATAAATATAAAGGGGCTGGGGACAGGATTAGGAGGAACTAATTTGGTGGGGGTATTTTTCGGGGGTGACAGGTCCTCTTTAATGGTAACCAATGCAAGACACTGGGTTCTGATTGCCGATAACTTGCGATTCCATGGAGACGCATACAAGAATAGGCCGAGGCCCACCCCCATACCATAGCACGGCATTTGTAAATGCACCGGTAGCGGTACGTGTGACCGCATCCTAAAGGACCACTTCCTTCATACACAGCAGAGTTGGGCCTCCTTACTGCATGGGCTGCATTTATGGGCGTAAGTAAAAAATTCTATTCTTTATGCTTAACTTTTTATAATACAAACAATAACATTCATTTGCTGAAATGGGAATACCTTTTTAATGGCTGCTTCAATGAAAAACACCTGCTTTAAATAAAATGACATTTTCTGATATATTGTTATATATATTCTGATATACTGTTACCTTATATACTCGAGTATAAGCCTAGTTTTTCAGCACAAAATTTGTGCTCAAAAACCCTAACTCGGCTTATACTCGAGTCAACTAAAAACATAAA
Source organism: Engystomops pustulosus (assembly GCA_019512145.1). Taxonomy (NCBI): domain Eukaryota; kingdom Metazoa; phylum Chordata; class Amphibia; order Anura; family Leptodactylidae; genus Engystomops; species Engystomops pustulosus. The sequence goes on from CM033643.1 coordinate 145,005,658, forward strand.
GACAAAACTCACCTTTCTGACGTCACCCATAGGTCCTCTTCTGTCTTGAGACAGTCTGAGACAGAAGAGGACCTATGGAGGACGTCGGAAAGATGAGTACAGTGTTATTTTTTTTCCTACTACAGGGGCTGGGCAGGCTGTATGCTACAGGGGTTGGGCAGGCTGTATGCTACAGGGGCTGGCAGACTATATACTGGGAGGCTGTAACCAATGCATTTCCCACCCTCGACTTATACTCGAGTCAATAGGTTTTCCCAGTTTTTGTGTTGAAATTAGGGGTCTCGGCTTATACTCGGGTCGGCTTATACTCGAGTATATACGGTATATTAACAATAATACGGTTTTATAATTAAATGAACCCAACAAGATGTGTAAAAATGTTGGCTCATCCCTCTCTCCAGTGATAATGTCCTAAACTAGAGATAATTCCCTGTATTTAGGTACAAATGCATTGGAAATCTGGTAGAGCCTTCTTCGTAATGGACTCACTGTTAACATTGAGACCTCAAGAAAGTGTACGCACATATCAAATGCAGTCTGTTACTACTACTGCTGCAATAATGTATCAAAACATGAAGAGACCAGACTGTAACAATATATTTGTTATCTCACTTCCAGGCCCATGCTTTGTAAACCAATAAATCATCTAGGTGTTTGCTGTACTATTTTCTCTTAATGTAAAGGTGTTTTCCAGGCTAAAATTCCACACTACACGATCCTACAGATCACATTTTTTGAGCACAAAGAATGAAATGGAAAGCAGACACGTCCATTTTCAGTGTAGTGGTGGAACCAAGGCCCTGCAACAGTTTCCATTTAAATGAATGGGAACTGATTGTCAGTAGCCCGGAGTGACCACTACACAGGGTACAGAGCTGTTGGTTTAATTTCCTGAGAACAGATCATCTGTGGGGATGCCAAGTGTTGTACAGTGTGGGCTATTTCTTGGATTGCTACTGGAAAATGAAAGAGTTAAGGCATAATATTTATTGAACATTGTTGGAATCATATTCTCTGTCATGTCTTCATAGATTATAGTAGTTCTAAGTTGGAAACAAAAAAGATGTTTTTCATTTTCATCTGATGTCAGCACTTGCTAATTATATTTAGGCAGTTCTTACCGTACATATATCAAATTATTAATCTTCACCGTTGTCAACCACTTATTGACTGACATTTAGTGAAAATTTATAACTTATTAAATTTGGTAGTGGCTAAGATATGTAATATAAATAGAACTGGATCTCTGACTATAAAAGGTAAGGGCAATAAAAGTCACCTTGATGTGACTTGAGGAAATACACTCTGATTTCGGTCTTGTGGTAGTATACATTCACAGAACTTTGTGCTCTTCTAATATTCTTACCATTCAGATACATTATTTAATACATTTACACACAAAAACTCAAAATCCCAATGTTGTCAGCAACCTGTTTGGATGGTTCCATCTTTGCCAGATTGGATTTATTTCATCCATCTCTGCAGATGCTATAGCATGTACATGTGGTAATAAGTAATTCTAGCTTTATACTGAAGCGCTGATTAACTCTATTGACATTTACATATCTGACTAATCATTACCTTCCAAGCAGCTTTCAAGTTCATAGCTGGACAAAGGTTGTTAACAAAGTTAGTTGGAATTGTTTCATTACAGCCTCAGATACAATCACACTTGCATACACACACACTTTAACATCAAAACATAGCAACTACTGTGAATGTCACCCTTGTCCTCTGAAGCAGCCGCTGTCACCTACACATTGTTGGCGACAGGTGACAGGGTTTTTACTACCCAGGCTTTATATTTAGAAAAGTTATGGGTAATAACAAACCTATATTTCCACGTGTTACTAAAAAAAGGTATGAAAATAACTTTTTCTTTTTTTGAAAATATTATCCATCTGATTTCTTATGGATTTTGTATTTCTAGGTTGCCAATAGATATGAACATGAATCTAGAAACTTTCTGTTGTCTGAAACCCAGTCACAATTTCCTATTATGGTGTCTGGATTATATCTTTCTAGAGGAATACAGAAAAGGTAAGGACAGTGCTTACACAAGCAGATAACCGGTCTATAATCAGGAAATCATGGCTGGGCTCATGCCAAGCCCCAGGCCACAGATACATCTTGCATCCATGGTTGTATCCATTAGCATCACAATAATATTAATTATTATAATTACCACCAAGATGGTTAGAGAAAATTAGCAAGAAATCCAACTGTGCTGTAGCACTTATTCTCATGTAGATGGATTTTTTCTTTAGTCCTTACAGTTCCCAAGCAGAGTCAAAAATTTCTGATCCAGTCCTGAACCACCCATTTGATAACAGGGAACCTTATTAGCATATTTGGTACCTATTTCTGCCTTTAAACAATGACAATAAGCCTTTCTAATATAAGACAACACATCCATGTGACAACAGAGAAATATTGACTTGGTGGTGACTAGAGAAGAAATTCCGTCTGTGCTAGAATCAGTGGATCAATGTCTAAAAAATGCAAATATTTGGAAAGCACTGGGCAGGTATATATAGACTCTAAAAGTGATTACAGGCAGTCCCCCGGGTTACGTACCAGATAAGTTCTTTGGGTTTGTACTTAAGTTGAATTTTTATGTAAGTCGGAATTGTACATTTTATAACTGTAGCTCCAGACAATTTTTTTTTGGTCCCAGTGACAATTGGATTTTACATTTTTTTGCTGTAATGGGAAGAAGGATTATCAATAAAACTTAATTACAGACACCTTACAGCTGATCATTACAGCCTGGAAGTAAAGTAGCATCCAGAAAGCTTCACCAGAGATCACAGTGGGCAGAGGGGTCCGTCTGTAACCAGGGTTCGTCTGCAAGTCAGGTGTCCTTAAGTAGGGGACCGCCTGTATATTGACTAGGAAATTACATTTGACACCTCAAGTAAAATAATTTCCTTGAAGACTAAAAAAGGTTTTAAAGGAAAATCCCTTTCAGTAATGTTTCCCAATACTCTTAGGCCACGATAAAAGGCTGCGTTTGGATTTCTTTTAGAGACGCAATTGAATCAGAGCAGGGAGGAGTTTCTCTTGATCGCTTAGGAGTTTAGACTGAAATGCTTGCAAATGGGACAAAGCAACATGTGTTTTGCTGGTAAACAATCCAAAACCAGTGGGGCTTTCAGTGGTTTCAGACCACAAGTTTATAGGTTTAAATGCATATACAATCAGGAAAAACTCCTCCCGGCTGCACTTGAATTGCCTTTCTAAGCTTGCGCTTCTGAATATGGCCTTAATGTTGTCAGTCTTGGTCTATGCAAGTTCCTGTTAGTAATCTACCAGTCCTGACACAGGTCAAAATGACATGCTCCAACCACAAGGATTATCCAAGTGTAGACTCTATGTGGCCATATCCAAGAGACATTATTATGTGTGACATTATTATTAATACACCTTAGAAATATAATCTAGCATAGTTTGGGAAATATTTGTAAGCGCAGTTGTATTGTCAACTTATGATCAACGTCTGTGACATGCATAGGATATTATCTATTGTATTGGTCTATTGGTCTCCATAAATATCTTGTTTCTACTAATGGTTTATATAGTAATTCCTTCACTGCTGAAGAATAGCTTCACGTATCATAGTATAAAATTGTGCATCCACACACATCTATATATATATATATATATATGTATGTATGTATATATAGTGCACATATCTCCAAACCACAGCTAGAAATAATGGTTAACTTTATTATTGGCATTTGCTGAACATTGCCCTCACATTCTTGACTGACTTGGTTCCTGTGTACCGAAGGTGTGTGATCAATGCAGTACAATACACATAGCGGACACATCCTGATACTCCCACTGAATCATACACTAAGAATAATCTATAAATGAAGTCACTTTCATGCTTTTCTGCGTCATGCTTCTCATCTGTATGGTAAAGAATCAACTCATTTGCTACTAAGCAACAAGCCCTATGTCTAGGAATCCAATACATTACTACAAAAACTGATAAGACAACCATGTTTCAGAAAGATATGCCAGGTATTTATGGGCACTCAGTAATAACATATGGTGTGTCATCAGTCAGTTACTGTTATGACTAGTTCACATATGAGGAAGCAAATGGACCTCTGTGTTACTGTATTTTTAGTTTATTGTCAGGGCTTGTTGCTTCTTCCATTGAAACGTATGGTGTTCCTATGATGTTCATAAAGAGAAAGGTAAAGCTGATGCACAAATATGGCAATTTGAATAACTCCCTAGGATAGCACATTATTATTGGAGAACACATTTAACAGACCTTTAAGAAAGACTAGGATAAAAGCCAACCATAATAACCATAACCAATAATATACAGGCCAATTGTAATTCCCATATAGTCCTCAGTATACCGTAGTACAAGTTACCAAGTTGTGGCCTCTGACATAGTTCTTGTGGGCACAAACCTTTGGAAGAGCCATGTGTAACTACACGGCATTAATTTATGAAACTATTTCAAGCATTTTTTTATGTGAAATTCATACGGCCAGATGAAGAATAAAAAGACCCTCTTGTAGACCCATTTGGATATCCAAGCCTATCATGGGATTTTCTTACATACACATTATTCCTTTAAAAGCGTTTGCCCATGAAAAAAAGATCTCAAATTTTAATCCCTAATTTAGGGATTTTTATTGCTGTTTTAGCTCCTATCACTCAGTGATGGTCAGTGTAAAATTCCAGAGTGTGGGTGAGGACTCTCTAAGCAGAAACTTCATGATCCCTCTAGTGCTGAGATATGCTGTTTGCTGACAATGTGCTTAGATTATCAGGGTAAAGGTTTATACACACTTTTATTTAGCTTCTGAACAATTTACTAGTATCTGACACATAGAAAAAGAGAGATGAGACAACAGATCAGAGATGAGACAATGAGATCCATCAGATGGATATAACACACAATGACACACTTCAGCTCTGCTACATCTCAGCTATAACACAAAACATAAGAACTTATCTTATCTGTAGCTTGCAGAATAAACTCTGCATGCTGCTTGCCAGCAAAGAGTGCCTGTGTGTGCAATGGAGGGGGGAGGGGCTGGATGCAGAGAGCACAACAGTATGCAGATAGGAGAAGCTATTCCTGAGAAGAATCTGCCTTGCCCGACCACAGTCAGATTTACGGTCGGATCCAGGGGCAACTGAAATTATATACACCAGGACTGATAGTGTAATTATATCTGTGAAATGCTGTATTTTTGTTAATAACAGTGAATTTGGGAATGTGCTATTTTTTTATCCTTAGTATATTTAAGAATTTTGTCAGAAGAACTTTTGTAAGAATTTCATATTCCATGGTTACTGAAGCTTTCTAAAGAAATTTCCAAATGTGATGATATTGTAGAAACACTATTTTGTCAACATGGTTTTTGTGGCTTTCAATGTCAGCTCCAAATGACACCTCTACTTTATTCTTTGGGACTATATGGCTATGTATTTATATATAATTACTCTGTAATGTTTTATTTGTATATGTCCCAAATCATTTGTAAAGAGCTACAAGATGTGATGGTGCTATATAAATAAAGATTATTATACTAATTTATAATTATACTAATTTATAATTCAGCCCGCGAGACAGAGAGTGTTAGTTTTTGGCCCTGGATAGCTCTGTATCCTTACCTTTATTTGTGTTGTAAGTAACAGCAGGACTGTGAAAAATGCATTTCTATTCCAGGATTGTAGCTCAACTTGGAGCATTTCTGATGCATTGGAGTTTGAGATCTTATAGCACAGCCCCTTCCCTCTGCTCTGAGTCACTGCTATAGAAGTATTCTATTTGAATACTACAGCAGTTAATCAGAAATCTCTGCGGATTTGTATGTTAAAAGGTGCCGAAATTGCACCTAGTCTAAGGGGTTTTCTTTACTTACCAAAACTACTTTCAATTCGATGTACACTAAGGTTTTTTAGTTGCTGCTACATCGATGACTGAAAACAAAAATGATTTAAAATGTATTGCAGCATTTCCAGCCCTAAAAGTTTATGCACTCAAACACTGTTTTTATCCTTATTATTATTTTTTTTGAGTGTGTAAATTACCATAATTAGAATCCTATGTCTTGAACAATGTCCTGATCAGACACTAGAAACTGGGTATTAAAACACCACTCAGACACAGACCAGCCTTTGACTGTATTTGTCAAGCCCCTAGCAACCATGCATAATCCTATTATCATCTGTCTTTTCTACGATCAAAACATGTATCCTTTGTTGGTCAGAAGCTGTTTCCCAAATGCAACCTGGAAAACCAGACAGCATTATTAAACTCAGGTCTTCTAAATAAAAGAACCTGAAGCCTGGGAGAGGTATCATAAAGATGTTATATACTGTATATTCCTCAGTCTTCACCAAGTGCATTGTTATAATTGCTAATTTCCTAAATGCTAATACTCACAAAACGACAACTGTAAGCATCAACACTTAGCCTCCAATGACATATAAAATGATTTACAGTTCTATGTGCACAAAATAAAAAAAGAAAATGGAACTAAAAATATGGAAAGATGGGGCCATGCCTTATATGCTGGTATCCAATGAAAGCCTAGATGCTGTCATCAATGGAGCGTATTACCTAGAGAAAATCCACAGCATAATACAGTGGCGGTATTGTCCAAAGCCATACACACACTACGGGAAAGTGTTCTGTAGATTTCTGTTCCGCAGAGTGTCATTTATCAAAAGCACATGGGAAACCTGCTGGTTTGTCTGGTTCCTGATGCTTGCGGAATGGCTGTGAAATTACTGCTAAACCCATTCTACTAAATAAATGGTCTAAATTTCATGAGGATCTGTGAAAATCAGGGGGACAGAATGATGCAAATCGGCCATAAAAATGGATGTTAACATCTGTTTTCATGTCCAATTTTGGCCATGTTCATGTGCAGGTAGCCTTAAAGCATTATTGTCTCCACACTAACCCTCCCAAACCCACTAACAATAACTTATTCTGTAGTATGTACACCACCTGGAGGTATTTTAAGCATTTTTCTAGATTGCAGCATGAATGACAAATCAGCTTTTATTCTTTTGTAGGAAGCAGTCAGACAACCCTGCCTCCTGCAGTCAGAAAACACCCCCTCCTGCAGTCATTTTTCTCTGCCCACTCCATGTATGTGGCATCCTAGGGCTGGGACACCAGGTGCATGGAGTTGGCAGAGCAAACTGACTGCAGGAGGCTGGGTTGTCTGACTGCAGGAGGCAGGGTTGTCTGACTGCAGGAGGTGGGGCTATCTGACTGTAGGAGACGGGGTTGTCTGACTGTAGGAGGCAGGGTTGTCTGACTGCAGGAGGGAGGGTTGTGTGACTGCAGGAGGAGGGGCTGTCTGACTGTAGGAGGTGGGGCTGTCTGACTGTAAAAGGCGGGGTTGTCTGACTGCATGAGGTGGGGTTGTCTGACTGCAGGAGGCGGGGTTGTTTAACTGCAGGAAAATGGGTTGTCTGACTGCAGGAGGCTGGGTAGTCTGACTGCAGGAAGCTGGGTAGTCTGACTGCAGGAGGCTGGGTTGTCTGACTGCAGGAGGCTGGGTTGTCTGACTGCAGGAGGCTGGGTTGTCTGACTGCAGGAGGCTGGGTTGTCTGACTGCAGGAGGCTGGTTGTCTGACTGGCAGGAGGCTGGGTTGTCTGACTGCAGGAGGCTGGGTTGTCTGACTGCAGGAGGCTGGGTTGTCTGACTGCAGGAGGCTGGGTTGTCTGACTGCAGGAGGCTGGGTTGTCTGACTGCAGGAGGCTGGGTTGTCTGACTGCACTCTACAAAACAATAAAAGCTGAGTTTTTCCCTATTGTGGTACAGATTTATGATATTCATAAGATAAGCATTATTTTGCACAGATCCATGAAGTTAAAGTAAATGGAATCCCTGGCAGATGAATGAAAACTGTATCTTTTAAAAATCACTTGTAGATATACAGAAGGGAGAAGATTTGAGCAGTCAGCTCACTAACAATAGCTGGTATTAATAAAGCAGTCCTCACATCTTAGCTTGGTACACAGAGATCCACGTCGTGTCGGACAGCAATCATAAAACAAAAATTGCAATCTGGCACTTGAGAATACCTTTACTACATTCAGTTTGTTCCATCTTTGGTAAAATCACATAATGTGCATAGTTCCCCTGCAATCCTATGAACATTTTACATTCAGTTCTTCTTCAGCAAAACTATGCACTTTATCTGATTTTACTATAGACGTAATAAATTGAATGTTTGAAAGTTTTTTTTGCAAGTGCTAGCGCTATGTTTGTTTGTGGATTAAAAATCATCACTGCTAATATACATGTCCCTGGGTTCATGCCCCAGGGTCAATATCTGCAAAGTTTGTATGTTCTGTCTGTTTGCTTGGGTTTCCTCTGGTTTCCTCCCACACCCCAAAAACATACTGGTAGGTTAACTAGATTGTGAGCCCCATTGGGGACAGGGACCAATTTGGCAAACTCGGTGCAGCGCTGCGTAATCTATGTGCGCTATATAATTAAAGCATTATTATTATTATTCTGTAATGGCATACAGAGGCAGAGCCGAACTCTATCCTCTGTTGTTACTAGATTTAGAGCCAGAACTAGAACATTACTTTTTATTACAGAGTCTTGTGATCAAATGTAATTTCAGGCCTGTGCCATTGTCTGAAACCCTTTAGTTACACGAACAAACAACAAATTCTACATTGGTCAGCATGCAATCGTAACTCTTATTTTGATGACAGGTGCATTGTGCGAGCTTGCAAACCCTGATAACATTCAGGCCACCAGTTCAACCTATTGTTGAGAAAATGAATTATATCTCACGGCTCACTCAGGGGGCAATGTCCTCTGAAGAAACAATATGAGCACATACAAACGGGAATAAAACAAAACTAGGACTAGTAAAAAGGAAACCGAAATGGATGAAAATCACTGATCTCAAGATGATCAGGTTCTCTTCATTTCTGCAGCTCAATTTGAGTCTGTCAGTAATTGTGCTATAGTAGAGGATAAGAGAGATTGGTTTTAGTATAGCACAGATGGAACCAAGTAACATATAAAGACTCAGGGGCAGAGCCTTCATGTGCACTAACCAGCTTTGCTCTAAATAATGGTTGTAGCCATCTCTTTACTGGACGCCTGAGCTGTCAGAAAGAGTAGTAGGGAGTGGCTGGGAAACATTACAGTGAGACTATGTACATATAGCTTATAGGCACTTGTGGTCACAATGGCAGTAAAATGTGGATTTTTTGTGATAAAACATGCATGATTATCGACCCTGATATATTTACACTGCTCTCCGTGTCCTGTATACAGAAATGTCAACCATGAAGTTATCTAAGCTTTTGACACACAAACTGTATTGTGGGAAAAGGGGTCAAAAGTACCTTGAGCTGTGCCGTTTTTTGTGACAAACAACTTCAAAATGATTTTATAATTTTGTAATGGTCTATGAAAACTAGACAACATTATGACACAACTATTTCATTCCAGGGAAACTTGATAGTGCACTCCTCAAATCTATCAATAGTAAATCTAATAAAGATTTACTATATATTGTCAATTAATTGATGGGTTCATCTGTACTGGAAACAGCCCTCAATCTGTCAAAGTCACGACAGAATAAGGAAGTGAATTTGGCGCCTGAGTCAGGCTCAGCCAATCGAATGTAATTTGAAGAAAAGTACATTTTAAGTCTTTGTTCAGAATGATCATTTAATAAAAGATGTTCATTTCTAGTCACATTCCCACACATGGTGGAATGTCTCCAGTAAATATGTCTACATGCGAATAAATTGTGTAATCGTTATTTTCTGAGGGTTTAAGCCGCTGTCTTAAATCTGACACATTGTAAATCAGTAGATTGTCTGTAAATCTGTCCCTGTGTTTGAAACCATTACACGTAAGACCTAGTAGTTTACTTTCCGCTATACAGGTGGTGGCGGCTGAAGGTGGAGCACATCTTTAAGTTTGTCATAAACTTTCAACAAACTCTGAAAACAATGAACGTGTAACAAGAAATAATTGTTGCCCTCCTTTGACCCTTGGCTACAAAATGGCTACAGCTTAGGCTACATTCCCACTGCGGGCACACGGCAGTGCGGGGAGAGGAGGAGGAGGTGAGCGCAGCTCACCCCCGCCCCTCTTCATAGCGATGTGTGGCCGCGGCGCCGAATACGGGAAAAGATAGGACGTGTGCTGCACCTTACCGCTCCCGTAGGGCGCCACGAGCCCATAGAAGTGTATTTGGGACGTATATCGGCCACATATACGTCGCCCGTATATACGTTCCCCATACTGTAGTGTGAATGTAGCCTTAGAGTGGACTTTTTATACAAACCCCCAAAAAATGATTTACAAATATAGGATTAGAGTCTCCAATCGCTGAATATTCCAAAAGGAGTTAAACTCCACCCCTGCCCCTGCAAATAAAGGTCAGCTCTCACGGCTGTGGCTGGTCTGGGTATCATGGATCGAGCAGAGTGACATGTGACGCAAGTAGTTCCATCCTGGACACTGTGGTCGATCCATGACTCACCAACCTACCGGGGCAGGGAGAAACAGCCTTAAGTCAATGCTAAAAGCCACAGGGATTCTGCCCTTGAATAGACAACTCTGTAAGGTGAAAAAATATGTTGAAAGTACATATTGATCAAAGCACATTACATGTCATAATCTTTTTCCCAAAATACAACATATTTTCCAAAAATCATATAATAAAATCACTGCAGGTAGGTGATGCAGACTTACCGGTTTAGGCATGATTGGTGCTTTTTCAAGGTCTTTTGTCAAAATTAAAAATGTTAGATTCCAAGATCAATATTTCAATATTTCACGGTGTCCTGAAAAAATGAAAATGGTGTGTTTAAAGTGGCTAATCCAGGGCCAGCAACTTCATGACACGCACTGTATTCCTGCCTCACAGGATGTAAGGATTATTGTGGGAAGAAGCTAATTTAAGGTTTTGTGCTCAGGTCTATGAATCATAAAACAAGCAGTTCCAAGTGACTATGAAGGAACATGCCTCACCCAGTGGCAGAAAGTCCAATTACAACCTTAGAAAGGTCACTTCCACCACACCCAGAAAGCTCCACGGATCCTGTGTCTTAGCATTTTAGATTGACCAATCCCTGCACATACAATCCCGCATCTGACTGCTTTGGGTGCACTTTCGGGTCCCTAAGGCTGCACACTAAGTTAAAATACACACAAAAAATGGATTCTGCATTTTTTTTTGTTTCTGAGGTAATGGTTGTAAAAAATGATGAATTCACCCAAACTTATCCCTCCCTGTAAGGAGGCATATATTGTATAGGACATTATATCTTATCCCTCCCTGTAAGGAGAAATATATCATATAGTTATTTATATGTCATAAAGGAAATCCCTGGAACCCTTGGAGATGCCAGCTTAGGTTGGTACCACTCACCACTGTGGAATCTGTGCTCCCTACGAGGAAAGACACAAATCAAACAACTATTTGGCTTGAAGACACATTTTAGGCAAACAGGGCTGTCTCTCTAGAAGTGAAGGAGGGCAGGGGGTAGCATGGTGGGTAGTAAGGAGGGTATGTCTGCCCACTATAACCCCAGCACAACCATGGACCCTTGTAAAATAGTAGCCTTATTTCTTAGTGACATAAGGTACCTGGTGACATGTGCTTGTGTCCCCCAGGTGAATGACCCTTTTTAGGCAGAGTTCACCGTGAGGCAATGTTCTGTGGTGGGAATGCAGGAACGGAGCCTCAGCAGCCCCACCTCTACCTGTCTGACTGAATCCTAACTTGTTCTGCCACTTTCCTACTTTGTAGCGTATGAAGAGGGTTGCAGACGCCTGCCATGCCCTGTGCACACGGGTGTATTCCTGCCTGGATAATGCAGGGCACCAGGGGTTACAGCCATGATGCGTGTCACCTGCAGGCACACAAGTCACCACACACAGGTGCCCTATACGGGGGCCATAACAGGGGTGACACTACATGCTCCGCAACAGGTGCTTCACCTACAATCTGTGCCCTGCTGCCACTAACATGTCTCTAATCCCACTGCCACCTGCTGTCATAACGCCCTCTAGTCTGAATGCATAGGAGAGAAACAATATGGAACAGACACTTACCCTCCTGCCAGTCACTGCCCGAGGTGCCCTGCTCTGCCTGGGTGCTCCTGTACTGCAATATGGCTGCTGACTGACAAACTTAGTGGAGCAGGTCCCTCCCTCCACCCTCCAGCCCGCCACTCCCTCTACTGCTGCGACCTGGTGTCACTATACCTGCCTCTCCCTATAGTCACCACAGGGAAAAGCTCAAAGCTAAGCTGAAGGTCCCAGCTATGTATTTCCATGGAAGAAGACTGTGGCTTCCTCAGGAGCTAATGAGCAGGGGGAAGAGTGTCCCTGGGGCAACCTGGCTGCAGAGCACAGACTCACCTCAACTACTGACAGAAAAGGTGTAATAAAGCAGCTCCACATTGTCCCCCTGGTGTATTGCAAACCATGTGTAACAAAGCAGCAGGACCACCTGCTGGACAGCAGAGGAATCAGATGCTTGAAGAGAAAAAGGAATTTCCCTTGACAATCTGTATCAATCAGACTTCAAATTATACATGTACCAAAATGGATAAAGATAATAAAATGAGATGGACAAATGTGCATACAAACTTGCATTTTAACAACCCAAGGGTTGAGAACATACCTTGCCCTTACAGAGGGTCTAAGGTTCATCCGCGCTGCATGGCAAAACTATTCCAGGTCCGACCTGGTCCAGGTTCTTGTGCAGAAACCTACAAACATTTTTAAAAAGTACACAGGCACTGGGCAGGAACGCCCTATGCTCACCACCTCCGTCGAGGAACACGCCCCTCTACGCCCCATCCATGCCCATGTCTAGGGCTCTGCACAGTTCTGATGTGGGAATGTGAGGAAACAGAGTCGGAGCTCCCGCACACCGACCGTTGTATACCCCCAAATTATCCAGCCATCTCGGCACTCACCCCTGGCCAAGTGGAGGACAGTGAGCGTAGGCAAGCACAGGAATCTAGTGACGGCCTGGGCTGATTCTAGCCTTTTTGCTGCCTGAGGTGAAAATTGAAAATGCTGCCCCCACATCCCTGGCCAATGATAGCACCTACGTCACGAGTAGTCAGTCAATGACACAAACATTACAGGTGATGATCTGCTCCATCAGGAGGAGGACTTCTTTATGAGTTCTTCAGGCCATGGTTTATCTCTGCTGAATTCACAGTCAAATGTCTTCAGCTCAAATCCACAGCCCCCAGTAATATTTACAGCCTCAGCCCCCAGTTATATATACAGTTTCAGCCCCCTGTATACACAGCCCCCCCCAGTAATATATACAGCCATGACACCCACAAAAATAATAAACCTGGTACATACCTCCCGCCCCGGCATTCCCCGCGTTTTCTCGTCCACTTCCTCAGGGTCGGACTGGGGTGCCAAGGGCCCACCAGGGAAATTAATTTTGGGGGCCCACCAGCTGCTTCATGGATACGTGAGAGCCAAATGCAAGGTGTGAATGCAGCCTGTGGCCATGTTCACACATTGCGTTTTTTGTTGCGTGTCACATGTAACGCGGGGTATGCTGGTAATACTGAGGCTGCGGTCACATGTAACGTGGGGTATGCTGGTAACACTGAGGCTGTGGTCACACGTAATGTGGGGTGTGCTGGTAATACTGAGGCTGGGGTCACACGTAACGCGGGGTATGCTGGTAACACTGAGGCTGCGGTCACACGTAATGTGGGGTATGCTGGTAATACTGAGGCTGCAGTCACATGTAACGCGGGGTATGCTGGTAATACTGAGGCTGCGGTCACGTCCAGAGGGGGGGATAACTGTCATGGGCCGGGCTCACCTGTGCCCTTTCTGCCTGCCAGCGTGGCACCCGTGCTACTCACCCGTCCTCTTTCCTGCCTCCGGTCCGGTGGCCATGCACGTCCTAGGGCGTGCATGTCGGCTTCAAACGATTTAAAGGGCCAGCGTGCCATTAATTTGCGCTAGTCACTTCCTAGAATCCCTTACATTCCAGCCTCTCCCTGCACTTCCTGACATATCTATGCTATATGCCTCTGAGAAAGCTAGTATTGTTGACCTGTGCTCATGTATGTATGTATACTTTGTCTCATACTCGAGTATATACTTTGTCTCAAAATTTGTCTCATACTCGAGTATATATAGTACATTGAGCAAGTCAGCCTAAACTCACAAAATAAAGTACACATGTCATTTGAAGTGCACAGCCATAAAAACAGTTCCCACAAGACACAATGGGGGGGATTTAACAATGTATCTCAGCTTCCGCCAGTTTCTAGCTGGAAATCACTGGTCTTTTGCTGTGCCAGATTTATCACCATCATGATGAATTCTGGTGCAGGATAAGAATGTCGGTTCCTACTTTAGACCTACTTTTAGTTGGTCTAAACTGTGCGCCAGAATTGTGGGTGCACGGACGATTTTCCATAAGCCACGCCCTTTCTCCTGTGGACACACCCGTTTCCCTAAAGGTCACACCCCTTATTCGGACAAGTCGGAAAAGTGTAAAAAAAATGGTCTAAAAGCCTTGAAAACTGTGGTGCAAGGCATTTTTTTGGCGCAAAACCCCCAGAATTGTGACAAAATCTACATACGGTGGAATTGATGAAATAAGACATTTAATCCATTTTCTTGAGAGCTGTTTTTACGGCTTTTACTGTGCTCTCCAAATGACTTCTCCCTTTTATTATTTGGGTGGGTACAATAAAGGAAATATCAAATTTATATAGGTTTTGACAAATTTTTAAAAATGCAAACCACTTGTACAGGAAAAAAATTGGTTTCAATGTATTCTGACACTTTTTTTAATATTTTGGTGTTTTTATTGCTAACATTTTGGGGACTGCACAACCTTTTAGTCACATTTTACTCACAATTTTGTGTGTTGTGAAATGGCAGAAAAGTGTGAGTTCTGGTGCTTGTTTTCCATTGCAGAGTGCACCACCAAAAATAATCAGTAATTATGTTTTTGATAAATTGGTTAACACCCGCGATCAAAGCCAGCACCGCTCGCAGGTGTTAGTGTTCAGTGGCTCCAAAAAGTACTGGTGCAGAGTGAAACAAATTGTTCCTGCACACTCCATCTTTTTTCTCCCCCATTATAGGATCAAGGCCACTAATGTAAAGACATGAACAAAATATTTATTTTTCAATGTCACACTGACAATGAGGTACAACCTTAGATTATATCTATATAATAAGCACCAAGCTGGTAACTATAAAAATCCAGAAAAAATCAAAACAACAACCCAAAGGTACCACAGGGGGAGTGTAGTAACAGGTTATTACTTACCAGCAGCAGGGTCGGACTGGGGTGCCAAGGGCCCACCAGTGAAATTCATTCTGGGGGCCCACCAGCTGCTTCATGGATACGTGCGAGCCACCCCCATGTATATTTTCATTGCGTTTCTGAACGTGCTGCAAATGCAAGGTGTGAATGCAGCCTGTGGCCATGTTCACACATTGCGTTTTTTGTTGCTTATTGAACGCTTTGGAAAGACTATCTGTTCCTCTTCCGTTTGAATGCATTTCTTTTTGCCATTCAGCAGACAAACTTAAAATTTTTGCAACAAAAAAAACGTAATGTGTGAACGCAGCCTCAGGCTTTCTGCACACTACACTTCTTGCAGTTCTTGGGATGCAAACGATAGTCCCATGGAACATTGTTTGAGGGTTGCTTGTCACCGGATGTAAGTACATAATAATAGCCTGAACCGCAAACATGGTTAGGACCTGCTCTGTCATTTGCAGCTCAGGCATATTCACAACCATGTTCAGGAGCCCATAGAAGTGAATGAGGATGTGTAAAACAATCCTGCAGAAAACAGGCCCCAGGCCCCATGCACACTTTTTGGTACTGCATTGGAAACCTCAAAAGGCAGGGGCTTTGCTAGAACACATATGTCTTTCTACTGAAACACTTTTGTTCTGGAATCAGCCCCTCCCTGTTGCGTTTTTTAAATGGAATTAAAACAGATCAAGAACTGCAAGGTGTGAATGGGGCCTGAGGCTTGTTATCTGCCGGACTGTTTAACTCCCTGGAATCAGTATTTAACCTCTTAAAGGAAATCTATCATCAGATCAAGGATTGTAAACCAAACATACTGGTGTTTGCCCCCTCTGGCAGGATCTCCTCTTCTTTAAGGTGGCTATGCCCTTGTTTTTAAGAAAAAAGGGTCACTGCGACCTCTCTGAATGTTACTTTAGTCCCAGACTGTAATGATCATCTGTAAGGTGTCTGTAATGAAGCTTTATTGATAATCTTCAGGTTTCATTACCGCAAAAAATTTAGAAAATCTAATTGTCACTGGGACAAAAAAAATTTTGTCTGGATCTACAATTATAAAATATACAATTCCTACTTACATACAAATTCAACTTAAGTACAAACCTAAGGAACCAATCTTGTAAATAATCCAGGGACTGCCTGTATATGAAGAAGGTTCACAGGCTGAGTCCTCTTTATACACAGCGGGGGGTGCGATTATAAAAGCAACTATGCCACCTCCATGACATGTGGGCGTGAAGGGGTGCAGGTTGGGCGCGGGGCTTGCCTGAATTATTTTGAAAAACCTACAAACTTTTGTTTGCTGTTTTTATACAAAACTACATCAGGATGGACCTGGTATGATTTTGCCCAGCGGCTGCTTTTTCCAGCAGATACATCAAGAGGCCTCAGGGCGCTCTCACATGTTAGGGTTTTGATTCCGATTTGTAACCAATTGCATATTTGTTTGTATAGAAACAGATGTGATCGGCAATCAGCGCCGTTGTCTTGTGCAAATGCAAGACACCGGGTGCGGATTGTCGATCGCATGTGTTTTCATACAAACGATTACTGTATGCGATTGGTCGCGGCACAACACACTGCATTTTGAATGAGTTACAAAACACAATTAAAATGCTAACGTGTGACAATACCCTAAGTCTCTCCAGATATCTGGGAGGACATGGGGGCATGGCCGATGAATACCCCCCTAAATGGATTTCTGGTACCAATCACAGGTATTAACCTACAAAATGCCACTGTGAGCATTAAAAGGGCATTAACACCTGTGGAGGAGCCTGGAGCCCCTCAGGCTCATTTGCATACAGGCTTTCATCCAGGTCGCCACATATTGCGATGCAGCTATATTGTTGTAAATGGTAGGAATGAGAAGCCCGTACGGCATGCAAATACAGTAAAAAACAGGTCAGTGGGACTCCACTGATCAGTAAGTTATGCCCTATCCCATGGATCGGGCCTAACTTGTCTTTGTGGAAAAACCCCTTTAAGACATTTTTTTTTTAAACAAAGGTTTATTTTTTAATATAAAAACTGAATAAAAGCTTTATGACTTTGGTGTCCTCGTGATCACACTTACCCAAGGAATTAAGGGGAGGTATGATTTGGAGCGTACAGTGAAAGCCATACATACGTAGCCCACCAAAAAATGGCATAAGTATGTTTTTTTTGTCAATTTCAACACATTGGGATTTTTTCCCGCTTTCCAGGTTCAACAGGCTGAGTCCTCTTTATACACAGCGGGGGGTGCGATTATAAAAGCAACTATGCACACCTACCATGAGTGGGGTGAAGGGGTGCACGTTGGGCGCGGGCTGCCTGAATTATTTTGAAAAACCTACAAACTTTTGTTTGCTGTTTTTATACAAAACTACATCAGGATGGACCTGGTATGATTTTGCCCGGCGGCTGCTTTTTCCAGGAGATACATCAAGAGGCCTCAGGGTGCTGTCACATGTTAGGGTTTTGATTCCGATTTGTAACCAATTGCATATCTGTTTGTATAGAAACAGATGTGATCGCAATCAGCGCCGTTGTATTGTGCAAATGCAAGACACCGGGTGCGATTGTCGATCGCATGTGTTTTCATCCAAAACGATTACTGTATGGCATTGGTCGCGGCACAACACACTGCATTTTGAATGAGTTACAAAACACAATTAAAATGCTAACGTGTGACAATACCCTAAGGGTGAAGACACACATGGCGTTTTTGGGCCGTTTTTACTAAGTGCGTTTTCAGATCGTTAAAAACGCATGCGTTTTTGTCTGTTTTTCCGAAATTGCGCAATGAAAAACGGAACAAAACGCATGCGTTTTCAAAAAACGCATGCGTTTTTAACGATCTGAAAACGCACTTAGTAAAAACGGCCCAAAAACGCCATGTGTGTCTTCACCCTAAGTCTCTCCAGATATCCGGGAGGACATGGGGGCATGGCCGATGAATACCCCCTAAATGGATTGCTGGTACCAATCACAGGTATTAACCTACAAAATGCCACTGTGAGCATTAAGGGCATTAACACACTGTGGAGGACCTGGAGCACCTCAGGCTCATTGCATACAGGCTTTCATCCAGGTCGCCACATATTGCGATGCAGCTATATTGTTGTAAATGGTAGGAATGCAAGCCCTTACGGCCTGCAAATACGTAAAAAAAGGTCAGTGGGACCCCACTGATCAGTAAGTTATGCCCTCCCCATGGAGTGGGCCTAACTTGTCTTTGTGGGAAAACCCCTTTAAGACATTTTTTTTTGAACGGGTATGCTGGTAATACTGAGGCTGCAGTCACATGTAACGCAGGGTATGCTGGTAATACTGAGGCTGCAGTCACATGTAACGCAGGGTATGCTGGTAATACTGAGGCTGCGGTCACATGTAACGCAGCGGTATGCTGGTAATACTGAGGCTGCAGTCACATGTAACGCGGGGTATGCTGGTAATACTGAGGCTGCAGTCACATGTAACGCGGGGTATGCTGGTAATAGTGAGGCTCTAGTCACATGTAACGCAGGGTATACTGGTAATACTGAGGCTGCAGTCACATGTAACGCGGGGTATGCTGGTAATACTGAGGCTGTGGTCACACATAACGCGGGGTATGCTGGTAATACTGAGGCT
>CM033643.1:145024748-145095662 GCA_019512145.1 Engystomops pustulosus
ACGTGGGGTATGCTGGTAATACTGAGGCTGCGGTCACATGTAACGCGGGGTATGCTGGTAATACTGAGGCTGGGGTCACAGGTAACGCGGGGTATGCTGGTAATACAGAGGCTGCGGTCACATGTAACGCGGGGTATGCTGGTAATACTGAGGCTGGGGTCACAGGTAACGCGGGATATGCTGGTAATACAGAGGCTGCGGTCACACGTAACGCGGGGTATGCTGGTAATACTGAGGCTGGGATCACAGGTAACACGGGGTATGCTGGTAATACAGAGGCTGCGGTCACACGTAACACATTGATTCCTTCAGCCCTGGCATTTGGACAATACAAGACACCGTGTGCGGGTTACCAATCGCATGCGTCTGCATAGAAGCGCATCCTGCCCCCGTGCACTTTGATTCCAATTCTAAACAGAGTCAGTGCGTTACGTGTGACATCCTTATTCTACAGCAACACTTAATACAGTCAATCAAAGTACTACAACTTTCATCATCTCATTCAACTGCTGGGAGTTGTAGTTCTTGAGTGCACTGTAGTCTATATATATGTACTCATTGCAGGGGTGTAATGAGATGCACTGTGTGCGTGTAATGTGATGCACTTTTATTTTGAGCAGCAGCTCCTCATCCATCCTGAGCTCCTGAGCACATGAGGGCAGCCTGTGCTGTGCCAGGGGGAGGACGCTCCAGCATGACCAGAAGGAAGGGGGCCCACTGTGACAACTAGGGGGCCCACATCCTCTGGTCTGTAAGTAGTGACAGCTCACTGTCTGCTCCTCCAGTGAATCAGGGGCCATGTTCTCCTGCAGTGATGCAGGGGCTGAGGTGCTCAGTGCAGGGAGGAGGAAATGTCTTACTCACTGCCCCAGCGCTGCTGTGGGAAGAGCAGAGAACTTGTCTCCCTCCTGCAGGACGTCATAGTCCCCCCCTGCTACCCCCTCCTCCAGCCTCAGTTGAATGTGCCTGCACAGACACAGGCAGTAGATGGTGACTTATGATAAGGGCCCACGGGGTTTTGACCGGTATCCCGGCAGGCCAGTCCGAGCCTGCACTTCCTGCTCCGGCAGCCACACTGTGTAGTGATGCAGGCCGGCCTGTGCCCTGACCGGCAGAGTGGTGCACACAGGCACGCTGTGCTGCACTGCTCTGTCTGTCAATAACATCAGCGCCTTAAAGATTTTTTTAGGGATCCACCGCCCCCAAAAATTGTCTGCAATCTGCCGCCTGAGGCCCTGCGAGCCAGCGCATGCACGAAATTTCTCAAGAGTCACCTGAGGTGCAGCCAATGGGTTGCTACATGGCAGAGAGGCCATTGGTGGTGAGTCACATAAGAGCCAGCCATGCTACATATTGCCCAGGGGGTATCAAGTGTGGGGAGCCTCAGCCCAGAAACAAGAAGCACAGAAGCACTCATTGCACAGCGTTCCCTAGTCTTCCCCCAGGAGAAGAGAGCACAGCACGTTGACTTGTTATCTGCACATTGCAGGACAGACATAACGTCCCGGTGCCCAACAGGAAAGGACAGTAGTCATAAAATGTCTCCCGAGATCTGGCATGCCACACACATATAAAATTAGGTTGGGCTCTTGCAGACATTGTACTCTTACAAGAAACCCATTTAGCAGAGGAGAACTTTTCACAGCTCAAGAAATTCTGGGTGGGACAGGTGGTGGGCTCCCCTGTGCAAAACGGGAATTGGAAGCATTGGTCCGGCTTCATAAAAAATTTGCGGGGAAGGTACTGAATGAGGTCTACAACTCAGAGGGTAGATGGGTTAGAATACAGATAGAATACCAAGGAGAGAAGTACAGGCGGCCCCCTACTTAAGAACACCCGGCTTACAGAGGACCTCTGTAAGTTGGTAATTTACTATACTTTAGTCCCAGGCTACAATAAACAGCTATAACTGTTATTAAATATGTCTGTAATTAAGCTTTATTGTTAATCCTGGTTCTAATGACAACCCAACATTTTTAAAATCCAATTGTCACAGAGACCAAAAGAATTTTGGTTGGGGTTACAATTATAAAATATATAGTTCCGACTTACATGTAAATTCAACTTAAGAACAAACCTACAGTCCCTATCTTGTACGTTACCCGGGGACTACCTGTAATCCGTTTAAAGTATATATGGTCCCAGTGATGCAAACTGACGGAAATGACCTTATAATCTTGGGAGGGAACACGAATGCGGCTTCATCCCCGGATGAAGATTGCAAAGAAATTTGGCTGAGCCACCACACAATGAGACCGCACACTGGTTATGGAGAGTGCTCAGCCTGTGAGCCCTCTCCAAATACCTACAGTCGACGTGTGATGTACTACTATGTTACACGCTGTTAAGGGGTTAAGGCCCTCAAGAGCAAGGTCACTCCAGTCCTTACACCTTATTATTGAAAGTTGAGACACTCCCCTTGCATTCCAGCATACATCAAACTCAATGGCGGATCTTCATATAGACTCCCTGGGCCTTTGGCTTGGGCGGGGCCCACACCCTATATGAACAACCACCATCATTCTTAAAAAAATAAAAAATCTATACTCACCTTCCGGCTTCTTCACCCCAGCCCCACGGGTACGTCTTTGTCTTCCGGCCCGGGCACATCTCTATGACACGGCTGTGATGCCATAGTTAATGCGTCACGAGGCCCCTTACACTATGACGTCACACAGCCGTGACACCTCTGCATCATAGTGATGCGCCCGGGCCAGAAGACAGGGAAGATGGAGCCGTGGGGGCCGGGGAGAAGAAGTCAGAAGGTGATTATAATTAATGACATTTTTTTGAAGAGGGCCCTGCTGTGGACATTACAGTAATGAGGGGGATGGGGGTTGCAAAGGGGGGGGGGCATCTGGGGTGGATGTTTCATTAAGAAGGTGCATCTGGTGTGGACATATAATTAATAGGGGGCATCTGGGGTGGACATTTCATTAATAGGGGGCATCTGGGGTGGACATTAAATTAAAGGGGGGCAACATAAAGTTAGAGAAGCAACTTGCAGCACCCAACGACTTAGTTGCACTCTTATACACAAAATACACAAGATGGCCCATGTTAGCAAATAAGTCGATAGTGTTGAGAGATACCTTAGGGGCATGGAAGGAGGTTCACAAGCTGTATACTCTTCCTTTCTTAATTGTCAAAACATGCCTCTCTGGTGTTACAGGAAGTTCACCCCGGGTGCAGAAAGCATACTAGTGGAAGGAAAAGGGACGATGGTGGGTGATCTATTCCATGAGAAGGAACAGTGTTAGATTGTGCATCAATCACATATTATCAATTGCATTATTTACACCCTGCAGAGTACGCGATGGCACATAGATGTTGGGCCCGCAAATTCCCAGAAAGCGAGATATATGAGGGGAGCCTAAAGGGAAGGGCTAAGATTCGCCAATTTGTACTGAGTGGGCTATGGAGGGAAACTTTTTCTTTTAGAATCCTTCACCAACCTTATTACGAGTGTATTCTTACCAAGACACCCTCTAAGCCTGACAGACTGACCGTTTCCCCGAATTGCTCCATACCAAACACTAACCTTTGGTATGGCATGTGGCAGTGTGAACAATTTCTGGAACTCGGTCAGAGATCATTTTAGGGTTCATTGGAAAATCATTTTATTCATGGACCCACTATTATTTTTTTTCTTTCATGATGGAGAGGAGGAGAGAGATGACAATCTCACTTTACATCTAGACTACCATGCCCTTTTACTTGGAGTGAAATACTGTATAATGAACCATTGGATCCAACCATCTATGCCCACCGTTCCTAAAGTAATCTAAGGCTAGATCGGTTAGAAACCCTGCAACACACGGACAAGCGGACAAGGGGTTCTTCAAGAAAAGTGGGTCCTAACCACAGATAGTAGGATCATCTCCTCCTGGGGCATCTTCTGCTTATTTGCTTTTTGTACTCCGGACAGAAACTGTATGGTGAATTGTGATAATTGGAGCAATACAAATAACTTTTAGAACTCTAGGTTTTTTCTGTTACTTTTTGATGTATTTGTGTAATGAAAAGCAAATAAAATGTGTTTAAAAAAAACATCAGCATTCACAAAAGAAGTAGAAGCTGTTTATTTGGTGTGTGGATTGTAAATTCACAATGTTTTCACTCAGATAAGGCTCCATGAATATGGCGCATCGCATCGGTGCCGGCTTCTCCTACAATGTGACCGCTTGCGGGGCCGCGCTGGGGGTGTGTCGGCACGCCCCCTAATGAATAAGGCCGCCTGCCAGCACGCCAGATACACGATCCGACCTCTTATTTGGTAAGAGGTCGGATCGTTTTAAATCAATTTACTGCACATAAATTTAAAAAAAAAATGGGGTGGGTTTTCCGCAGTGACAGGTCCTCTTTAATACATTCCTTCTCAGGCAGAGAATTACCAGCTGCATTACCATTTCCCTAGATTGATCAGGCCTTAGAGAAAAACCTATTGAACAGAGAGGGATTTTGATTTTGCAACACTAGAATAAACCCTGCATTGCCAAGGGTGTTGCACATGAAGAGCATATACACATCACAAATACACACATACAGCATATTCACATTAAATATCCATGTTGGAACCCATAGCAGCTGCCATGAAGAAAACTCCAAGCAGGTCCTATTTTTGTCAGTGTTTGTGTCCCTTGTCTTCTCATAGCAGTCTATGGGAATTTGAAAAATACAGATGCCTCATGGATGCGCAACATTCCCCACTGGGGCCTAGCCTTTCTTCGGTGGCCGTAGACATCTGGGCCCAGAATACCAGAGCTGCTGGCTTATGCAGCCATGGGCAGACTATGGTCATGGTGCTTGTTATTGGGACCGGACGACGAGCCTACAGCCTGACAGGTCTTCAGCAGGTGGTGTGTGCAAGAAATAGTGATGGAGAGGCTGATGCAATAGGTTTCTCCCTGGGGCCACCCCTGTGGTGTATGTAGGAGTGCCTGGATGATGAAGGATGGGGAGCCTGTGATGGTGATGCAGCCTGATCCAGGGATTACACTGAGGCACATTGTGCAAATCAACTTACAGTTCTTTATTCAACTCCAAACAGTTGGCAAGGGTCTTAACAATAGCAGCAGATTCAACAGGCTGGAAAGCTGGTAGCAGATAGCTGGTCCGCAGGAAGGATTGCTCGCAGCCTGGTAGTAACTTCAGGCTAGGCTGGTAAAGTTTGAACCGAGTCCAGATGATGGACCTCTGCTATGGGGCTTAGTTTCCTGACTTGCCCTAAGGGACCTCTGCTTCCTGGTATTAAGACACTAGCCTTGCAGCTCTGCAGGAGCTGCACTCTCCTCTGCTTGCTTTGCTGACTAAAACCCCCTTGGTCAGGTGTCAGCACAATCCAACAGCTTGATTTACAATAGAATAAAGATTCTTATTGGATAACACCATTTCACATTGTTAAGGCCTTGCCAGGCAGTGGCTACAGGTGCAATTACAAAGTTCTCCACCATTTAGAGACCTCCTAGAGAGAGTATGTCTCCCTAACAGCTCCTGACATGTAGAGGGCGCTTTTCGCAACAACCACCTTGCCTATTTATTGGCAGGGGTGTAGCAGATGACACACAGGCATCATCCACATGTGATCTGTATTTGCAGATAAGTTCTTATTTAACACAATTATGATACTTGACAGGGTTGGGACAAGTGGGTAACATAATTTGCTAGCCTTCCTTATTTTGCAGATCCGCATGCACTTATGCACTGATGACACATGCATTAAAATAACGGACCATGGACCGTAACTCGTGCAGCCTGTTAGGATGGAACTACCAACCTCATCACTAATGTGCATGTTACAGATTCAATAATCATCTACAGCATTAGAGGCAGAATAATGTAAACCAGCACAGCAGTGGTAGAATGGAGGAAGCTTCAAAGAGGTTTACAGTAGCTAAGACTAGTAGTTATCGGATTTAGAAATCAGGGTGTGTCAGTCAGATTAGACTTGTTTCTACACATATAGTATAGTAAGTCTTTTAAAACTTTTAAAAGAACGAGGATAAAATCCCCAAATTCAGAGGCATCAGTGAGCTCTGAGGTAAATTAGTCTGCATTTGTAGAGTACCAAAGTTCTAATTTTTGCCACTCCATTAAATATTAAGGGTTAATGCATTGGTAATGTGATGGTCAACATTCAAAAGCCCTGCCAGATTGTTAGGCCCCTTTCACACCTTTCCATGCATGTTGTGTGTATGTTTTTGATGTGCATGTTTTTGCACTTTGTCCCATTGGGGCACATTTACTTACCCGTCCCGTTGCAATCCCCGCTGTGCGTTGTCCGACAAGGATTCGGGTCTGCCCCGATTCACAAAGATCGTGCGTCCAATTTCCTGCATGTGTCGCTTCCCCCGCTGAGGTCCGCCGGAGTTGTCCTTCTTCTTCCCGGTGCATGTGAGTGCTGATCTTGCGACACAATTTGCTTTTTAAATTCTGCGGTTTGTCCGAATCAGTTGTGTTGTCTGACATCCACGCCCCCAGATTTGTAAGCTGGCGCCGATGCAACACAATCCGATGGCGTGCGCCAAAAACCAGGGGCGTTTCAGGGTAAACCAGAAAAGAATTGCGAAACCTGACAAAAATGCAGCGTGCGGACCCTTAGTACATGTGCCCCATTGTGTTAAGTGGGTTTGTTCCTATTTGTGTTCTTTTGACACGCATACATGTGTTATTTTTAACACACGTGAAACAGTATGCTCTGCTTCTGCAAGTCACGCTCGTGAAAAACTTCCTATATAAGTCTATGGAGATGCATCAAAAACACATTGCACTCTGAGACACAAACAAGTGCTTTTCCACTGCTCAATTGCAATAGAAAAGATTCTTTTTCACATGTGTTTTATGCATTGAAAATGCATAAAAATGCGTATGAAAAAGGAAAAACACTAATGAATCAGATCAAAAACTGATGAAAATCAGAGGCAAAAATGTCAGTTTGTCACGCGTGGCACTCTGATGTGATCTGCAATGCAAGTGTGAAAGGGGCCTTAAACTACTTACATATAGAAAAAAAGACAACAATAAGGATTGTTTATCAAGAAATAATACAAAAAAAATCTCTGCCAGTAACTTACTGAGCAGTAGCTTACCCTCTGCTCCACCCTTATAAAAAGTTTTCAAACCAGGTAGGAGCGGTTAGGTGGTCCTCCAGAAAAATTAAAGAGATATGAGTGCCTGTATGTGGCAGTCCAAAAAAGTTTTCAAACCAGAGGCGAGGTAGGTAGGTGGCCACCAGAAAAAATTAAATAGATTAGTGCCTGTATGTTGGCACTCCCAAAAAAAAATTGCTTGTTCTTTATTAAAACAGAGGACAGGGTAGGTGGCCCTCAGAACCCTCCAGAAAAATAAATAAATAGAGTACTATAGCTAGAGCCAGGAGTGCGGGTTAATTATTCAGGTTGAGCTTCCTTCACCTGGCGGAGAATGAACCCAATCCTGAGAAATCAGGCTTATTCAATTCTTGATAAGGTCAGCCGTCAGCGCTGTCAGCGACAGGCGTGTATGCTTATCGGTGATGAATTCGGCAACCAGCCATTGCACCCTGAAAACCTTCCGCTCGGACAACGAAGGCTAGTGGTTACAGGGCAGGCTCCTTCAAGAAGAACCTATAAAGGAGCTAACAGCGCCCCAGCCTTCGTTTGCAACATGTCCAGCTTTTGTTTTAAAACCCCAGTAGTTTGTAGGGAGCTGTTGCTTTTTGTCTGTGATAAATTTTTCTTTTAGGACCGATGGTTACCCCTTCTTTGTTATGGTTCAGCTACGTACCTCCTCTCACCACTCCTTCGTAAAAGATCAGCCTACTCTGACGGAGACCTGGGGACAGGCTGACGGTGGACAGTGTCTTGTGGGGTGTGACAGAAAACTGGCAAAGGCCTTGTAAATGCGTAAACCATGTCCATGTGCTGGATTAAGCTGCCTGCCGCCCTACTCTCCCTCGATACCTTTGTTCCGCAGAAGTGACGCCCTCGCGCCTAGCGCCTTGTCAAGAGAGGGATAAATTACTGTTTCAGCTTGTGCAATCAGGGCCTGCTGGTATTCACGCGACATTCTCACACTCTTTCCTCGTCCAGGGATGAGAGTGGAAAGAGTTTGCTTAATGGACCGTGGGTCCGAGATGAGGGAATACCCACTCTTTTAGAGAACACTCTTTTAAAGAACCTCCCGACTGTCTGAAATATGCCCCTCGCCACAAGAGCTGTGAATACGTGAAACATTGGCGCTGATGCCCAGCTCGACCCTGCCTTCCGTCTGGCCGCGACTAGGCTCTTCCAACTGTTTGGTATAGGACTCGGCCTCCGTCCAGAAGCACTGTTTTACCGGCTATAACCCAGTCGGTCTGTCACCTCATCATCCTCCGATCCCTCAGTTGCTCCCCACGTGGGCTTCCCGACTGCCTGAAACAACCTTCACCACTGTCTGACCAACCGTGTCTCCCTCGTGTGTCCGGGAGCACCTCTTTATAAACCCTTCTTCCATACACGATCAATAATGTCATAAGGCACCCAAGACCTCGCGACCGTCCGGGTGCGCAAACCCGGGCATCAGCAACAAGCCCACAGACGCAGCAGCTCAACCGGAAACAAGTGCGTTCGCGGACTTGGGCACCAAAGGGTCTCTAGGAAAAGAAACAGTCCTCAGAGTATGCCGGTTCAAATGCCAAATTCCTGGGAGGGGGCTAAGAGAGAGGAGTGAGGAAGGGGGGAAGGCTGGAGGGATGGGGGAGCTGCGTGAAGGAAGTAGCCTGATTCGTGTTGAACAATGGGTGGATGCGTGAAGCTGACTGGGGGACAATGGCTAGAAGCATTGTCCGCAATCCACAAAAATCACCTCTTCAATTGGTTCTGGCCTCAAACAGGCTCTACCACGAGTACCAGAACATGAGACATGATTGAACCTAGGGAGTGTAATTTGAGGTCTGCGGTGCCCCCCTGTCCCTCATCAGAAGGGTGGATGATATCACCCGCCCAGGACCCCGGCCTCTGACGCCCCGTCCACAGCCCTCGTCCCTAACCCTCGCACCTACCCCGGGTTAGAACATTTTCAACTTAAGTTGTAAACTGTCAACTTTTTTTTGTTTTTTACAACGGAACCGATTGGAGAACATGCTCTCCTATTGCTATGGCTATTTCAAACCTTACACTGACCGCACACAACGGAGGCACATTTGTCGATGTGCCTCCCTTGAAGATTTGCGTTAATAAAAGTAACAAACGTATGAGATAAAAACGAACAGAGAAAAAATCAAGGCAGAACTGTGACCTACTTCAATACAAAGCCCCAAAAAAATTGTCACCCACCAGAGCGAGTGATTGAGGTGGATATGTGTGTCACTATAGAAGCTACACTAACGTCAAGCGATGGCAAGGGGGTGCGAGGAGCAACGGGTGGTCGCAAGTCTCCCTGCAAATTCCTTCTACAATATGTGTTGTACTCGCTCCTCCTCTTTCGTCACAGCCATCCCCAATCCCCCCCCCCACCCTTTCCCCCTTCCCCTCTACAGCAGTCCTAGGTCAGAGTGCGTACCGTCTCGCGTTGTTGTGTGGACTCTCCTCTGGCCTAGTGTGAGTGTCGCATTTTTTGGCAGGCACCCCTCTTTTGCCGCCTTACTGTTCTGCGTATATATCACACTCGAAGACCCCTGTATAGAACAGAAAGTAATACCAATCAGCAGACCCCGTTTGCCTAATTCAAAGGCAAACTCCCCGCTAATAGGCGAATTGTGTTTCCCACCCCACACTGTAGGTGTGGAGACGGAATTCATATGTGTGTGCTAAGCAAGCTAGACAACGCAATAACTCGTACGCACACCACCCCCCCAGGCTACGCATCCATGTCCTCTTCGACAAATTCCTCACATTAAGTATCAACCCCCCTTCCCCACTCGATTTTTTGCCTTATGATAACCCGGACGCCCCGATCCCCCATGGTAGCCAATTGGAATTAACGTGAAGGGACGAAGATCCGACCGGGCGCAGCGCGACACTAGCGGACGCCAGCAAAACGCTACACGCCACAAGCCCAATTAAAGGTAAATAAAATAGTATTATATCCATTTGTATAAGTGGCAAGGTCTTGGGGAGATTGATGTGATTAGGTTTAGAATCAATCAATGCCCTCAATCCATCTCCTTATTCTAATAGATATTTAACGACATTTCACCAATAACGGCTATTCCTTTGAAAAGCAAGAAGCTCTCTCCCTGACTGGCAATTCCAGAACAGAGAGAATGATCGCGAGCAAGCGGCGGGCAGGGGAGGCTGAAGGTCGTAGGTTCCAAGGGTACAACCGATCAGGTCCAGGGCCAACCACTGCTAGTCGACGGGTAAAGGGTACCACGTCAATGCATGGGTGGAAGGCCTAAGAGTCTCCTGGACGTGTGATTGGCTCTTTTATGGCGCCAAAAATCACAATGTGCGGGACGGAATGCCATTTTCTCGAAGCTGGGACGGAAGAGAGGAATAGCTCGTCCGAGCAAGAAGCACGAGAAGTTATTGAGTACGCAGATGCTCGAGAGAACGACGGAGCATCACAAGTCGGACGAGTGTGGTCGCCTCATCTCTGAGTGGTATCCAGCAGAGGAAAGACGCGACCGAAGGAAAGAAAAGATGAGGAGGACCGGCACAATACGAGGGGGAGATGAGAAGTGGCCACAATATAAGAAGGAGATGAGAGGGGCCACAATATGAGGGGGAGATGACATGTCACAGTATCAGGGGGAGATGAAGGGCCACAATATCAGGGGGACATAAGGGGCCACAAAAAACTATGGGGAGATGAGGGGCCACAATATGAGCAGGAGGTAAGAGGTTACAATATGAGGGGGAGGTGAGAGGTCTCACAATATGAGAGGCAAACTGAGAGGGAAGGCCAACACAATATCAGGGAGTAGCTGAGAGGTCACATATAAGGGAGGATGAGGAGGCCACAATATGATCGCAGGGGGGAGAGGGGAGGTTACAAAAATGATGGGGGCGCAGGCAGGAGGCAAACGATATGGAAGCTGGAGGGGGCTTTGTACATATTGAGATGGGAGAGAGAAGAGAAAGAGACACATATTGAGGGGAGATGAGAGGGGATCCACAATATGAAAGGGACAGAGAGAGAAAGAGGAGAGGGGAATGAGAGAGAGAAGGAGCACACACTATACGACGGGCGGGGCAAGGTAGTAGAGAGAAGGGGCCATAGATAATGAGGGGGAGATGAGACGGGGGAAAACCGCAACACACATGCAATAGAACCTGGAAGGCCGCACGGGATGTACGAACGACGCAAATAGGGAGGTGCGGGAGAAGAGGGAGCGAGGAGCAAGAGCAATATAGAATAGATGGGGGGGCGGAAGGATGGCAGAGAAGAGATGGTGAGGGAGAGAGGGGTGCAAACAACAGAAGGGGGAGAGAAGAGGGGAGCGGGAGACGGAGATGAGAGAGAAAAGGCAAGGGGGCAGATAGCCAAATATGGAGGGGGACGGGGAGATAAAGGGGGGTGCCGCAATGAGGGGGACGATGAGTTAGGAGAGGTACAGCAACATATCCAAGGGAGGGAGATGAAGGGGAGTACAATATGAAGGTGGAGAGTAAGGGGGGGCCACAAAGATGAGACAGGGGAGAGAGGATAGGACAGGAAGAAAGGGGGCGGTCTAGAGAGGAGAAGAGTAACTAGCAGGCGCGGAACGCACTCGTAAAACATAAGAGAAGCGAAGTCGAAATAACACCAGGTAGGGGTGCGTGAAAAACGAGCAGTAAGATAAGGGTAAGATCGGTAACAGATAAGTGGAGGCTAACGGCTAGAAAGCGGAGGGGAACGGCGGGGGGCGTGTGGAAAAGGAGATGGCACCAAAGAGGGGAAATGAAGGAGGACCCCACATTATGAGGGGGGCGATAAAGGCGAAGTAGGCCACACTTGAGACCGGAGGGGAGGGGAGGGCGTAGCATGAGGAACAGGGGCGGTGTATAACCGAATAATCAGGCGGGAAGAGGAGAGTCTACAAATGAAGGGGGGGGGAGGAAGCGGAGCGGGAAGAAAAGAGAAGAGACGAAGGGAAGGACGGAGGGACGGCACACAAACAGATATGACGTGAGACAGAGGGGCGGCGACAGGGTTAACAAATGAGGGGAAGAGGAAGGCCCACAGTATGAGGGGTAGTGTATAAAAGAGGAGGGGGTGGATAGAGGTCACTAATGAAGGAAGAGATGAGAAAAGGCCACGAGATCGATAGAAGAGGACGGGAACGATGCGGAGGGGAGGTCGGGGGAAAGAGCCAAGATTATAAGGGGGGGGAGGGCGAAGTCGGATGAGGGGTCGAGTCAACTAGAGGGAGGCGGGGGGAGGTGAGAGATCACAATATCGAGAGGGAGCGATGTAAGAGGAGAAAAGGGCGGGAAAAGGAGGGAGCATGGCCACATTATGAGTGGCAGAGTGGAGGGGACGGCCGCATGGGTATCGAGGGCGTAGGGAGGAACGGCGGGAGAAGGCCCGGGGTCACAATATCAGGGGGAGAGTTAGGGAGAAAAGATGAGGGGAGCCACAACAGGACTGAATGAGGGGGGACGGAGATAGAACTGGGCAAAAATATGAGCAGGAGGGAGCGTTTACATATGAGGGGAAGATGAGATGCACAATATGAAGGGGAACTAGGGTCACAATATGAAGGGGAAATGAGAGGCCAAAATATGAGGAGGAAAAGAGGCCACTATATGAAGGGGAGGTGAGAGGCCACAATATAAGAAGGAGATCAGAGGGACTACAATATGACGGGCAGTTGATCACAAAGGAGGACAACCATATATAGGGGAGATGAGGCGCCACAATACAACCGGTCTAAGGGGGAAGCGAGATGAGGGGGCGCACGGACACAAAATGAATGGGGGGAGATGAGGCAAGCACAATATGACGGAAGGGCGAGGTGAAGGAACAATATGAAGGGGGAAGGAAATGAGAGGCCACTGTATGATGGGAAGATGAGGGGCCATACTATGAGGGGGAGGTGAGAGGGTCATATATGAGTGGAAGGTGAGAGGTCACAATATGAAGGAGAGATGAGAAGAGGCTCTAATATGAGGGGGAGATGAGAAGGGCCACATATAAGGGGGAAGGGAGAGGTTACAATATGAGGGGAAGGTGAGAGATCACAATATGAGGGGCAGATGAGAGGAGGCCACAATATGAGGGGGAGGCGATAGGTCACAATATGAGCGGGATATGAGAGGGGGGCACAATATAACGGGGAGGTGAGGGCCACAATATCAGGGGTAGCGAAGGGCCACAAAATGATGGGATAGGGGCAAAAATATGAGTGGGAGGTGAGAGTTTACAATATGAGGGGGAGATGAGAGGCACAATATGAGTGGAAGGTGAGAGGTCAAGATTTCAGGGGGAGGATTAGGGGTCACAATATCAGGGGGAGATGAAGGGCTACAATTTGGGGGAGATAAGGAGCCACCAATATGAGGGGGAGGTGAGAGGTTACAATATGAGGGGAGATGAGAGGTCACAAAGTGAGGGGAAGATGAAGGCCCACAATATGAGGGAAAGATGAAGGCCCACAATATTAGGGGGAGGTGAGAGGGGCAACAATATGAGGTGGAGGTGAGAGGTCTATCTGACCTCCTTCAAAATATGAAGGAGAGATGAGTAAAGGCCACAATATTAGGGGGAGATGAGAGGGGGGGGGGGGGGGGGGGGGCCACAATATGAGGGGAGATGAGAGGTCAAGATTTCAGGGGGAGATTAGGGGTCACAATATCAGGGGGAAATGAAGGGCTACAATATTAGGGGGAGATGAGGGGCCACAAAATGAGGGGGAGATAAGGAGCCACAATATGAGGGGGAGGTGAGAGGTTACAATATGAGGGGAAGATGAAGGCCCACAATATGAGGGGGAGGTGAGAGGTCTATCTGACCTGTTTGCCTTATATGCACTGATGTCCTATAGTCCATGCCTTAGTCATTATTGTTCCTGTTTTGGTCCAAAGGTGGTTCATATAAAGTAAATATCAGCGACACCCAACGAAAGACAAAACTTACTCTACTTCAAGGTACACACAAAAGGGAAAATAGGGAAGGGGTAGGTGGGTGGGAATCCTTGCATAGCTTAGAATATTGCTGTAATACATTCTGTAGTCTTTAACTATTTACAACAGGGCTTTGTGTGTTGGGAGCAAATAAGTAGCATCACATAAAGTGATCATTAATAGGGGCATGGTGGGTACTCTTCTCGCCATCAAATGCGCAGGGGGCATAGTCTCCCACTTTCTATATAGGTGGTCAAACGTAAAGAGGTCATAATCTGTTTGATCTCCTCCCTCTGGTAGTCCTTGTGTATGAATTTACCCCATTTGTCAAAGAAGGTTTTGGCTTTTAGTTCTCTTATGGTTAATACATTACAGGCAGTCCCCGGGTTACGTACAAGATAGGGTTTGTAGGTTTGTTCTTAAGTTGAATTTGTATGTAAGTCGGAACCATATACTTTATCATTGTAACTCCAGACAAAATTTTTTGGTCTCTGTGACAATTGGATTTTAAAAATGTTGGGTTGTCATCAGAACCAGGATTAACAAAGAGGTGTTATTTGGAGCGCACAGTGAAAGTCGTAAAAACTGAGCTCACAAGAATGTGACACAAACGGGTCTTTTCCAATTTTTCCACATTTGTACGGCTTCCCAGTACAAGGCATGGCATAATAAATAATGCAATGGAGAAGTAAAATTTGTTACACACAAAATAAGCCCTCACACAGCTCTGTACACGGAAAAATGAAAAAGTTATGAATTTTTAAAGGTGGAGAGCAAGAAATGAGCGGAAAACCCTGCGTCCTGAAGGGGTTAAGCATCCATACTTTCTCCACCAATCTACCCACTAAAAAAGTTCTTCACATTGCTGATTAATTGTGAAATATTGAAATAGGTCTATAGTTTTTCAGGTATGTTGTAGTTGAAGACATTTTCCTTATGTACACACCATAATGTTGCTAGATTAGCTAAATTGTTGGTATTAATACCAATAATTAGCATATTTTAGCAAACAGGAAAATATATCTCAGCTTAGATATATAGCTCCGTTTTGTGACTAATGACATTGAGTATTGTTGTATTCATTTATTTATATCATCATGGGTTTTTGTGTCAGACGTTCACATTCCCGGAATACCCCTTTAAGCTTTAACAGATGGCCTATTTTATTCTTATTTTATCCTTTTCAAGTGTTTCCAGTAACACTATGTGCACTAAGTTTTATGTATGCACACATTGGCAACACATAAAAATGTGCCAAAATATATGGCCAGGGTAGGCACAACATAAATTGGTATTTTGAAAGACATCAGTTAATACTGACATATAATATATAGAGCAGTATATGTGTATTTGTGTATGTTGGCATCACGTTGATAGTCACCAAATTTTGCACAGCCACTTCCTCTGACTCAGTGAATGTCATAGACTGGTTTTGAGTTAGAATTTTCACCCTGCACTTTCCATAATACGCTTATTTACCACTATTTAAAGGAGCCATTGTCTGCTGCTACTGTGGCAGTTAGCAACCAATTACAGCTCAGCTTATAGCAACCAATTTCAGCTCAGTTTATGTTTTGCCACATGTCATTAATTTGGGCTCTGAGATTTGATTGGTTACTAAAAGCAATCAGTATAAGAAAGCTTATGTGTGGGGTAATATATGAGGTAATATATGAATGAGGTAATATGTTTGAGGTAATATAAGAAGTAATAGGTGAGGTAATATAAGGTAATATGATATATATATGTGTGTGAGGTAATATGATTGAGAGATGGATAGATAAAGATAGTGAGAGAGATACAGTAGATATAGATGGATGATCGATAAATACAGAAAGAGAGAGAGATCAAGATATAGATAGATATAGATAGATACTCCAGTCACATCCAGAGCTGCAATCATCTATCTACCGTTAAATCATCTCAGATGACTGCAGTTATAGCAGTTATTATCTTGGGCAACGCCAGGGGCTATTGCTAGGTAAATAAATTTCAGATTTTGTGAGGTTAACGATGATGAGTTATCACACTCTATAAACTCCATTGTTGGGAGGCAATGTAAAATTGCACCGAATCATGCAGTTGAAAGTCTAATAGTCAATTAAAACCTAACTTTTCATCTATTTCATAAAAAAGCTGAGTAGACCCAGGGTTTTACTTGTTCCTCTCCAGAAATTTGAATTTGCAGGGTGACATTAGGGCTAACCAGGGCCCTTTTTGGGACTACCTTTGTCGGGGCATGAGTTAATGGGATCTAAATAGAGTACAGTGCAGAGTAGAACTGTTCTGGAAATTATTCTCCTGCTGTGCCATGTACTATGAGATACGTATTTGGGGAGGATTAAGAGAATGCTATAGTATAAAAAGTATAGGCACATCATCGATAAGATAACGGCCGGCAAGCAGGGCCGGCTCCAGGTTTCAGGAGGCCCCTGGGCGACAGAACCTCAGGGGGCCCCTTTGCAGTGAACTCACAATATGGCAGCATTAAAATTCAGAAACTAAAACAGCTACCTGTGTAGTCCCCATAAAACTATTCCCTTTTATCAGCCCAAACAGCTCGATATTCCGAATCACGGTGTCAGGCGTTTTTGAGGTCATTCCAAGTAGTCATTTAACCAACAGTGACGAGCCTAAAACACTTACTGTGCACTCCCCTCTGCCAAGAAATGAAGCTTTTAGCTTCAACTCGTCATGCGGGGAACCGCATAAACCACCACCCCTCAGTGATGCAGAAACTGCAAAAACTACACACACAGCTCAGCTCTGCTGCAGAACCTCATAACACACCACACTTCTAGCTGCATGCAGGATCTATAGACACACAACACTTACAGCTGCTGTGCAGAACGACATCTAAGACACACCACTTCAGCTGCTTGCAGTAACATACACACAAGCACACTTCAGCTGCTGCAGCGACCTCCGAACACACATCACTGCATGAACAGAAGCTTCTCTCCCTTTCATGTTACATGGCATGACAGGCACCACGACAAGCATTTGAGGGGCAAAACAACCACAATGACCAGACAGATACATGAAACAGCTACACATGCAGGGTCAAACACATTCACACCCGGCCATAAACCCATGACACTAACATTATGGATCAGAATACACAGTCCAAGACATTGTGAGCATAACCTTTACACCCTCAGTGGTAGTAGCAGCACAGCAGCCTGGGTACTATCTACGACTGAGGGGAGGACGTCTTCCGGCTTTCTCTCCTCCTCCATCTCTTTGTCCATCTCGAGCTGCCAGATTATCTATCGCCTATGACTGCAGCTCCATGTGAAGAGGAGGGAGATGGGGGGAGGGAAGGGTGGGTTTGTTATGGGTTAAACCCGATTATGAACTGCATTATATCAAAGGACTGCTCGCGGCCTTAAATGTGCTGTTGCGTTGTCCAAGTGAGGGAGGTAAAGGGAAAGTGCAGGGCACAGGGACACTCATTGGTCACAAAAACAGGAAGTGAAGACTGTGAACGAGTGTGTGGGCCCACGCAGCTCTCTGGGCCCGGCACTTGCCCAGGATGCGTGTGTGGAGCCGCAATAGTGTGATAGTAATGTTTGATGTAGTTAAAATTATTAACAATTGATCATGTTTGTGGTATTTGAATAGTGACTAATGAAGTTTTAGTAGAAATGTATGTAGGATCAATTGTGTTATCTCCTTCATCACCCCCATTAATGACGACCTTATGCTCCCATTTAGTATCCCGATCATCTTTATTCCTCACTTTGGGACAAGCCGTTTTCTCCCCTTTAGCTCGTCCTGTCGCTCGAATCACGCAGAAGGAGATCTGTGTTGTGGAATGTGTGTGCCCTACTCCCACCAGCTCTTTACCTACCCTAATCGTTTGTGGACCCCCTTCTTTACTAGATTAAAAGTACCTGATGCAGCTCCCCCCAGTACACATTAGCCCAGCTAGTCTTGGCGCGCTACGTGGGAGAGGATAGACGCGAGGTGAGGAGAGGTAGATAGAGTAGGGCTAAGACCAACCTCGAAGTTTCTCTCTGCCCAATGAGCATTTAGATTCGCTTATTCAGATAAATGTCAAGTCTGAAGTGGTACGGAAGTGGGGGGCGGGCGAAGGAGGGGGGGTGTGAGCGGGGAAAAGGTGATGAGGATAGACAATTTTAATTCTCCTTATACCGAATCATTTCATTATGGTTGTTTGAGTCAAACAAAAAGCTAAATAACAACCATCCTATGTAATGCAAACCAAGCCAACGTTATTATTTCTAACACAGCTCTGATATAACGCTTAGAGAACCGGATAGTGATCCCGACGTCTTACCCCTTGTGTTCCTGCCTATTCTTCGTAACTCAACTTTTGCTTTTATGTCCGTATCCACCTAAGCAACATACCACACCTCCCACATAATCAAAAGTAGACCTAAACATAGTCGATTCACACACCTCCCTGCCCTCCGCGCTGTACTCATGATAAGACAAGTCAGAATTTCATTTTGGTACAGATCATTAGGGGTCCTTTTGAAGCATGTTTCTATTCTTCTATCTACTTTGCTCCAATTTACCTCATTCTCAGTTTCATGGACTAGTGATGGGAGTACAAGGTTCTGATGTCAGAAAACCTGTTGTGTGGACTACAACTAGCCTTGACTAAATGGACAGTAAACTAAAACTGTTGATAGCATTGAGATATCGTGTGCTGAATGTCTTATTATTGATCAACTATCTACAGCAAGGTTTTAACCCCTTACGGATTTATGCAGGGTTTTCTTTTTTTTTCGGCCCATTCCGCTCTCGCAACTTCAAACAAATCAAAATTTTCTGTTCATTTTTAAGAGTACCAGACCTGTGGTTGTCGAGTAACAAAATTTACTTTACCGTTAACGTTATTTATTTTAAAAGCTGCCGTGTGTAATGCGAAGATAAAAAAAAAATTCCAAATGTGCGGAAAATAAAATTGAAAAAAAAAAAAACAGCCGGCGTCACGTTCTTTGGGCTCAGTTGTTACAGACTTTCAACTTTAGATCAAAATAACAGCGCCGACTTATTCTTCTGGGTAGGCCTGACCATGATCGACGTTGAATCCCCCGCTGAATGAATTAGGTACCAAATAACACACTCGACTTCATGGAGGTGATACCAAATTTATATACGTTTTATTGGGTTTATTGTTTTAATATCAGTTTTTCAAAAAACTTAAAGAATGTGTACGCACAAAAAGAAGAAAAATTTTTTGCCCATCTTATGATGCTAATAAGTTTCCTACTTATGCAGCACGGAGCTGTGTGGGGTCAATATTTGTGCCAAAATGAAGTGCGCACGTATTACATTGGACCATTTTGATGGGTATGTGCGACATTTTGCGCATTTTTTATTAAATTTTTATGTTATGGACAAAGGTTGGTAAAAAGTGCATCATGTTCGGACATTTGGGCGGCCATTTCCGCCTCGGAGGTCCACCGCCCCGCGTAACCGGTTTTTATTTGATAGACTCGGGCCTTTCCATTTTGAGGTAGACGGCGAACCAATAGTTTCGGTGAATTTTATATTTATTATGAGTATATCCGTTCTAGGGAAAGGGGGGTGAGTGATTGATTGAATTTAATACTTTTATATTTTTGGATGCTTTTTAAAACTTTTTTTTTTCTTTTTTTTCACTATTGTTGTAGACCATTAGGGTACATTACCCTAGATGGGTCGATTTCGCGGGCCTTACATATACTGGCAATTACCTAAGTTATTATTGCAATATACGGCATTTTTGCGGTCCTAAATTAAATGAGCCACTGGCTCATTGAAAACGAACATAAATAAGCCCATGTAGCCTCGTGTCAAAGAAGACCCCGAGGCTACCATGGTACACGATGACGTTCGGGGGAGGGGACAGCAATGTAAAAAAAAGATGGCCGTGCGCCCTCCGCGCCCGCCCCTTACGCCGTCTTTAAACGCCGCCGGCGCTTTTGCCGAGGCACGTTGAGGGGCTAATAGCCGCGATCCGGTGCAAGCCAACCGACTGTGGGTCTTAGCGGTAGGAGGGGCTTCTGACAACCTGCAAAAAACATACCCCCACCTTTGTATGAAGAGGACTCCCGTGAGCCTCTTGCATTACATTCCCCAACCTAATGCGCGTAGAGAGCTACGGCGCAGAGCACGGTCTATAAGGGGTTAAGGAGAAGGGAAAAACTCTAAAACCGGATATCTCATCTTTATTAAGACAGTTCTCGCTGCGGGTAGACTTCCTTAGTAGAAATATAACAGGCTTGAAAATTGAATTGTTGGAAACATACAGATATAAATAATGGTAATTTTTTGTGACGCTATCAGCAACAGTGGCAAAACAAATGTGGATTGAAGTGGCAATGAATCATTAACAATCGTAAATTTGTAAAAAATAATCAATATGAAAAGTCGGGCAGGCCAATCTTATTCAGAAAACTCTTAAGTTCATACTTTGTAGGAGGGCCACTGATGCTGGAACTTGTACAGTCGCTGCGTTGACCTGGTTGGTTACTCAGCGTCACTATAGAGATTTGTATTGTTGCACATCAAGACAATGAAAAGTTGCCCTTATTCCCTGGGAAGGATGGACGATGAAACAGCTCAAGCTGTGGAGAGTTCTTTGGATTGGAGAGCCTTTCTGTTGAACAGTTTGTGAAGTTTCAGCTTTCCATAGGAATTCGTCGATTGGATTCAGCTGAACACTGGGGCTGTGATTGGCCCATTCGAACCACATGGATAAGTATTTGTGAAACTCATTGTAGAGTTTGCTTTATGTTGGAATCACAGTCCCTGGTCTTCGCCGACACTCAAAGGTTTTCTCCCGAAAAGGTCAGTGATTTGGCTAATTATCTACCATCAATTTTACCCATCTTCGTCCGGTGAAGGAAAACGCAGGCCAAACCATGATGCTGCCTGCCACCACCATGCATGATCAGTGCGATGGTGGTGTTCAGAGGTAGACCAATAATTTAGCATAGTGGCCAAAGGTATTCGAATAGCTGTAATCACGCTGTCGGGAGCTATCCATCGGCATGAATGGTTAAAGGATATCTACCATCAGGATCAAGGATTGTGAACCAAGCACACAGACCTACTGCTGTGTGCCCCCTCTGACAGGACTTGCTCTTTGAGCTTCTTATGCCCTTGTTTTTAAGAAAAAAGGCTTTAAGAATTCTGCAAATGAGCCTGAGGGCTCCAGGCTCCATTAAGCCATATAGAGCCTGGAGCCCCTCAGGCTCATTTGCAGAATTTTTAAACCCTTTTTTTTGTAAAAACATGGCACAAAAAGCTAAAAGAAAAGCAGATCCTGCTAGAGGGGGCACACACCAGTAGGGAAGTGTGCTTGGTTCAAAATCCTTTAACTTGGTGGTAGATGCACTGTAACCAACACTTACGAAACAATAAAGCTTATATTGCAGGAAACTGTGATAACGAGTATACTGATATTGTAGTCTAGGCGAAAGTACAGAAAATGACCAATTACCAGAGGTATGTTTGTAAACTAGGGGTCGTCTGTAGTGGGTTTTTAAGTGAGGGGAAGCCGTTGTATAGCATTTCAGAGTTCGTTGCATCTTCAAGTGCTAAAGATGTTTACTTGGGGGGAGATGGGGGAGAGAGCATCTTTCTGCTATCAATAGGGTCGCTACCACAGCTAAGGGGAAAGGGCCTGTCTCCGGAGGGGCTAGAGAAAACAGTTGTCGAGGAGTAAGCGGGAGCTCCATATCACAAAATTCTTTTACCACTTCAAAGACCTGTTTCCAGAAATCCTGTAATTGTGGACATTGCCACATACAATGTATAGTGTCTGCCCCTGTAAGATTACAGTTTGGACAACCTAAGATCCTCGGAGGGGCCTCTGGTTGTGGCAGGATATTAAAGTGTGTATTGCTCTGTGTATAAAGCGGTAATGTGTCTCCCTCCATTGTTCGTACCCCTTCTAATGCTGTATCGCATCCCCTCTCCCGCTCGTTTTAGGATAAGATCTAGATCGTTGTCTCTAAAGGCTGCTTCAAGGTTTGGGCATATCTGTGTACAATATCTTTTCGTTGAGGTAGGCAGATAAATCAAGATATAAAAATGGTCAGATTATAGGAGATAGATAACTGGACAGATAGATATATAGACAGGAGTTAGATGATAAGCATCTTCATCTGTGGAAATTAACCCTTTCACCGCCTTGGCATTTGGATATTTGTCCGCGTATTGCCAGAAAAAATTTTTCAATTATGACGTTTAAAAAATAAAATCGAAAATTACAAAGAATGACGAAAATTGTACTGGGCATAAAAATGTGTTCCAAACCGAACACATTCCTTCAACATTCCTAAATATGCAGCGACGTAAAAGCGAACGTAAAATCCAAGGCGACACCAAATATTTTTGCCATAAAAATTGCACTGAGGGCGCGTCACAAGTGCGTTTGTCCGTTTTCATGCGTTTTGAAATACGCATATTACAAAGCTGATGAGAGGTGATTGCCTAATTTACATTACCGTTTACGCTTGTACACACAATGTTAACGCATGCGTTAACAAAACGCATGCGGTTAAACGCGTTGTTAACACATGCGTTAACATCGCGTTACGATGCGTTTGTTGTAAAAACAGAACTGTTGCAGGATTGTAATTAGGCAAAACACCTCTCA
The DNA here is from genome assembly GCA_019512145.1 of Engystomops pustulosus. Classification (NCBI taxonomy): domain Eukaryota; kingdom Metazoa; phylum Chordata; class Amphibia; order Anura; family Leptodactylidae; genus Engystomops; species Engystomops pustulosus. Next base: position 145,047,381 of record CM033643.1, read on the forward strand.
TCAGTGGGTGTATGCGTTTTCAAACGCAATGAAAAAGCAGGTCAACGCAAAGTGTGAACGCGCACTGAGCTTAACACAGAGGTATATTGTTGCTTCCTCACACACTGTGACCGCCAAAAATAATAAAACCTATATATCCATAAAAACCAAGCCAAGGAGATAATTAAAAGTCCGGTTGATGTGGCCAATGTATTAGCCACACAAATAACAGAACCCTCTGTGGTTTCAATTAATTTGATGAACATCAAAACATATGTGTAAATAATGGAGGATGGTGGGAAATAAAACTTATTCGGAACACTTTGGTTTGTGGTGGTACATGTTAAATTTATGGATATTGTTGGGTTACGGTGTGAATATTTATAGCGACATAGGCAAAGAGGAAAGAGGCATCACTGTTCATCGTATCAGTCAATTTTTGCAAAAAAAAAAAAACAAAAAAATCACGGGAAAAAAAGACAATGGGGGTCCTACTAAGGGCCCGATTCGCGTTTCCCGACGTGTACCCAAAATTTTCCATTGCGCCGATTCCCTGAATGACCCGGGATTTTGCGTACGCGATCGGATTGTGGCGCATCGGCGCCAGCCCAGCATGCCCGCGGAGGCAATCGGGACGGGGAGCGAGGGAGCGGTGGGATGAGAGACGAACGAAAAACCCGACGTATTCGGACAAAAACCCGGAATTTGGAAGACAGACGGAGAAAATGTGTCAGCTCGGGGACGCGCTTACCTTCATCCGCACCGAGCTGGGAACTCCAACGCGTTTACAGATGCCCCTTTTCGAGCGCGAGCAGCGCACTGGTGGACGAGGGAGAACTACCCTTGATTAATCCCCGGCCGGACACCGAAAGACTCAGCCAGCGAAGAAACTGCGCCGCTGGATTGCGAAGGACCAGGTAGGAGATCAAATCGCGCAGCCCAATAAGAGAGAAGATGTTCTTAGATAGTTATGCATAGCGAGGTAGTGTAAAAAACATAAATATTATTTGATATTATCTCTTCTCAAAAATTTGAGTAACCATATAAGTGATTATTTCCCATTATCTGTGACAGTGCAGACAGGTCCCTGGTGCAGCAAATTCTCCTGTAGCCTGATGGCTAGAAATACTGCGAGGGCGGACAATTCAGGGGGCTTGTATCTCCACAGGCGCTCCCTAAGGGAGCGGTATGTGCAGGAAAGTGCGTGGATTACCGTACCCGCTCCGTAATCGGGAAAAAGAGGTAGGCAGGTACCTATCTGTTCCCGCTTAATACAGGCGACCGTGCGCCCATAATCCCTATGGAGAGGAGGGGGGTGTTAATACCAGTGCTATCACACTCCTCCTGCTCCCCATGTGCTGCGTGTGACCCGCCGTGCTAAATGAGTTGCGGCTGGGCAATGGGCAGTGGGCAGTAGCCTAATTACTTGAATGTTTTGGCTCATGTACGTGATGTATGTGCTGTGCCTTTTAAAAACACATTTCTATAAAACTGGCCTTAGATATACAGGCAATATTTTACATGTTGTAGCAGTAGGGGGACCCGGAATCAATCCGGAATCAATTTCATGGTGGACATAGGTTTCCAAGTCCACCTTATGTGTTGTCCTCTGTAACAGGGTATAACGGAAAAGAAAATAGGCCCATTGTGCCAAAAAATAATTATATCTTATGGGGGAGCAAGCAAAATTGACCATAATAATTAGGAGTTAAAGTACAAATCACCAAGTTTCTATAACTGCCATCAGACATATTCCAGCAAACAGACACAATGATATCTGGTGCAGCAGAGAACTGTGTAGTTTACTCTGCACTGGTCCTTTTTAAACCGAGGTTTACCACCTCCCAGAATCATCTAGATAACAAAAGCAGACGTTTGAAGAAAAGTATTCATAAGGTACCTGTAGTATTCTGTCCTATATGATGTTTCTGAGGAACTTCCACCATTGTATTCGTATGCTAAGAAGCAGCCAGTGCAACGAGATTGTGTCCTGTAGCCACCCAGGCATTGCTTATTACTGCCTGGACCATTGTATGTCTCATAAGCTACATTGGGAATATCTGGAATGGCATCATAAAGATATGATAAGAAAGGATATTAGAAATCACGGGGGGCAGCAGATTATAAAAAGGCTTGGTGGAGCTGGTTAGCTTTCTATAGCAGTTACAAACTAGTTAGTATATAAAATGATATGCATTATTTCCACAAACTACTGCACCATCTCATACGTACTTAGGGCAATAGGGCAGGGACAGTAAATGCAAGGACCTGCCCAATCATATCTATCACTAAGACAAAGACGTATCCATATAGTGTTCTTAATCAGTTGCAAACCAGATTTCTTTGATAGGTTTAAGGAATCACACCCAGCTTTTCTACTCACATTGTTAAGTAGTAATTAAAACATTGACTAAAATCCCATGAGATAATTTGTGCCGGCTGTTTGGTAGGTTGGCATGTTCAGTCAGGGAAAATGTAAACGTCTAGACTGTCTATATACCTGTACTTCTTCACTTCTATAAACAGTAAGGAAGTACTTAACAACAGGGAAGAGACCACTGCATCTTCGTAATACAATTACAATTCTCTGACATGAAGGGTCCCTGATCCAAAAACAACAACAATCATCTTTTTCCATATTCTTTTAATGTTACAATTGATGTTTTATCAGGAAGGCTCCTAAATGGTTAATTAAGAAGTCATGCAATGAAACTTTGTGTTGTAGGATCACAGCACAGATATGAAATGTGAAATAGATTGGTGGTGCCAGTATATAGGGTCCCAGATACCAATTAGACAAAAATCAAGGGATATGGTGCTCAACAAAAGAATGTTTAATTGCTTTCAGTTCATATTAATCCCCTCAAAATTCATATGAGTTTTGGTCTATTTGACCTCATCAGAAACAGATTAAGGATCATTTATGATACCTGCATGCGGTATAGTGGTGTGGAATTCAGTAGGGTTAGCAGTTCAGAATCACCGCGCGTCAGTTTTGTAGCTCCGTCTCATGGCACTTAAACTTAAACAGGGGTAAAGCCTGGAGGACATACCTGTATAACAAGATTGCACAAATTGCACAGGATAGGAGTCCTTGCATCACAAAGAAATATGATGAAAGGACTTCCATCTTATGCGGACTGTACACTTTTCGTTCGGCAGACAGTAACTCACCGCATCTATTCGGTATATTGCAAGGAACGCGTCAGGACCTGACCAACCTACTGGTGTGTTTCACAAGGATTCCGAAAGACAAAAAACAAAACCAACCAAAACATAAATCATAACCATTCTCTTGGAAACTGACTGGTAGTGCTGATGTCACTAATATTTGTGAGCAACTGTATGTGGTTATGTGCCATTCTTTTATAAGTGAAGCTGTGGTAAACAATGGGCTCAAGCTTCATGTGATGATTAAATGATGACCGAGGAGTCCGAAAGTGGTGGTGAAAGGGATTAAGGTCCTTAGAGAATTGATTAGTTGCTTTTGGTCTTTTTTGGGTATTTCCCTTGCCATTAGACAGAGAATATGATGCACATATTCTATGTGTTCCGTCCACAGCCAACATATAGGTTGTGTGGACAATAAGTTACTTAGAGTTAAACATTATAAATTACTAGCTCTAAAACGCTTTTAAAGTGAGAAGAGAAACAAAGCAAATCGATCTCAAACTTTAGATTGCCATTGCTGTAAGAAACACTTCTTTTTAAATGTTTTCAACCCAGTTTACATAGATTTGTACTTATTAACTGCTTCATTTTATAACAATCGTCTTGCACTGTGGGAGTATTAAGGTAGCTGATACATACCTTCGCAATTTCAGACGTCAGCAAGCCACTAAACAGCAAACTCCACCACCGAAAAGCAGTGATGATGTTTCATTATGGCCATTCAACAATCAGGAGTATGATTAAACATAGCCTGGTATAAAAGTCAGGGACACAGAACGTGTAAGACATTGCACAGGTCCAGAGCTCTTTCAGTGTGCACAGTCAGCAGCACACCTACACATAAAGGGCATGGATCAGAAATGATATCCTGCTGCGTACAAACAGTACTTGTGTTTCAAACCATCATTATATGTGAAAACTTGTTTAGAGAAAAAAGGTTGTATCGGACAGATCATACACATAGGGTACATATTTCTATTGTAAATTCCTATACCATGGAGCTGACTAATACCTAAGAAATGTACTACGTTATAGACTGCTTTGTCTGTTGGTGTCAAAATCCGCTAGGTAACTGAATATTACTGAGGACATGAATGCACTTGTTTTCAAGATTAGAATTCAGCTTCAGCTCTTGCATTACATATTGCATTCAGAAGGGAACCAGCATTGAAACCCATCAAGTGGAGCTCTACCTCCTGCACCCCACATATTATTTGTTCTCTGTATTTGGGACTGTGTGCCTGGGCCTAAGCCTAAAGTGATCAGTGTGTAAGGTCACTGCCTTGACAGGTGTTGTGCTACCGGGCCACAAAAAGGCTTGTGTGCTTTCCATCAGGGAGGGGCCACTGGAGGGGGGCAATAACTGTGTAACAATTGCCGGGAAGTATGTACAAAATAATTTCCCCACGGGGAATCAATAACCGTGTTATTGTATTGTATAATGGTTTATTGCTGGTGGTGGAACCCCACAAAGGAAAAATAGCACCCAATGTCCAAACTTACTTTTACACCATTTTACCATCACATAAAAAAATTGTAAAAGTGATCAAAAGGTGGCAAAGCTACTTTTTAACTCAAATTGAGCATTTCCAAGGGGTGAGGATTCTCTTTAAACATTCTCCTTATTACACAATTTCTCTCAACTAGGACAATGCGGCCACATACAGGTATAGTCATAAACTGCTGTATGGCCCCATTGCAAGGATCAGGAGGCAATGGCAATGAGCATGGGTTAGCGGCCAGAAATGGGCTGTTAGAATATTTTTCAGGTACCATGAGGCATTTCTGTAAAATACACTTCATAGAATTATCAAGCGGCAAGAAAAGGAAAAATATTTACCTGACAAGTTGGACCCAGAATTGGACCGTATCAATATAAGGGATAATGTGACATTAAAACTGAACCTTTCTGTAATGGCAACATTTCAATGAACAACATGTTGTGCCTCATCTAGTATTCATCAAGGGGTACAAGGGGAATACAAAAGAGGGATATAATATATTGTAGTTGAGGATATCAAATAGTTTTAAAATGTGGGAATGTATGGAAAATTCAAAGCAGGGAATAGTTGCAGAAGACCAGGATTAGAGGGGCCAGGTGGGGGCAATAACTCGGGGATCCATGCGTATTTCATTCTGTACCAGCTCTGCCAGAGCTTTTGCTGATATTTTCTATGGTCGGGTAGAAGCACAGGGGGTACATAAAATGATTCTCCACAAGGACGTTGGACATCTCTGCTCATGGCTAAAATGTGGGCTCAGGGGAAGGACTAGAAATCAAAGGACGCCTACACTCGTTTTTCAGAAACTTAAAAAAGAAATCTTGCAATGGATTTTTTGTCAGCAAAGATATAACATTGTTATGCTGACACTTGCACAAGTAAATGGAAACCTTTTTTGCGCGTGATTTTCTTTGCAATGGGTTGACGGTAGCGCCAGACAGACAAAATTGACCGACCCCTTATTGTTTATTGTAGAAATGTGACGCAGACTGGCTTTCTTTTGTGCGGACCAGGTTCTTCAATGAGCTCCGTAGCGGGGGTGGTAAACCCGATCCCGAGGTGTAACACTAACCCTAAACGGTAAACACAAGGGAGCGCTAGCCCAGGGGTTTTAATTTGGGGATTTTCGGGACAAAAAAAGTTCAGTAGCAGCTCTCGTCTATTCCTCACACAAGATTAAACCAACACTTTGTGCGAAGGGTCAGAGTGTGGGTGTGCTGTTGCTGTGACCACGGTGATTGTTCTCCACAATTGGCCGGATAATGGTAACTTTTAATTCGTATCAATTTAGCACTGAATGTAAGGCAGGGTGCATAGGTTCAGCAGAAGGCGGACGTGATCCCTCTGATTTATTTAGACAACCATCAGCGCCTGGTTGACCATGGGTCTAGGGGTTAAAACACACAGGATCAGAAACTTTTCCGATCGGTGGTGTTCGTTAGTATTTTATTGGGGTCTGAGCTGTGATACAAAGACCCACCAGTCCCGGTACTCACAGGACACGATGTCTGTGGGAGCCTCTTCTGAAGGCCGCTGTCGAAAGGCAGAGCCTCAGAGATGGAACTTAAAAATTGGCCGCCATAAACACCGATATGTCGGTCATAAGGGGTTATGCGGCTACACATGAAGTTAAACAATGTGTACTGAAAAAAAAAAAACATTCTTAACGGGGTTGGCCAATTCTGTTTTTGTTGGTTGGAAGTTGGAAGGCAGGGAATTAATTGGGTAATTTGACCAATTAAATTGATTGAAAGATTCTGCTAGATATGTGCATTTCTTGGACCATGATAATGTAAATATTGAAGCCTCTCGTCAGTGTAGGTGAGCGAACCTATGGCGTAACAGGGTGCCAATAGCGCACTTCAGAAGCCACCTTAGATTATGTGGGCACCCAAGGCACATCGAGCCCAGATATATAGACAGGAGTTAGATGATAAGCATCTTCATCTGGAAATTAACCCTTTCACCGCCTGGCATTTCTGGATATTTTGTCGCGTTATTGACCAGAACAATTTTTACAATTATGACGTTTAAAAATAAAATCGAAATTACAAAGAATTTGACTAAAATTGTACTTGGCAAAAAATGTGTTCCAAACAGAAAACATTTTCCTTCACATTTCCTAAATATGCAGCGAACGTAAAATCCACAGGCGACACCAAACTATTTTTGCATAAAATTGCACTGAGGGCGCGTTCACACGTTGCGTTTTGGTCACGTTTTCATTGCGGGAAGAGGGAGAATTAGACAGGGTCGAATTATTTTTGGAGGACCTCCTGCTGGCCCCACGATTCTCTGTGTGCAGAGGGACACTGGAAAGAAGCTAAATTGATGAAAATTTTCCATTTTTACTGTGTTGCTGCTCAGGAGGCCAATATGATTGAAAGTTTGGACAGGGAGAATAGTTACTGCTTTAATTTTTGGTTGGCACCTGCAATAAATAAGCGGGGTTGGTTGTTGCAGTTTGAGCACTTGGCATCAAAAAGGTTCGCCATCATGCTCTAGTTTTACCCTGTAAGCCAGATTCCTGACTATAAAATGGCTGCAGAGGAGGGTCACTCTATCTGTCCATGAACAATTGCCTCCAGGAACTTGAATAATATTCATCCATAAGATCCTGGCGGGGCATTTGTTCATAGACAGTTAGAGATCACATGACCCTCCATCTGCTGCATTTTATGGACAGGAATGTCTGGCTGATGTGGTAAAAGACAGGAGTCTCAATTTAAATATTAAGAAAGTGGTTGAGAACTTTTAATAGATATATATTGGTAAATTATCTAATATCCTGTCCCCTACTACACATACAGAAACATGAGGTAAAGTGGCCAACCATAATTTCAGTAAGTAGTGGGTTTTGCCAAAAGAAAGTCATAAATTTATACAACAGTGAGCTTAATGTGAAAAACGTAACGGTTAACCACGTAGTTTGCAATGTTGCAGGTTTTCTGCTCTTTGCTCCTAACACTGCAGCAAATCCTCACTGTAAGGCGCCTTTTAGACTGTCCCCATAGACGGCTATGGCCCCTGACACACAAGTGGCACTGTACTGTAGTATGCATGGGCGCCATGTATTGCGCACTGCTGTGTTTCGTCTGGGTACGGCTAGGAGAGAGAGAGCACAATAGTGTTAAAGTAGCCCATGGTGTCTTGACATTTACATCACATTTTGAAACAATACAAGAACTGGGGAGAAGAGATTTAACAATTAGATTACTGTTGACAAAATATACAAAAACACCATGTTAGGAAAACAATGTGTTAAACGATGTTAACACATGCATAAATATTGCATTGACATTGCGTTTTATAATGCACATTTAACAACAATTTAGCTGGGCAACTCTCTTCAGCTGTTGTTTTACATTTTAAAATGCAATGTAACACCACAGGTTAACTCGATGAAGGAGACACTTCCACTATACTATGCGTGAACTTCCTATCTCTTGCTTTATTAGGCCACTTTATTAGGTACACATGCTAGTAAGGGTTGGACCCCCTTTTGCCTTCAGAATTGCCTCAATTCTTCGTGGCATAGATTCAACAAGGTGCTGAAAGCATTCTCAGAGATTTTGGTTTTCTAGATTGACATGATGGCATCACACAGTTGCCGCAGAGATTGTCGGCTGCACATCCATGATGCGAATCTCCTGTTCCATCACATCCCAAAGATGCTCTATTGGATTGAAATCTGGTGACTGAAATCTGGTGACTGAGATGATTCCAGCTTTATGACATGGCGCATTATCCTGCTGAAAGTAGCCACAGATGTTGGGACATTGTTGGTCATAAAGGGATGGACATGGTCAGCAACAATACTCAGGTAGGCTGTGGCGTTGCAACGATGCTCAATTGGTACCAAGGGGTCCAAAGAGTGCCAAGAAAAATATTCCCACACCATTACACACACCACCAGCCTGAAACGTGATACAAGGCAGGATGGATCCATGCTTTCATGTGTTGACGCCAAATTCTGACCTACCATCCGAATGCGACAGCAGAAATCGAGGACTCATCAGACCAGGCAAGTTTTTCCAATCTTCTACTGCCAATTTCGATGAGCTGTGCAAATTGTAGCCTCAGTTTCTGTTCTAGCTGAAAGGAGTGGCACCCGGTGTGGTCTTCTGCTGCTGTAGCCCATCTGCCTCAAAGTTCAACGGTACTGTGCGTTTAGAGATGCTCTTATGCCTACCTTGGTTGTAACGGTGTGATTTGAGTCACTGTTGCCTTTCTATCAGCTGGAACCAGTCTGCCCATTCTCCTCTGACCTGGCATCAAAAAAGGCATTTCCGCCCACAGAACTGCTGCTCACTGGATGTTTTTTTCTTTTTCGGACCATTCTCTGTAAACCCTAGAGATGGTGTGCGTGAAAATCACAGTAGATCAGCAGTTTCTGAAATACTCAGACCAGCCCTTCTGGCACCAACAAACCATGCCACGTTCAAAGGACCTCAAATCAACCTTTCTTCCCATCTGATGCCCGGTTTTAACTGCAGGAGATTGTCTTGACCATGTCTACATGCCTAAATGCATTGAGTTGCCGCCATGTGATTGGATGATTAGAAATTAAGTGTAACGAGCAGTTGGACAGGTGTACCTAATAAAGTTGGCCGGTTGAGGTATATCCTGACTATTCTGGTTCATGCCAGGGCCGGCCAACTGGGCATTTGCCTAGGGCTCCTGTCCCAAGGAACCCCCTGCACGTAGACTTTTGGGCACAGCATGCATGCTCCTGAATGTTGAATGTTAAATGTCGGGTGAAGATTCTTATCCATCCATCTGCACAACCCCTGCCGAAGACTGGCAGCAGCATGCGCCTCATCCAGAGTTTCGGCGCACGTGTCCTGCGATGAGGAGAGCACCGCTGATCACACTGAATCCCGGTGCCTGCCGACATCGGGGACGGAATCCTTCGTGCACCGGAGCTGTCCTGTCACCGCGGCCAAACAGCGCCAAAATGTGGTTTCAAATTCTCATAGGCTGCGCAACACCTTTGACAAATGCACTGCCGCAGAGTTGAAGCAGAAGTTCTTCGGAAAAGAACAGAAGCCTCAAGAGTCCCTCAGAGATTTTGCCCTCTCCCTACAGGAGACTGGAAAGCCATAACTGACCTTGATTCCCATGGTGTATAGTGTGAGCAATATGGAGATGACGATTTTACTCCTGCAGACCAAGTACAAGGTGTCCTGGATGTCGTCATGAAACACCTACAGGCCTTCAGCAAACACCCACTGGCTCTCATCCTCCTATCAAAGATAGATACCAGCCGATACCTCCAGCCCGTACCAAGAGGTGAGGAAGCTGGTGCAAGAGATGAGACAGCCATGTTATCCAGGAGAGTCACAGCCCATGGGCTGCCCCATGGTCCTTGTGAAAAGAAAGGATGGGAACCTTCGGTTCTGTGTTGACTATAGAAAGATCAACAATATCACCATAAGGATGCCTATCCGCTGCCTCCGAATCGAGGAATCCCTCGCAGCTCTGGGTCAGCTTCTTACTTCTCGACCTTGGATCTGACAGTGGTACTGGCAAGTGGCCATGGCGCCTAAGATAGGGAGAAGACAGCTTTCACCACCCCAATGGCCTATTCGAGTTTAACAACATGCCTTTGGCCTATGCAACGTCCCAGGCACGTTTCAGCGGTTAATGGAGAGATGTTGGGTCATCGGAACTTTGAGACTGTCTCCTGTACTTGGATGATATATCATCTACTCCAAGACCTACGAAGAGCATCCAACATCTGGCTGAAGTCTTCAAAATCCTGACCAGCATGGGTTGAAGGTTAAGCCGGCCACGTGCACCTATTACAGCCTAGTGTAAAGTACCTAGGACATGTGGTGAGTGCTGATGGGAATCGAGCCAAACTGAGTAAAATTGCAGCTGTCCATAACTGGCCTACCCCATCTACATTTCTGGGACACTCAAGAGCTTCTTGGATTTGCCAGTTACTACAGGCGATTTATCCCGAAGTTTGCCCAGTTAGCAGCCCCTTGGCAAGAACTCTTAAGGGGACTGCCAAAAGACGGCAAAGCATCCGAGCAACCATTGAGTGGACAGCCTTCAAATGTGAAGCAAAGACTAACTGAGCCGCCGGGTTGGATACCCAGATTACAATCTGCCTTCATACTCTACACCGATGCAGCAAGCACGGAAAGGAGTGTACTATCCCAGCTTCATTCAAGTTGGAGTTGTTGCGTAGTCTGAGCTGTGACTGAAAAGTTCAAAGAATACCTAGCTTCTTTCTTCTTCACAGAAAAACCCTTGGGCATCTGAACACCGCCCAGCTGGGAGCCCTGGAGCAGTGGTGGGTTTAGGTTAGCGAATTTCAACTTCACTACAAGTACCGAGCTGGCAAGACCAACGACAATGCTGATGCTCTGTCCCGACTCGCTGACCAGTGGAAGGGACCCTCCACGGATGCTCAGTGGGAAGATGTGGAGATGCAGCTTTCTAGGCTCGGTTGTGCACCAAGAGGCCAGAGAGTTACTCCTTACCTCAGAAGCAGTCCCGGCTACCCCACCAGAAGAGTTGTGCCACCGGCAGAAAAAGCTTCTGGACAAGTCTGCAGACTGATAGCCATGCTATGGAGAACTTATGGACTTAGGACTTTGTTTCTAGTGGGCGAGTGCTGAAAGGATGGCAGGGGAGGGAGATGGGAATTGTCCCAATTGTGCGCCAGAGGAGACTGTCTGAGTATGATCAGGGCCTGCGAAAAGGAGAACTCTGGATCCTATCACCTATGACTGGCTGTATAGGATTGTGATCCCCCGAAGGGATGCCAAGATAGTGTTAGATATGGACCCGACCAGTCTGGACACTTTGGCACTCAGAAAACTGAAGCTACCCTCCGAAGCGCTTCTACTGGGTGAACATGAAGCCTGACATCGAGCCTGGTGCCGGGAATGCCAGCCTGTGCCATCGTTCGAGATGAGAGCGATCAAAGGGCCATCTACACCCCAGTGAGCAATGGCCTTTGGGATTTTGGCTCTGGACACGTGAGGTTGGAGCCCAGCAATCCAGTCACTTAGCCTTAACAGAATCGACCATTAACCAAGTTTGTGGTCGCACGTACCAGTCAGAGACTTGTCCGCCAGGACCACCGCAGCGGCCCTATGGAAGAGCTTAATCCTCCCTTAGGGGTCGGCGGATAAAATCCTTACGGACAGGGAACGCATTTGGTCGCAAGTGGTCCGGGAATGTGTACCCTTACAATGCAAGAAGCTGAAGACCACAGCCTCCCTCCTCAGGGCATGGCCTGTGAGGAAAATGACACAGACTCATAACATGCAGAGAAAAATGGCTGATGGCCAAAGTACTAACCGGAGCTAGTATACCTGTAAAATAATACCACTCCTACTACTTGAGTTTGGGAGACATGGCCATCTCCCTGCAGATTGGCTGGACATGGAAATCCGATCCCAATCTCTACTCCCTCAGACTGATTGGTTCAGGAGCATCAGAGGCGCTGGCAGATGCCAGAGAAATGTGGGATCTTCGGGTGGAGAAGCCATGAGACAAACAAAAGAGGACTTTGACGCAATGCCGCGCTGGGCCCCTTGCCCCGCGGAGAACGAGCGTGGCTAAAAAACAACCATCCCACCAGTAAGTGTTAGATGGGCGATGGAGTGTGGAGCCATACCTAGTTAGGGACGTCTCTCTCTGAAGTTACGAGATTTCAAGAGGAGACCGTCCATCCAATCGGGACACAGCGAACCGGTGAAGAGATTTCTACGATACTTGCCCTGTGTCAAGTTCTATGACCAACTTCAGTCCAAGAGACCCATTGTGTTATCTACCCCCGTTCCTTGAATGTGACTGGGCCTCAATCTTGTGTGATTATCTCTATCCAGCTAGAGTTACTCCAGGAGGTCTCATCCCGCCGCAGTCTCAAGTGCCTCTTCTATGGAGGATGACCCCGACTCAAACGTTGTCCGTTATCTTGAGGAGCCTGCGATTCACTACTCCAGGGCCTGATTCCGGAGACATCGACGAAGAAATGGTCATTTTCTCAACAGAACTCAGGAGATCCAGCGAGGCGACAAAAGGAAACCTCCTGCGATCTGCAGGGTAACAGCGTTGTCCCAACACAAAATCGGAAGCCGAAGGCAGTAGCTTTTCGATCCTGAGGTACTTACTCCCACTGATGTTGCACAGGATCCCACATGATCCCGGATCGCTCTTGCTGAAACAGCGATGATACGAATAACCCTGCGACATATTGTAAAAATGTTCATTCTGCTACTATTCCCAGTTGGGCTGATGAGCACTCTAACCCATAGAGCCAGAAACTTCCCGGGACTCTTCCCCTATTTTTTATCTCAGTCAAGAGACTCTTCTTGAACTGCTGTGTAACGGTTATTATATGCCACGTTAGCATTCCACCTCTGCTGAACCAGAGATAACTACCAAAGGATTCTGTCCCTACATCCAGGGGACCCTTTGTCTTTGACACTTTTCCCCCATCAAGGGCTGTGCCCAGAAGAGGATTTTTCTTCACAAAGCCTTCTGAGAGATTTTTTAGCCAGTTACTACACGGAAAAGTTGCTATTCATTTTAGTGTATTGAATTAATGCCTTACTTTTAGGTTACGGACATTTTGCTTGCATTTTTCTATGCCTTTTTCTTTTATAGAAAAGAGACATTTCGTATACCTGCGATCCCTGAGTGCCTTCCTTAAAACGTTCAATGTTAATTTAGAAGATATGTACCCATTGGGCTTCTAAGCCAATGAGCATTACAAGGATGTTTGCACACTGCATGTTTGTCAGTAGTTTGAGTAACCTTTTTCATAGGCTTTCAGACGGTAGTGTGGCTGTGTCGGACCGTTTTCATGTAAACCTGACCGCATCTATGCCTCAAACCGAAGTTTCGTAAGTGGGGGGGTAGCCGTAAACTGCGGGTCCTTAGGGGACCGGGGGGGTGCTAAAGCTGTAGTCACCTGGATGCCAATCACACAAGGGTAAGAATGTCAGGTCAGCAGGTAATTTGTACATGTCTTATGTATCACATTGCCAAGTGTAATGCATATGTACTATAAATTGTCGCCACGGAAGACAGTGTTATAAACAAATATACAGGCCTTGGTGCAAGGAGTGGATTACAGTACATGACACCCGCCTTTCATACAGTACAGTTGGTTTAACGGACGCGCTAGCGACAACTGTCGTACTTAGAATACACAGTCCTTGTCTGTAGTCCGACACCAACCCAGGTGCTGTCTCCAGGACATGGGCGGCTTGTCCCTACCGATCACTTAGCTGCACTTCACCGAAGTGCCCTCTTTATATTTACTTTACCGGCTATTACTTACAACGGACACCCCGGAGGCCCCGCTGCTGGCCACAGGGTTGGTCCTCTGTGCCCTAGCCAGTCCGTAGTCGAGCTGAGGGCGGCTCTTTTCAACTGCCCCGGGGGTATGCAACACCCCTGCCGATGCAAGGCAGAGTGGTTTGCCGAATATGTCCTATATGGTAGCGCAACCTGTGTGGAGTCTGATCAACCCCACAGGGTCACTAACCACAGGGGAACACTGCAGCGGTAGATTTGCCTAGTAGGCCGAGTTATTGTAAAATGTGATGTTTTTCCATCAGCCAACAATTGGTTTAAAGTTGTTTGGAGCTGTGATGCCATTGAGGACTAACAACCACCTGACCAGTGGGGAGTATAAAACTCCGGTCGGAAAGTTCTAGAGGTTAATCTGACAAGAGTTAGTCAGGAAGACTAGTCAGTCTGGGTGAGGGGAGGGGGTAGACTAGTCAGTCAGGGTCAGTCAGACAAGTAGTGAGGACAGTAGAGCTCTGAGGAGGGTGAGAGTAAAGGGGGATAATCCTACCTTCAAGGGTGATATCGAAGTTACCAGGAAAAGCTGAAGCATCCTACTAGGCACAGCTCTACCTCCAGCCTGCCTTGATCCAGGCTAGGCCTGGTGGGGATGTTGCACATCTCAATCAATCTTCTATTCTCTCTACTGTATCTAAAACTCTTATCTTATTCATAGCATCTATATAACATCTATATATAATCTAACTTTGTATTTCTGCATCTATAAATCTATTCATCTATATATAAATCTATCATTTTCATTCTTCTATCTTAATTACCTATTATCTGTCTATCTCCTATAAAATTATCCTACAGATTGCCTACCAATTTACATTTTTGTAAACTACAAAGTGTTATTTTTGTGCATAGTTAAGGAGAAATGTTATGAATGTTCATAAAATAGTGTGATTTGTGGGCCCCACTTTTAGTTTTGCCCAGGGCCCAAGTTTGTCTAAAAACCGGCTGTGTTCATGCCTTAATAAGTACCGTGCATAAAAAGCTGCAAAAGCAATCTGGGTCACACACACAAAACCTCCACTTACATGTGTAACCTACCTTTTAATTACATTTTAAAACTTACTGGGGAGGGGTTTGGCCTGATGTTAGATACATTTTAATTTAGCCCTTACGGACCTCACCCCTTTTTTTTTTTTTTTCATTTCTATTTTTCATTCCCCACAATCAAAAATATAACTTTTTTTTCAAACATAAAGAGCTGTGTGGCGGCTTGTTTTTCTGCGTAACAAACTGACTTCATAGTGATTGTATTATTCTTCCATGCCGTTGTGTACTGGGGAAGCGGGACAAAAAACCAATGCAGATGAAATTGGTGGAAAAACGCATTTGCGCTGTACAACAATTGTATAGATTTTATAATGTTTTCATACCATTACAAAAAAGTAAAACCTCCTGTACAAAATTTTTTTCCAGCTTTTGCCATATTCTGCTGCAATACTTTTTCATATTTTGGTGTAGGGCTGTGGAGGTGTCATTTTTGCGACTTTGATGAAAGTTTAATGCTAGCCATTTTGAGGCTGTACGACCTTCTGATCATTTACATCACTTTTATTATATTTCAAAATGGGAAAAAAATAGCCATGTCAAATTCAGGTGTATTTTCTGTTACAGGGTTAAACGCCAGTGAAAAAACGTATATATTTTGATAGATCGGGCAGTTTTGGACGCCGTGATGCCTTATGTGTTTAGATTTTTTAATGTTACTATATTGATATAGTTCTGGGGAAAGGATTCAATTTCTTTATTATAATTTTTTTTTTACATTTTACTTTTATGTTTTTCAGCTCCCTAGGGTACTTAACCCTAGGTTGTCTGATCGATCTACTACAGTATATTAAATCATACTTACATAGATGTGTGCATCTTTTTGAAAGCACCAGAGCGACGTGCAGGTTACACCCTCTATGAGAGGGTTCAGACCGTGAGCCCTCTCCATGCACCCGCAGCAACCCGTGACAGTGCATTATGTAACAGGGTCGTTGAAAGGGTTAAACACATGTGAGATCACCACCAGTTTTGCATGTAAACAATGAAAAACACATGTAAATTGTCAATTCAAAACAATTCAATACTCATCCCCCGAGTCCCGTATCTGGCATAGTCCAAGCATACATGGATCTGTTAAAAAATATAAACCTTAAATAACCGTCACATGCTATCCCTGAAGTGCAAATATAGCCGTTGCTAACCAAGTTAATCACAACCATACTAACCAGAACCCACTAACCATAACCCTGCTAACCTCATCTCTGCTATCTTTACAGCACTAACACTTGCCGTGCACAACCGCCTTTTGTACCTCATGTCAGTGTCAGCTGAGTAGTAGGGGTAGTTTTTGGATAGTCCCTAGGGAGGCAATGGGGTGTGTCTGGAACGAGGGAGAGTGGAGTTTTAATTTTCTCTGTCCCACCAAAGGGTACTTGTGGATAAACATATAGAACATACAAGAATGGGGAGTGGGCCTTATGTTCAACGTGCCAGTAATGTCATCACTTCCACCAGCCTTATCTGATAACATAATTAATGGGAAGTGTAGCTTCAAAGAATTGGACCAGTGTGTCAGCAATACATTTTTCAGAGCGTTCCCTAAACTTTTTACAAGAGAGACAATGAGTAATAAATCCAATAACTCCACATGGCCTTTGTGGGAATACCCTAAACATTGTTAATGGCAGGCCAATATCTTGTTTAATCCCTGAGCTGAGGGGTTTTGTTGAAAAACAAATATAGCATTCCGGAATTTGGGAAAGCTGGGTGTTACTTAAACACAGACACACTGAGCTTCCTAAAAGCCAGACAAGAATAATCAACCTGAGCTGGATCCAATCATACACAGGCTGGGGGATTGTGCAGCAATTGATTACGTCTGCCTGTCAGACACAACACAGTGCTGTTTAATCATTCTCTCAAGCCAGTCCTAATCTAAGCCACAGAGAATTCATATAATTTTAGAATTATTTTTCAGCAAAACTACTCAGCCAGGGATTTTAAACAAGATATGCTCAGCATCAGTGTAGCTACAGCATTCCAGATAAGTTGTTCATAATGCTAGGAAATAGAATGGTAGATTCCTTTAAATCTCTCTAAACTAGGCAATTTAAACAAATAGTAAAGCATATGTGGGGAGGTATTGCTGGTAGTAAGAAAAGTTATCTTTTTGAAGGTGGGTATAAAAAGATCATAACCCATTTGTGTTACTATGTGACTAATGAGTTATCTCGCACAATGGGTCCACGCCTGGCATGCACAAATTGTAGACATTGAATTCTGACATGAGCATGTAGTGTTTAGTGTTTCACCTAGAACAGTATGTAAACAGAAGTAAGGGATTAGTAGAACGGAATGTCTCGGGCAGCATCACATCATTGTATATTAAACAAAAAAAATATAGATATTGCGACAACCATAAGGCTGCTTCACACATTCACACAGTGATGTGGGTGCCATCTTGTTTGCCATCATGTGGGAGCAGCAATCCATGTGCTATGACAAGCACTTGGGTGGTTGTAAGACTGAGGCTCATTCACAATAAGCCCAGTGGGCTTATTATACTAAGGGAAATGTGTCGCAAGATCAAGCCACATGCACCGGGAAGAAGCAGGTGAACTCCGGCGGACCTCAGCGCAGCAGCGACACATGCAGGAACTCGGACGCACGATCTTAGTGAATCACGCGGACCCGCAGTCCTCGTCAGACAACACACGCGCGGATCGCGACGGAGCGTGTGAAGTAGATCTGCCCCCCATTGTAAGAATCATGTGTAAAAAATGCCAATACGGCGTCAATACAATAGTATTGCAGTATATGGTAGGAACAATTAGATTGAAAATTAAATTCAAATTACCCCCTTTTCCTAGAACTGATATATAAAACGAAATAAATAGTAAAAATCACAAAACAGTTAGGTTTCTTGCTCCCAAATGCGACGATATCAAAACATAAAAGCAGTTATTCTCGATCGGTGAATCTCATAACTGAAAATGCAACCCTAAAGTCCAAAAACGTTACTTTTTCGCCTTTTGCGTAACATAAAATTGTAATAAAAGGTCGGTAGCAAGTTAAAAACGTCAGATCATCTTGCAAAAATGACGTCTTACACAGCTCCTGTAGATCAAATCTGAAAAATGTATTAGCTAGGCAGAATTAGTGAAAACAAAATTTTCCTTTCTTACAAATTGTTTTACTTTTTGAAAGGTATTAAAAAAGAATGAAACTGTATAGTTTTGGTAATAGTGGATCGTACAAACCAAAGTAATAAAGTGTCTGTTCATTTGAAGTCACTGAAGAGAAGTCGTAAAAAACTGAGCCCACAAGGAAGTGGGGCAAATGTTTTTTTCGCCAATTCATTACATTGGAATTTTAAATCAGCTTCCCAGTACAGGCATGGAATAAGAAATAACGTCATGAGAAGTAAATTTGTCACGCAGAAAAGGTAGCTATATGGAAAAGTTATAGACTTTTGAAGGTGGGGAGCAAAAAATTTACACAAAAAAAAACGTTTTGCAACACGAAGGTGTTTAAAATTCCATTTCCATGTGTTGATGAGGCCTAAATAAAAGAAAGTGCTGATTTTTGTTTACCCATCCCACAAAAAGCCCATATTAAATCTGTAGTGACATGTAGTAAATGTAGAGACATGAAAAAGTTTCAGATAGAAAAGAATACGATTAATAAAAGATGCTACAAATTTGTGTGTTGTTTTTGTGTGTGTTTTTATGTGATTTCCATCCATTCCTTTTTATGTCCATTTAAAACAGAAGGAGGTCTAACCACTTGACTAGGAGGTCTGCAGCTCTATGTGGAACGGTTGTATTAATGCTGTGAGTATATTATAATAAAAAACAAACTGTACAATCATGAGCTGAAGATCATTAAAGCTTAAAGGGGTATCTCATCTGGGCATTTACATGTAATTAAATTCATTTGCCTTATGTAAACATTTCTTCAATGGATGTTGATTAAAAAAATGTTCCGTGTGAGAAATTCCTCATAAATGTAGCCATGTTATCCTCTAGAAACGAGATAGCTCCCCGGATACGACCACGTTAACACTCTGGCAGCGGTGGCCAGACATCGCTATAAGTCCGCCTGACCTCCTGGATTACAGCAAGATTTCAACAGGACCGGCTGTGCACATGTAGTAACTCCCGGACATTTCATAAACAATAATTTGTTAGTTGTGCAATTCTCCAGCAGCGGTGGCCGTATCGAGGAAGCCATCTCGTTTCTAAAGGAACAACATTGACTACCTTATGAAGAAATTATCTTCACACAGGAACATTTTTTTTTAATAACTTCCAATTGAAGAAATGTTAATATATTGCAGATTAATAAAACTGATGTGAATGCCGAGCGCGAGAATACCCCTTTAAGTACATAAGAATCACAGCGAAGCAAATGTACTATAAAAGTCTGTGTGGAAAGTCATAGCTTCCTCCAACACTCCTTAAGGCAGGTCCCAAAATTGTAATCTGTTAAATGACGTGGGAAGGAATGAATGTCAACAATGACTTTCACTGTAAGAAGGTGACTGAAAATGTTCTTAAGGTGGATCTTAAAGACTGATGAGCAAAGATTGTTTCAATACACGCTAAAAGGTTACCTAATCTGCGCATTAATACACATCTTTGATATATTGACTAGACAGGTACCTGAGGGAACTTCTTATAATTTGTTTGGGAGTAACTGAACATGGTTTAAACGGCAACGAAAAGTAGAGAGGCTCTTTTTTCCCCCCCCATCGATAAGACAAGCAACAACAAAAACAAATATATTTTGAAACTTCTTCCGCCGACAAGTGGAAGCCGCATCTCAGCTGCCACTAAAAATTAAAAAATAAACACACTTAAAAAAAGTGTAAGTAGTTATAGTGCTATAGAAAAGTAACACACAAAAGCTGTATTAGTCTCCTTAGAAAATGTTGAATAAATTATAGGGAACTACAATCAAAAGTGCAGCATATGGATAACTAACTGAACCACTTACTCATACAATCCCAGGCTCTTCGTAGTCTGTGGATTTTCTTATAATTCTGTTATCAGTGGCCTCCTCAGTTTGAAAATCTACTTTTACATTATGTTAATTAGTCAAAGGGTGACTGGATAGTGAGAATATGGGTCAGAAAGATGTTGGGGTGGTTACAAGATCCGCCTTTGTGAGTAGCTATCAAGGCTGTTACACTGTCTACATCTCGACACTTATCCTCCTCTTAGTACTGTCCCCCTCCCTCGACCTACTGTAACTCACGGCAGCAGGCAGCGAATGTACAGCAACATTGGGAAGTTTGGTAGTGTTCCTTGATCATTGTTAAAAAATAATGGAAGAACAATATATCACTCCTCAAGTACTCCGTCTTTCACCTTGTTACTTGTATACAGAGCCCTTCAGTAATGTCTACTACTTCCATGCCCACTGCTACACGCCTGAAACTGAATTTTAATGAGAATCCTACCATCAAAAACAAGCATGATAAACCAGAGGGGCATTCTACGAATCCAGGCTCTAAGACTGTGCATATTCTATATTTTGTTATATATACATTGGCCTCCATTGTTCTAGAAATCTTTTACAATTTGCTAACTGAGACCAAAGACTCTATGGAGAAACCATACAGGGCTCCTTTCTGCGGCAGCTTTCACAGGCTATTACACCTCTGCAGGAGCACTCTCCCCCTCCCACTGTGATGCTGAAACGTTCCTCTGCTGCAGTGGAGATTTCATCAGGACAGAAGGAGGGGGTGTGAGGAGCAGAGGGGGAGAGGAAGACCAGTGTAACAGTCCTTGAAGACTATAGATCTTGGAGACTCTGGGTTCATCCCATCCCCAAGCTCTATCTGGCTCATGAGACAGAAGTGTAGGCCCTTCCACACTAGCGAGTGTGATGCCGATGACTCACCATCCACACTCGGCAACGCAGTGCCGCGGACCACGGCCCGAACGCTGCAACCGCGTGGAAGTGAACTCACATGTAGTTCCACTCCGCCTCGTTGCATCGTTCGGCCCGTGCGTTCCCGGCAGCTTGCGTTGGAGTGTATGCGAGTCATCGCATCACACACTCGCTAGTGTGGAGAGGGCCTAAAGGTTGATTTAGAAAAAGGAGGCCGTATAACAAATTATAAGAAGATAACCACAGTCAGTGGTTCCCGGCATCTATGAGTGTCCCACGTAGTGAGTGTCTAAGTGTCCCTATTGTATTGAATGCTTGATTGTTAGATGGGTAGATTGTTAAGCTAGACACCTAGTTAACCTGCCAGTTCACAAGGCTTTTTGAAGATTTGAGCTGGAATTCGGGAGTTGTGTTGCCATGTAAACGCCTGCCGCCTAGTGTTTGTTTACACATCTGTTACAACACTAGTGACTGAAATCTTCAACATCGCTTCCACAGTTTTGGACAACTGATGTAATGAATTATGCTACGATCTTGGACTCACAGGTTTTTACATGATTAATGTGGAAAATTGAGCTATAAAATAAAAACAATAGCAAATAGTCTGCATAGTTGGTAAGGCCTGAGGGTTCTACAGTAATTGATTGTACATTATGTTACTAAATACGACATCATACTGTTTCCTAACCCTTTAAGAGACCGTGGGCCCTTTTTTTTTTTTTTTTTTCTCTTTTTTATTTTACTTTTTTCACATCACCCCAATCAAAATCTATACTTATTTCTAAACGAGCTGTATGGGGCTTGGTTTCTGGCTAAACAAACTGCACTTCATAGTTGATGGTATTTATTCTCTCATGACCGTTGGTTGTATGGTAACAGGAAAAAAAATTCCCAATGCCAGTGAAGATGTGTGAAAAAAAAGCACCGTTTTTCTTGGGTTTGGATTTTAACGGCGGCTTTCACTGTGCACCTACACATGGACATGTACTACTTTATGCTTTGGGTCATTAACACAATTTGTATAGGTTTTGCATAGGTTTTATAATTGTTTCATACATTTACAAAATAAAACCTCGTATAAATTTATTTTCCAGATTTGCCATCTTCTGGCGTTTAATAAATTTTCATATTTTGGTGTACGTAGCCTGTGGTGGTTGTAATTTTTGTGATATTCTGATGACGTTTTCCAATGCCTAGCATTTTTAGACTGATCGCGGGTGTTACCGGATAAGTCTTACTGGCGATATGCTACAAGGACTTATGGCTATGGAGAGGGGCGCTCAGCCCTCGAGCCTCGTCCATGCACCCAGCGCGACCTGTGATGTGCTATTAAGTCACAGGTCGTGAAATGATTAAAGGCTGTGTTATAGAGTGGGGAGGCACAGGTTCACTTCCCATATTACCAAGGGCATCGGGCGATTCTCGGGCGGAGCTATACACCATTCATCTTCTTAGGAGAGATAAGATGAAACTGCTCCGACCCGGGACATACACATTATGGTCCGGCTTCTGTCCAGCTTTCCAGACGTGTCAGCCATTCCCTCCAGTAACAGGACCCGTGGACAAACAAAACGGGAATTCCCAAGATCGTAGTTGTAAAAACTTACAACCATATCCTCCCATTCATGTACAATGTGCATTAGCCATGGCCCATTGAGTTCTTTGCTATAACACTATTATAACCACTGAAAACAAACAACAGCTCTACATTAGTTTTCTTCAGTAAAATGTGCAACAGATATAATATATATGAGAAATCAGGCGGGTCCCCTAGCAAAGACACCCTGACTTAACAGACAACCCCATCGATTACAGACAGACCCTCTGACCCTCTGGTGAAGCTTCTGAACTGCTTGTAACTAGTCCAGGACTGTAATGGTCAGTGTGTAAGGTTGTCTGTAATAAAGTTGTATTAGTTTAATCCTTGTCCCTCAACAAAAAAACTCCTGTTTTAAACTCCCCAATTGTCACTGTGGCCAAAATTTTTTTGTTTTTTTGTCTGGATCTACATGTGTGTGGAAGTGTGGAAGGCAGGATATTGGGTAATTTACCAATTTAAATTGATTGAAAATTCTGCACTGCTTTCTTGATATTTAAATTGAAGCCTCTAGTCCAGTGGTGGCGAACCTATGGCACGGGTGCCATAGGCGGCACTCAGAGCCCTTTCTGTGGGCACCCAGGCCATCACCCCAGCACACCGGACAGGACTCAAAGAATCTTCCTGAAGTTCTAAGCAACTTAAAAGACGCTGCTTTCAGTCATATTTTGATACTGACTTCGCTACTTGGGACTGTGGGAAGAGGGAGAATTAGACAGGGTCGAATTATTTTTGGAGGACCTCCTGCTGGCCCCACGATTCTCTGTGTGCAGAGGGACACTGGAAAGAAGCTAAATTGATGAAAATTTTCCATCTTTCTACTGTGTTGCTGTCCTCAGGAGGCCAATATGATTGAAAGTTGTTGAACAGGGAGCAATAACTTACTGCTTTAATTTTTGGTTGGCACCTTGCGATAAATAAGCGGGGTTTTGGGTTGCAGTTTGGGCACTCGGCATCTAAAAGGTTCGCCATCACTGCTCTAGTCTTTTACCCTGTAAGCCAGATATTCCTGACTATAAAATGGCTGCAGATGGAGGGTCATCTCTATCTGTCCATGAACAATTGCCCTTCCAGGACCTTGATATAATATTCATCCATAAGATCCTGGCGGGGCATTTGTTCATAGACAGTTAGAGATCACATGACCCTCCATCTGCTGCCATTTTATGGACAGGAATGTCTGGCTGATGTGGTAAAAGACAGGAGTCTTCAATTTAAATATTAAGAAAGTGGTTGAGAACTTTTAATAGATATATATTGGTAAATTATCTAATATCCTGTCCCCTACATACACTTCACAGAAACATGAGGTAAAGTGGCCAACCATTAATTTCAGTAAGTAGTGGGTTGTCCATTAAAGAAAGTCATCAAATTTATACAACAAGTGAGCTTAATGTGAAAAACGTAACGTTTAACCACGCAGTTTGCAATGTTGCAGGTTTTCTGCTCTTTTGCTCCTAACACTGCAGCAAATCCTCACTGTAAGGCCCCTTTTAGACTGCCATTGTGGGAACTTATATCACCAGATGTATGTCCCCATAGACGGCTATGGCCCCTGACACACAAGTGGCACTGTACTGTAGTATGCATGGGCGCCATGTATTGCGCACTGCTGTGTTCTCGTCTGGGCTACGGCTGGGAGAGCACACATTAGTGTTAAAGTCTTGACATTTACATCACATTTTGAAACAATACAAGAACTGGGGAGAAGAGATTTACCTAATTAGATTACTGTTGACAAAATATACAAATAACACCATGTTAAGAAAACATATGTGTTAACATGATGTTAACACATGCATAAATATTGCATTGACATTGCGTTTTATAATGCACATTTTAACAACAATTTAGCTGGGCAACTCTCTTCAGCTGTTGTTTTACATTTTAAAATGCAATGTAAGCACCACAGGTTAACTCGATGAAGGAGACACTTCCTCTATACTATGCCTGTGAACTTCCTATCTCTTGCTTTAGTGTTCTTAGATTATCATAAAACAGGTGACTAATGCGATATAAGTTAGATATAGATAGATACAAGAAAGAGAGAGATATCATATAGACATATATCATGACTATTCTGGTTCATGCCCAGGGCCGACCAACTGGGCATTTGCCTAGGGCCTCCTGTCCCAAAGGAACCCCCTGCACGTGGACTTTTGTGGGCACAGCATGCATTGCTCCTGAATGTTGAATGTTAAATGTCCAGGTGAAGATTCTTATCCATCCATCTGCAACACCCCTGCCTGAAGACTGGCAGCAGCGTGCGCCTCATCCAGAGTTTCGGCGCACGTGTCCTGCGACTGAAGGAGAGCACCGCTGATCACCACTGAATCCCGGCTGCCTGCCGACATCGAGGACGGAATCCTTCGTGCACCGGAGCTGTCCTGTCACCGCGGCCAAACAGCGCCAAAAGGTGGTTCAAATTCTCAATAGGCTGCGCAACACCTTTGACAAATGCACCACTGCCGCAGAGTTGAACAAGTTCTTCGGAAAAAGACAGAAGCCTCAGAGTCCCCAGAGATTTGCCCTCTCCCTACAGTAGACCTGGAAGCCATAACGGACCTTGTATCCCACGGTGTATATGTGTTGACTCAATATTGAGGATGACGATTCCTCCTGCAACCAAGTACAACAGAGTGTCCTGGATGTCGTCATGAAACACCTACAAGCTTCGCAAACACCCCACTGGCCTACTGCTCCAAATCCATCCTACTGCCATCTCATCCTCCTATCAAAGATAGAACCAGCCGATACCTCCAGCCCGCATCCAAGAGGTGAAAAGCTGGTGCAAGAGATGAGGACAGCCATGTTATCCAGGAGAGTCAACCCATGGCTGCCATTGGTCCTTGTGAAAAAGAAGGATGGAACCTCGTTCTTCGTGTTGACTAGAAAGATCAACAATATCACCCATAATGCCTATCCGCTGCCCCCGAATCGAGGAATCCTCTCGCAGCTCTGGGTCAGCTTACTACTTCTCGACTTGGATCTGACCAGTGGTTTACTGGCAAGTGGCCATGGCGCTCCTAAATAGGGAGAAGACAGCTTCACCACCCCACCCAATGGCCTTTCGAGTTTAACAACAATGCCTTTTGGCCTATGCAACGTCCCGCACGTTTCAGCAGTCGTTAATGGAGAGATGTTGGGTCATACGGAACTTTGAGCTTCTCCTGTACTTGGATGATTCACATCTACTCCAAGACCTACGAAGAGCATCTCCAACATCTGGCTGAAGTCTTCAAAATCCTGACCAGCATGGGTTGAAGGTAAAGCCGGCGCAAGTGCCCCTATTGTAGCCTAGGTAAAGACCTAGACATGTGGTGAGTGCTGATGGGAATCGAGCCACAGAAAAAATTGCAGCTGTCCATAACTGGCCACCCCATCACTTTCTGGGACACAAGAGCTTCTGTGGATTTGCAGTACTACAGGCGATTTATCCCGAAGTTTTCCCATTTAGAGCCCCTTTGCGCAAGACCTCTTAAGGGGACTGCCAAAGAGGCAAAACGATCCCAGCAACCAAGTGACGTAGACAGCCTTAAAATGCTGAAGCAAAGACTAACTGAGCCGACCGGTGTTAGGATACCCAGATTAACAATTGCCTCATACTCTACACCGATGCCACAAGCACGGAATAAGGTGTACTATCCCATCTCATTCAAGTTGGAGTTGTTCTGAGTGTGACTGAAAAGTTCAAAGACTACCTAGCTTCTCTTCTTCACAGAAAACCCCTGGCGCATCTGAACACCGCCCAGCTGGGAGCCCTGGAGCAGTGGTGGGTTTCCAGGTTAGCGAATTTTCACTTCACTATCAAGTACCGAGCTGCAAGACCAACACCATCCGGCAACAATACAAAACTTACCTCTTCAAGGGTACACACAAAAGGGAATACTAGTGAAGGGTTAAGGTGGTGGGCAAATCCTTGCATATCTTAAATCTTGCCTGACCTACAACATTCTGGTATCTTTAACTATTTACCCTGGCTGTGTGTGTTGGGAGCAAATAAGGTAGCATCACATAAAGTGCTCATGAATTAAGGGGCATGGTGGGTACTCTTCTCGCCATCAAATGCGCAGGTGGTGCATAGTCTCCAAGTTCTATATAGGGTTTGGGGGGGGTCAAACGTAAGTAGTCATATCTGTTTTGAATCTCCTGCCTCTGTTGTCCTTGTGTAATGAATTTTACCATTTGCCGCCATTTGTCCCCAGCCTTATTTTTGGCTTTTTAGTGCTCTTACGGGTTTAATCACCCTTCCATGCAGAAAATCCCCGGGTTTCGTACAAGATATGGGTTACATGTATTTGTGGATTATGATATCGTTGACTATAATGTTGAATTGTATATGTAAGTACGAGAGAACGCATGTACTGTTTATCTGGACCCTCCAGATCAAAAATTTTTGGTCGCGCGTGACAATTGGAATGTTTAAAACTGGGTTGGGTTGTCATCCTCAACCCCAGCAATTAACAATCGCTGATTGTCAGACACCCCTTTGAAGCTAATAGCTCGTTATTGTAAGCCTAGGGCTAAGGTACAAAATTACCCACTTACCATAGGTTGTTTGTAATAGGTGTCTCTATAAGTTGGGTGTATCTTAATAGGGGCAGCTGTATAGCAATTTTCCCCACCGTAGTTCGTTGCATCTGTCATTCTGTGCTATAAGCTGTTTTACTTTGGGGAGATGGGGGATGAGAGCATCTTCTGCTAATCAATAGGGTCGCTATACACGCTAAGTGGGAAAGTTGCCTGTCCCGAGGGCAGAGACCCATTTGGGCTGGGAGTCAAGCGGGACGCCAATATCACAAAATCCTTTTTACTCACTGCATCAAAAGACCTGATTTCCAAGAAATCCTGTAATTGTGAGCACATTGCCACATACAATGTATGTCTGCCCCTGTAATATTGCAGAGTTTTGACAACCTAAAGATCTCTCTAGGGGCCTCTGGTTGTGGCAGGATAGTAAGTGTGTATTGCTCGGGGCTATAAAGCGTAATTGTGCTCCCCACTCCATTGTTGTACCCCCTTCTAGATGCAGGGGAGCGCAGCCCCCCGCCCGCTCGTTTTAGGATAAGATCTAGATCGTGGTCTCTAAAGGATCTGCTTCGAGCTTCAAGTTTAAGGGGACATATCTGTGTACAATATCTTTTCGTTGAAAGTGGCAGATAATCAGATATAAAAATGGTCAATTAAGGAGAGAGATAACTGGACAGATAGATATATAGACAGGATTTAGATGATAATCTCGTTCATCTGGAAATTCAACCAAAGGGGGTATTAATAACCCTTCCCACCCCCCTGGCATTTCTGGATCTTTGTTGCGTTATTGCCAAGCAATTTTTACATTATATGACGTTTAAAATAAATCAAATTAAACGTAAAAGACTTGACTAAAATGTACGTTTTCAAAAAATGTGTTCGCAAACAGAAAACATTTACCTCACCTTTCCTCAATGTAATAAATGGACATTGTAGAGTTTACCAAATGTCTCAATATTGATATGTTCAGCCATAATAAATCATCATAATATCATAAAACAAACTGACCTGAAATAACTAAATATCTGCTTTTCAGCTAGAAATTTTAAGACAGTAACAACCTGCAGAATATAGCAATAAAACAGAATAAAAAGTAAAGGAGCCATAAAACCTATATAATTTTGAAATCAGACAACCAGGCGATGCAATTAACAATCAAAATTTCCTCTACAATATGTACAAATCCAGAATACTTATATGAAGAAAATATACTTTCCTAAACCAGTAAGATGTGAGGAGATCATACAGACCCCACATGTGTATATTCACCAAAATATGCAGCGAACGTAAAATCCACAGGGGACACCAAACTATTTTTGCATAAAATTGCCCTGAGCTTCACACAGATGTATCATTGTTTGCTTCCTCACACATTGGTTACCCAAATAATAACTATATATCCATAAATCAAGCCAATGAGATAATAAAAGTCACGTTTAGATGTGCGCCAATGTATTAGCCGCACAATAACAGAACCCTCTGTGGTTCATAAGAATTTGAGTGAGAACATCATAACATATGTGTAAATAATGGAGGATGGTGGGAAATAAAACTTATTCCGGAACATCTTTGTGTTTTTGGTGTTACATGTAACTTTATGGATATGTTCTGGGTTACGGTGTTGATATATTATAGCGACATTAGGCAAAGCGGATCAAATGTTCATCGTATCAGTCAATTTTTGCAAAAAAAAAAAAATATATCACGAAATAAAAGACAATGGGGGTCATTTACTAAGGGCCTGATTCACGTTTTCCCGCCGTGTTACCCGAAAATTTCCGATTTGCGCCGATTGTACCTGAATTGCCCCGGGATTTTGGCGCACGCGATCGGATTGTGGCGCATCGGCGCCAGCATGCATGCGGCGGAAATCGTGGGGCGTGGCCGAACGAAAACCCGACGTATTCGGAAAAACCGCCGCATTTAAGAACGGAAAATGTGTCGCTCGGGACGCGCTTACCTTCACTCAGCCCGAGCTGGTGAACTCCAAAGCGTTCAGATGCTTTTCAGCGCAGCAGCGCCACCTGGTGGACGGCGGAGGAACTACCTT
This sequence comes from Engystomops pustulosus, assembly GCA_019512145.1. NCBI lineage: Eukaryota > Metazoa > Chordata > Amphibia > Anura > Leptodactylidae > Engystomops > Engystomops pustulosus. The sequence goes on from CM033643.1 coordinate 145,076,437, forward strand.
ATTAAATCCCGTCCGGACCCGAATCCAGCGCAGAGAACGCACAAGTAAATCTGCCCCAATAAGAGAGAAAGAGTGTTCTTAGATAGTTCAATGAGATAATAAAAGTCACGTTTAGATGTGCGCCAATGTATTAGCCACACAATAACAGAACCCTCTGTGGTTCATATTAATTTGAGTGAGAACATCATAACATATGTGTAAATAATGGAGGATGGTGGGAAATAAAACTTATTCCGGAACATCTTTGTGTTTTTGGTGTTACATGTAACTTTATGGATATGTTCTGGGTTACGGTGTTGATATATTATAGCGACATTAGGCAAAGAGGATCAAATGTTCATCGTATCAGTCAATTTTTGCAAAAAAAAAAAAAAAATATCACGAAATAAAAGACAATGGGGGTCACTTACTAAGGGCCCGATTCGCGTTTTCCCGACGTGTTACCCAAAAATTTCCGATTTGCGCCGATTTCCCCTGAATTGCCCCGGGATTTTGGCGTACGCGATCGGATTGTGGCGCATCGGCGCCAGCATGCACGCGACGGAAATCGGGGGGCGTGGCCGAACGAAAACCCGACTTATTCGGAAAAACCGCCGCATTTAAGAACGGAAAATGTGTCGCTCGGGACGCGCTTACCTTCACTCAGCCCGAGCTGGTGAACTCCAACGCGTTCAGATGCTTTTCAGCGCAGCAGCGCCACCTGGTGGACGGCGGAGGAACTACCTTATTAAATCCCGGCCGGACCCGAATCCAGCGCAGAGAACGCGCCGCTGGATTGCGAATGGACCAGGTAAGTAAATCTGCCCCAATAAGAGAGAAAGAGTGTTCTTAGATAGTTCTGCATAGAGAAGGGTTAAAAACATAAATATTAGTTGATATTATCTCTTCTCAAAATTTAGTAACATATAAAGTGATTATTTCCATTATCTGTGACGTGCAGCAGCTCCTGTGTGCAGCAAATTCTCCCTGTAGCCTGATGGCTAAGAATCTGGAGGGCGGACACTTCAGGGGGCTGTATCTCCGGCTCCCTAAGGGAGCGGTATGGTGCAGCACACGTGCGGCATCGTACCGCTCCGTACCCGGGAAAAAGATAGGGCATGTCCTATCTTTTCCCGTAATACGGCGCCGTGCGCCATTTATCCCTATGGAGAGGAGCGGGGGTGAACAGTGCTCTCCCCCTCCTCCTCTCCCCATGTGCTGCCGTGTGCCCGCCGTGCTACTGTGCGGCGGGCAATGGCAGTGTGCATGTAGCCTAATACTGATATGTTTTGGGCTTCATTTTACGTGATGTATTTGCTGTGCCTTTCAAAACACAGTCTATAAACATGGCCTTAGAATATACAGGCAATATTTCCATGTAGCAGTAGGTGGGACCCCAGAATCAATTTCACTGGTGGGCCCTAGGTTTCCAAGTCCAACCTTATGTGTGTCCTCTGTAACTAGGGGTATAACTGAACAGAAAATAGCCCATGTGCCAAAAAATTATATCTTATGGGGGAGCAAACTTGACCAAATAATAGGATGTGTAAAGTACAAATCACCAGTTCTATACTGCATCAGATTAATCATCCAGCAACAGACACAATGATTAATCTGGTGCAGCAGAGAACTGTCTAGTTCTACTCTGCACTGGTCCTTTTTAAACCGAGTTTACCACCTCTCCATACATCATCTGCTAACAAAATGCAGTGAAGAAAGTATTTCAAATGTACCTGTATTATTCTGTCCTATATGATGTTTCTGAGGAAATTCCCCATTTTATTCCGTATGCTAATAAGGCAGCCAGTGCACCGAGATTGTGTCCTGTATGCACCCAGAGCATTGCTATTCCTGCCTGGACCACTGTCTGTCTCATAAGCATACATTTGGGAATATCTTGGAAATGGCATAAAAGATAGAAATAATAAAGGTATATTAGAAATCACTGGTGGCAGCAGATTATAAAGCTTGGTGGAGCTGGTAGACTTCCTATAGCAGTTACAACTTATTTAGTTATAAATGTATATTCATTATTTCCAACAAACTACTGCACATCATCATAAGTAACTTAGGGCAATAGGGCAGGACATTAAAATGAAGGACCTGCCAAATCATATCTCTCACTAAGACAAAGACGGTATCAATTACTAGTGTTCAGTAATCTAGTGCAAACAGATTTTCTGATAGTTTAAGGAATCACACCCAGCTTTTTCCTACTCACATTCGTTAAGTAGTAATTAAACATGACTCACATCCCATGAGATAATTTTGTGCTGGTCTGTTTTGTTAGGTTGGCATGTTCAGTCAGGAAATGGTAACTGTCTATACTGTCTAATATACCTGTACTTTCTTCACTTTCTAAAACAGTAAGGGAAGTTACTTAAACCACAGGGAAGGAACCCACTGCATTCTCAGTAATACAATTACACTTCTCTGACACTGAATGGGTCCCGTATCCAAAAAACAACAACAATCATCTTCTTTTCCATATTCTTTAATGTTCCCATCTGATGTTTTATCAGGAAGGCTTCCTAAATGGTTAATTCTAAGAAGTCATGCACTGAAACTTTGTGTTGTAGGAATCTCACAGCACAGCATGAAATAGATGGTGGTGCCAGTATAGGGTCCCAGATCCAATTAGACAAAAAGTCAAGGATATGGTGCTCAACAAAAGATATTTTTAATGCTTTCATTTCATATTAATCCCCTCAAATTCATATGATGTTTTGGTCTATTTGACCTTCATCAGAAACAGATTTTAAGGATATTTATGATAATCCTGAGGTATAGTGGTGTGCATCAGGTAGGTAGCATTTCAGAATCACCGCTCGTCAGTTTAGCTCCGTCTCATGCACTTAAACTTTAACAGGGTAAAGCCTGGAGACATACCTGTATACAAGATTGCACACATTGCACAGGATAGGAGTCCTTGCATCACAAAGAAATATGATGAAAGGACTTCCCATCTTCTATGCGGACTGTAGCACTTTTCGTTCGGCAGACAGTAACTCCCTGCATCATATTTCGGTATATTGCAAGAACTCCGTAGGACCTGACCAACATACTGGTGTGTTTTCACAAGGGATTCCGAAAGACAAAAAACAAACAAACCAAACATAAATCATACCCATCTCTCTGGAAACTGACTGGTAGTGCTGATGTCACTAATATTTGTGAGGCAATCTTTATTGTGGTTATGTGCCATTCTTTTATAAGTGAATGCTGTGGTAAACAATTGGCTCAAGCTTCATGTGAATGATTAATGTGACCGAGAGTCCGAAAGTGGTGGAAAGGGATTCAGGTCCTTAGAGAATTGATTATTGCTTTTGTTCTTTTTTGCCGGTTATTTCCCCCTTGCCATTAATACAGAATATTATGCACATATTCTATTTGTTCCCTTCCACAGCCAACATATAGGTTGTGTAAATAAGTACTTAGAGTTAAACATTATAAAGTACTAGCTCTATACACGCTTTAAAAGTAGAAAACAAAGCAAATTCGATCTCAAACTTTAGATTGCCATGCTGTAAGAAACCACTTCTTTTTAACTGTTTTCAATCCAGTTTACATAGCATTTTTTACTTATTACATGCTTCAGTTTATTACATCATGTCTTTGCACTGTGGGATATTTCAGGTAATTGATACATACTTCTCAATTTCATACGTCAGCAGCCACCTAAACAGCAAACTCCACCACGAAAGCAGTGATGATGTCATTATGGCCATTCACCAATCAGGAGTCATGATAAATATAGCCCTGTATAAAAGTCAGGGACACAAGAACGTGTAAGTCATTGCAGGCAGAGCTCTTTCAGGTGTGCACAGCTCAGCAGCACACCTACACATACAGGGCATGGATCCAGAACTTATCCTGCTGCGTCACAAACAGTACTTGTGTTCAACCCACATTATATTGTGAAACCTTGTTTAAAGAAAAGGTTGTATCGGACAGTCATTACACATAGGGTACATATTTCTATTGTAAATCCATACCTTTGGAGCTGACTAATACCTAAGAAATGTAATACGTTATAGACTGCTTTTAGTCTGTTGGTGTAAACAATCCGCTTGTAAACTGAATTATACTGAGGACATGAATGCACTTGTTTTACAAGATTAGAATTCAGCTTCAGCTCTTGCATACATATTGCATTCCGAAGGGAACCAGCATGTAAACCCATCAAGTGGAGCTTTACCTCCCTGCACTCACATATTATTTGTCTGTATTTGGACTGTGTGCCTGTGCCCTAAAGCTAAAGTGATTTCAGTGCTGTAAGGTCACATGCATATGACAGTGTGTGCTAAACGGGCCACAAAAAGGCTTTGTTTGCCTTTCCATCAGTGGAGGGGGCACTAACTGTGTAACAATTGCCGGAACGCTATGTACAAAATAATTTCCCCCCAGGGGATCAATAAAGTTGTATTGTATTGTATATAGTTATTGCTGGTGGTGAACCCCACAAAGGAAAATAGCACCCAAATGTCCAAAACGCTACTTTTACACCATTTTACATCACATAAAAAAATTTGTAAAAAGTGATCAAAAGGTGGCAAAGCTATTTTAACTCAAAATTTAGCATTTTCCCAAGGGGCTTGAGGATTTCTCTTTAAACAATTTCTCCTTATTACACAATTTCTCTCAAATATGACAATGCTGCACATACATGTATAGTCATAAACTGCTGTATGGCCCCATTGCACGGCTCAGGAGGCAATGAGCATGGTTTAGCGGACAGAAATGGCTAGAATATTTTTCAGGTACCATGATGCATTTGTAAACTACACTTCATAGAATTTATCAAGCGGAAAAGGAAAAATATTTACCCTGCACAAGTTGGACAGAATTGGACAGTATCAATATAAGGGATAATGTGCATTAAAAACTGAAACTTTTCTGTAATGGCAACATTTCAATGCACAACATGTTGTGCTTGTCTAGTATTCATCAAGGGGTACAAGGGGAATACAAAAGAGGGATATATATATTGTAGTGAGGATACAAATTTTAATAATGTGGGACTGTATGGAAAATTTCAAAGCAGGAATAGTTGCAGAGACCAGGATTAGAGGGGCAGGGAGGGCAATAAAATCGTGTATCCCTGCGTATTTCATTCTTGCTACATGCTCTGCAGCGCTTTTGCTGATATTTTCTATGGTCGGTAGCAGGCACAGGGTACATAAAATGATTCTCCACAAGACGTTGGACATCTTCTGGCTCATGGCTGACATTTGGCTCAGGAGACTAGAATAAAAGGCACTCTACACTAGTTTTTTCAGAAACTTAAAAAATGAATCTTGTCCATTGGATTTTTTGTACAGCACATATATAACATTGTATGCTGCCACTTGCACCAGGTAAATGGAAACCTTTTTGGCGCGTGATTTTCTTTGCACTGGGTTTGACTGTAGCGCCTGACAGCCAAATTGACCGCCCCCTTATGTTTATTGTAGAATGTGACGCAGACTGGCTTCTCTTTGTTGAGGACCAGGTTCTCTCACTGCTCTCCTTAGCTGTAACCCTAACCCTAGGTGTAACCCTAACCCTAACTGTAACACAAGTTAGCCTAGCCAGGGGTTAATTTGGGGATTTTTGGGACAAAAAACGTTCAGTAGCAGCTCTCCGTCTCTCCTCACACAAATTAACAACACTTGTGAGAAGGGTCAGAGAAGTGGGTGTGCTGTTGCTGTGACCACTGTGATTGGTTTTCACAATGGCCGGATAATTGGGGACCATTTCTATTCGTATCCAATCTTAGCACTGAATGCTAAGATGCAGGGTGCCATAGGTTAGCAGAGGGTACGTGATCCCTCTGCATTTATTTAGACACCACAGCGCCTTGTTTGACCATGGTGTCTAAGGGGTTAAACACACAGGATCAGAACTTTTCCGATCTGGGTGTTAGTATTGGGTCTGAGCTGTGATTACAAAGCCCAGTCCCGGTACTCACAGGACACGATGTCCTGTGATCCTCTTCTGAAGCGCCGCTGTCGAAAGGCAGCGCCTCAGAAGATGGAACTTAATGGCCGCCATAAACACCCGATATGTCGGTCATAATGGGGTTATGCGCTAACATGAAGTTCAACAATGTGTACTGAAAAAAAAAAAACATTCTTAAAGGGGTTGGCCAATTCATGTTTTTTGTATTGTGTGTGGAAGTGTGGAAGGCAGGATATTGGGTAATTTACCAATTTAAATTGATTGAAAATTCTGCACTGCTTTCTTGATATTTAAATTGAAGCCTCTAGTCCAGTGGTGGTGAACCTATGGCACGGGTGCCATAGGCGGCACTCAGATCCCTTTCTGTGGGCACCCAGGCCATCACCCCAGCACACCGGACAGGACTCAAAGAATCTTCCTGAAGTTCTAAGCAACTTAAAAGACGCTGCTTTCAGTCATATTTTGATACTGACTTCGCTACTTGGGACTGTAAGGATGTCATTAGAGCAAATACCATCTAGCTGTCGTGGATGCGTTCAACGCAATGAAAACGCAGGTCAAAACGCAACGTGTGAACGCGCCTGAGCTTCACACAGAGTATCATTGTTTGCTTCCTACACACCTGGTGACCCAAATAATAAATATATATCCAAAACCAAGCCAATGAGATAAAAAAGTCACGTTTAGATGTTGGCGCAATGTATTAGCACACAATAACAGACCCCTCTGTGGTTCATATTAATTGAGTGAGAACATCATAACATATGTGTAAATAATGGAGGATGGTGGGAAATAAAACTTATCGGAACATCTTGTGTTTTTTGGGTTACATGTAAACTTATGGTATTAGTTTGGTTCGTGTTGAATATATATAGCGCATTAGGCAAGAGGATCAAATGTCATCGTATCAGTCAATTTTTGCAAAAAAAAAAAAAATATCACGAAATAAAAGACAAAGGGGGTCACTTACTAAGGGCGATCGCGTTTTCCGCGTGTTACCCACAAATTTCGATTTGCGCCGATTTCCCTGAATTGCCCGGGATTTTGGCGTACGCGATCGGATTGTGGCGCATCGGCGCCAGGCATGCACGCGACGAAATCGGCGGGGGCGTGTGCGAACGAAAACCCGACTTATCGGAAAAACCGCCGCATTTAAGAACGGAAAATGTGTCGCTGGAGCGCTTACCTTCACTCAGCCCGAGCTGGTGAACTCCAACGCGTTCAGATGCCTTTTAGCGCCAGCAGCGCCACCTGGTGGACTGGCGGAGGAACTACCTTATTAAATCCCGGCCGGACCCGAATCCAGCGCAGAAGCGCCGTGGATTGCGAATGACCGGAAGTAATCTGCCCCAAAAGAGAGAAAGAGTGTTCTTAGATAGTTCTGCAAGAGAAGGTTTAAAAACATAAATTTAGTTGATATTATCTCTTCTCAAAATTTAGTAACATATAAAGTGATATTTCCATATCGTGCCGGCAGCAGCTCCTGTGGCCAGCAAATTCCCTGTAGCCTGATGCTAAGAATCTGGAGGGCGGACACTTCAGGGGGTGATCTCCGGCTCCCAAGGGAGCGGTATGGTGCAGCACACGTGCGGCATCGTACCGCTCCGTAACGAGGAAAAGATAGGCCATGTCATATCTTTTCCCGAATACGGCGCCGTGCGCCATTTATCCATATGAGAGGCGGGGGGGAACAGTGCTCTCCCCTCCTCCTCTCCCCATGTGCTGCCGTGTGCCCGCCGTGCTACTGTGCGGCGGGCGGCAATGGCAGTGTGCATGTAGCCTAATACTGATATGTTTTGGGCTTCATTTTACGTGATGTATTTGCTGTGCCTTTAAAACACATTCTATAAACATGGCCTTAGAATATACAGGCAATATTTCCATGTAGCAGTAGGTGGGACCCGGAATCAATTTCACTGTGGACCCTAGGTTCCAAGTCCAACCTTATGTGTGTCCTCTGTAAACTAGGGGTATAACTGAACAGAAAATAGCCCAGTGCCAAAAATATATATCTTATGGGGGCAGCAAAATTGACCAATAATAGGATGTGTAAGTACAAATCACCAGTTTATACTGCATCAGATCAATCATCCAGCAACAGACACAATGATTAATCTGGGCAGCAGAGAACTGTCTAGTCTCCTCTGCACTGGTCCTTTTTAAAAACCGAGTTTACCACCTCCCATACATATCTGCTAACAAAATGCATGTGAAAAGTATTTCAAATGTACCTGTATTTTTGTCCTATATGAGTTTCTGAGGAAATTCCCCATTTTATCCGTATGCTAATAAGGCAGCCAGTGCACCGAGATTGTGTCCTGTATGCAACCAGAGCATTGCTATTCCTGCCTGGACCACTGTCTGTCTCATAAGCATACATTTGGGAATATCTGGAAATGGCATAAAAGATAGAAATAATAAAGGTATATAGAAATCACTGGTGGCAGCAGATATAAGCTTGGTGGAGCTGTAGACTTTCTCTATAGCAGTTACAACTATTTAGTTATAAAGTATATTCATTATTTCAACAAAATACTGCACATCATCATAAGTAACTTAGGGCAATAGGGCAGGACATTAAAATGAAGGACCTGCCAAATCATATCTCTCACTAAGACAAGCGTCGGTATCAATTACTAGTGTTCAGTAATCTAGTGCAAACAGATTTTCGATAGTTTAAGGAATCACAACCAGCTTTTTCCTACTCACATTCGTTAATAGTAATTAAACATGACTCACATCCCATGAGATAATTTTGTGCTGGTCTGTTTTGTTAGGTTGGCATGTTCAGTCAGGAAATGGGAACTGTCTATACTGTTCTAATATACCTGTACTTTCTTCACTTTCTAAAACAGTAAGGGAAGTTACTTAAACCACAGGGAAGGAACCCACTGCATTCTCAGTAATACAATTCACTTCTCTGACACTGAATGGGTCCCGTATCCAAAAAACAACAACAATCATCTCTTTTCCATATTCTTTAATGTTCCCATCTGATGTTTTATCAGGAAGGCTTCCTAATGGTTAATCTAAAGAGTCATGCACTGAAACTTTGTGTTGTAGGAATCTCACAGACACATGAAATGATGGTGGTGCCAGTATAGGGTCCCAGATCCAATTAGACAAAAGTCAAGGATATGGTGCCTCAACCAAAGATATTTTTAATGCTTTCATTTCATATTAATCCCCTCAAATTCATATGATGTTTTGGTCTATTTGACCTTCATCAAAACAGATTTTAAGGATATTATGATATCCTGAGGTATAGTGGTGTGCATCCGTAGGTAGCATTTCAGAATCACCGTCGTCAGTTTTAGCTCCGTCTCATGCACTTAACTTTAAAGGGTAAGCCTGGAGACATACCTGTATACAAGATTGCACACAGTCACAGGATAGGAGTCCTTGCATCACAAAGAATATGATGAAAGGATTCCCATCTTCTAGCGGACTGTAGCACTTTTCTTCGGCCAGACAGTAACTCCCTGCATCATATTTCGGTATATGCAAGAACTCCGTAGGACCTGACCAACATACTGGTGTGTTTTCACAAGGATTCCGAAAGACAAAAAACAAACAAACCAAAACATAAAACATTACCATCTTCTGGAAACGGATGGTAGTGCTGGATGTCACTAATATTGTGAGGCAATCTTTATGTGGTTATGTGCCATTCTTTATAGTGAATGCTGTGGTAACAATTGGCTCAAGCTTCATGTGAATGATTAATGTGACCGAGAGGTCCGAAAGTGGTGGAAAGGGATTCAGGTCCTTAGAGAATTGATTATTGCTTTGTTCTTTTTGCGGTTATTTCCCCCTTGCCATTAATACAAATATTATGCACATATTCTATTTGTTCCCTTCACAGCCAAATATAGGTTGTGTAAATAAGTACTTAGAGTTAAACATTATAAAGTACTAGCTCTATACACGCTTTAAGTAGAAAAACAAAGCAAATCGATCTCAAACTTAGATTGCATGCGTAAGAAACCACTTCTTTTAACTGTTTTCAATCCAGTTACATAGCATTTTTTACTATTACATGCTTCACGTTTATTACATCATGCTTTGCACTGTGGGATATTTCAGGTAATTGTACATACTTCTCAATTTATACGTCAGCAGCCACCTAAACAGCAAACTCCACCACGAAAGCAGTGATGATGTCATTATGGCCATTCAACAATCAGGAGTCATGATAAATATAGCCCGTATAAAAGTCAGGGACCACGAACGTGTAAGACATTGCAGGCAGAGCTCTTTCAGGTGTGCACAGCCTCAGCAGCCCACCTACACATACAGGGCATGGATCCAGAACTTATCCTGCGCGTCACAAACAGTACTTGTGTTCAACCCACATTATATTGTGAAACCTTGTTTAAAGAAAAGGTTGTTCGGACAGTCATACACCATGGGTACATATTTCTATTGTAAATCCATACCTTTGGAGCTGACTAATACCTAAGAAATGTAATACGTTATAGACTGCTTTTGTCTGTTGGTGTAAACAATCCGCTTGTAAACTGAATTATACTGAGGACAAAATGCACTTGTTTTACAAGATTAGAATTCAGCTCAGCTCTTGCATACATATTGCATTCCGAAGGGAACCAGATGTAAACCCATCAAGTGGAGCTTACCTCCCTGCACTACATATTATTTGTCTGTATTGGGACTGTGTGCCTGTGCCCTAAAGCTAAAGTGATTCAGTGCTGTAAGGTCACATGCATATGACAGTTGTGGCTAAAGGCACAAAAAGGCTTTGTTTGCTTTCCATCAGTGGAGGGGGCACAACTGTGTAACAATTGCCGGAACGCTATGTACAAAATATTCCCCCAGGGGATCAATAAAGTTGTATTGTATTGTATATGGTTATTGCTGGTGGTGAACCCCACAAAGGAAATAGCACCCAAATGTCCAAAACGTACTTTTACACCATTTTACATCACATAAAAAAAATTGTAAAAAGTGATCAAAAGGTGGCAACATTTTAACTCAAAATTTAGCATTTCCCAAGGGGGCTTGAGGATTTCTCTTTAAACAATTTCTCCTTATACAACAATTTCTCTCAAATAGACAATGCTGCACATACATGTATAGTCATAAAACTGCTGTATGGCCCCATTGCACGGCTAGGAGGCATGAGCATGGTTTAGCGGACAGAAATGGCTAGATAAATTTCAGGTACCATGATGCATTGTAAACTACACTTCATAGAATTTATCAGCGGAAAAGGAAAAATATTACCCTGCACAAGTTGGACAGAATTGGACAGTATCAATATAAGGGATAATGTGCATTAAAAACTGAAACTTTTCTGTAATGGCAACATTTCAATGACAACATGTTGTGCTCATCTAGTATCATCAAGGGGTACAAGGGGAATACAAAAGAGGGATATATATATTGTAGTGAGGATACAAATTTTAATAATGTGGGACTGTATGAAAATTCAAAGCAGGAATAGTTGCAGAGACCAGGATTAGAGGGGCAGGGGGGGGCATATAAATATGTGTATCCCGGTATTTCATTCTTGCTACATGCTCTGCAGCGCTTTTGCTGATATTTTCTATGGTCGGTAGCAGGCACAGGGTACATAAAATGATTCTCCACAAGACGTTGGACATCTTCTGGCTGGCTAACATTTGGCTCAGGAGACTAGAATAAAAGGCGCCCTACACTAGTTTTTTCAGAAACTTAAAAAAATGAATCTTGCCATTGGATTTTTTGTACAGCACATATTAACATTGTATGCTGCCACTGCACACAGGTAAATGGAAACCTTTTTGGCGGTGATTTTCTTTGACATGGGTTTGACTGTAGCGCCTGACAGCCAAATTGGACCGCCCCCTTATGTTTATTGTGAATGTGACGCAGACTGGCTTCTCTTTGTTGAGGACCAGGTTCTCTCACTGCTCTCTTAGCTGTAACCTAAACCTAGGTGTACCCAACCCTAACGTAACACAGTTAGCCTAGCCAGGGGTTAATTTGGGGATTTTTTGCGGACAAAAAACGTCAGGAGCAGCTCTCCGGCTCTCCTCACACAAATTAACAACACTTGTGGAGAAGGGTCAGAGATGTGGTGTGCTGTTGCTGTGACCACTGTGATTGGTTTTCACAATGGCGCGGATAATTGGTAACCATTTCTATTCGTATCCAATCTTAGCACTGAATGCTAAGGTGCAGGGTGCCATAGGTTAGCAGAGGGTACGGATGATCCCTCTGCATTATTTAGACACCACAGCGCCGTTTGACCATGGTGTCTAAGGGGTTAAACACACAGGATCAGAAACTTTTCCGATATGGTGTTAGATATGGGTCTGAGCTGTGATTACAAAGCCCAGTCCCGGTACTCACAGGACACGATGTCCTGTGATCCTCTTCTGAAGCGCCGCTGTCGAAAGGCAGCGCCTCAGAAGATGGAACTTAATGGCCGCCATAAACACCCGATATGTCGGTCATAATGGGGGTATGCGCTAACATGAAGTGTCAACAATGTACTGAAAAAAAAAAAACATTCTTAAAGGGGTTGGCCAATTCATGTTTTTTGTAATGTGTGTGGAAGTGTGGAAGGCAGGATATTGGGAATTACAATTTAAATTGATTGAAAATTCTGCACTGCTTTCTTGATATTTAAATTGAAGCCTCTAGTCCAGTGGGTGGCGAAACCTATGGCACGGGTGCCATAGGCGGCACTCAGAGCCCTTTCTGGGGCACCCAGCCATCACCCCAGCCACACGGACAGGACTCAAAGATCTTCATGAATTCTAAGCAACTTAAAAGACGCTGCTTTCAGTCATATTTTGATACTGACTCGCTACTTGGGACTGTGGGAAGAGGAGAATTAGACAGGGTCGAATTATTTTGGAGGACCTCCTGCTGGCCCCACGATCTCGTGTGCAGAGGGACACTGAAAGAAGCTAAATTGATGAAAATTTTCCATTTTATACTGTGTTGCTGCTCAGGAGGCCAATATGATGAAAGTTGTGGACAGGGAGCAATAGTTACTCGCTTTAATTTTTGGTTGGCCCTGCAATAAATAAGCGGGGTTGGTTGTTGCAGTTTGAGCACTGGCATCAAAAAGGTTCGCCATCACTGCTCTAGTTTTACCCTGTAAGCCAGATTCCTGACTATGAAAATGGCTGCAGAGGAGGGTCACTCTATTGTCCATGAACAATTGCCTCCAGGAACTTGAATAATATTCATCCATAAGATCTGGCGGGGCATTTGTTCATAGACAGTTAGAGATCACATGACACCTCCATCTGCTGCATTTTATGGACAGGAATGTCTGGCTGATGTGGTAAAAGACAGGAGTCTTCAATTTAAATATTAGAAAGTGGTTGAGAACTTTTAATAGATATATATTGTAAATTATCTAATATCCTGTCCCCTACTACACATACAGAAACATGAGGTAAAGTGGCCAACCATAATTTCAGTAAGTAGTGGGTTTGCCAAAAGAAAGTCATAAATTTATACAACAGTGAGCTTAATGTGAAAAACGTAACGGTTAACCACGTAGTTTGCAATGTTGCAGGTTTTCTGCTCTTTGCTCCTAACACTGCAGCAAATCCTCACTGTAAGGCGCCTTTTAGACTGTCCCCATAGACGGCTATGGCCCCTGACACACAAGTGGCACTGTACTGTAGTATGCATGGCGCCATGTATTGCGCACTGCTGTGTTCTCGTCTGGATACGGCTAGGAGAGAGAAGCACAATAGTGTTAAAGTAGCCCATGGAGTGTCTTGACATTTACATCACATTTTGAACAATCACAAGAACTGGGGAGAAGAGATTTAACAATTAGTTACTGTGACAAAATATACAAAAACACAGTTAGGAAAACAATGTGTTAACACAGATGTTAACACATGCATAAATATTGCATTGACATTGCGTTTTATAATGCACATTTAACAACAATTTAGCTGGGCAAACTCTCTTCAGCTGTTGTTTTACATTTTAAAATGCAATGTAACACCACAGGTTAACTCGATGAAGGAGACACTTCCACTATACTATGCTGTGAACTTCCTATCTCTTGCTTTATTAGGCCACTTTATTAGGTACAACATGCTAGTAAGGGTTGGACCCCCTTTTGCCTTAGAATTGCCTCAATTCTTCGTGGCATAGATTCACAAGGTGCTGAAAGCATTCTCAGAGATTTTGGTTTCTAGATTGACATGATGGCATCACACAGTTGCCGCAGATTGTCGGCTGCAACATCCATGATGCGAATCTCTGTTCCATCACATCCCAAAGATGCTCTATTGGATTGAATCTGGTGACTGAAACATGGTGACTGAGATGATTCCAGCTTTATGGACATGGCGCATTTCCTGCTGAAAGTAGCCTACAGATGTTGGGACATTTGGTCATAAAGGGATGGACATGGTCAGCAACAATACTCAGGTAGGCTGTGGCGTTGCAACGATGCTCAATTGGTACCAAGGGGTCCAAAGAGTGCCAAGAAAATATTCACCACACCATTACACACACCACCAGCCTGAAACGTGATACAAGGCAGGATGGATCCATGCTTTCATGTGTTGACGCCCAAATTCTGACCCTACCATCCGAATGCGACAGCAAAGAAACGAGGACTCATCAGACCAGGCAACGTTTTTCCAATCTTCTACTGTCCAATTTCGATTGAGCTGGGCAAATTGTAGCCTCAGTTTCCTGTTTAGCTGAAAGGAGTGGCACCCGGTGTGGTCTTCTGCTGCTGTAGCCCATCTGCCTCAAAGTTCAACGTACTGTGCGTTTAGAGAGCTCTTATGCCTACCTTGGTTGTAACGGGTGGTGATTTGAGTCACTGTTGCCTTTCTATCAGCTGGAACCAGTCTGCCCATTCTCCTCTGACCTCTGGCATCAACAAGGCATTTCCGCCCACAGAACTGCTGCTCACTGGATGTTTTTTCTTTTTCGGACCATTCTCTGTAAACCCTAGAGATGGTTGTGCGTGAAAATCCCAGTAGATCAGCAGTTTCTGAAATACTCAGACCAGCCCTTCTGGCACCAACAACCATGCCACGTTCAAAGGCACTCAAATCACCTTTCTTCCCCATACTGATGCTCGGTTTTAACTGCAGGAGATTGTCTTGACCATGTCTACATGCCTAAATGCATTGAGTTGCCGCCATGTGATTGGATGATTAGAAATTAAGTGTTAACGAGCAGTTGGACAGGTGTACCTAATAAAGTGGCCGGTGAGTGTATATCATGACTATTCTGGTTCATGCCCAGGGCCGGCCAACTGGGCATTTGCCTAGGGCCTCCTGTCCCAAAGGAACCCCCTGCACGTAGACTTTTGTGGGCACAGCATGCATTGCTCCTGAATGTTGAATGTTAAATGTCCGGGTGAAGATTCTTATCCATCCATCTGCAACACCCCTGCCTGAAGACTGGCAGCAGCATGCGCCTCATCCAGAGTTTCGGCGCACGTGTCCTGCGACTGAAGGAGAGCACCGCTGATCACCACTGAATCCCGGCTGCCTGCCGACATCGGGGACGGAATCCTTCGTGCACCGGAGCTGTCCTGTCACCGCGGCCAAACAGCGCCAAAATGTGGTTCAAATTCTCAATAGGCTGCGCAACACCTTTGACAAATGCACTGCCGCAGAGTTGAAGCAGAAGTTCTTCGGAAAAAGACAGAAGCCTCAAGAGTCCCTCAGAGATTTTGCCCTCTCCCTACAGGAGACCTGGAAGGCCATAACTGACCTTGATCCCATGGTGTATAGTGTTGAGCTCAATATTGGAGATGACGATTTTACTCCTGCAGACCAAGTACAAGGTGTCCTGGATGTCGTCATGAAACACCACCAGGCCTTCAGCAAACACCCACTGGATTTTGGGCAGACTACTCTGATCCAACATACCATCCCTACTGGCTCTCATCCTCCTATCAAAGATAGATACCGGCCGATACCTCCAGCCCGCTACCAAGAGGTGAAGAAGCTGGTGCAAGAGATGAAGACAGCCAATGTTATCCAGGAGAGTCACAGCCCATGGGCTGCGTCATTGGTCCTTGTGAAAAAGAAGGATGGAACCCTTCGGTTCTGTGTTGACTATAGAAAGATCAACAATATCACCCATAAGGATGCCTATCCGCTGCCTCGAATCGAGGAATCTCTCGCAGCCCTTGGGTCAGCTGCTTACTTCTCGACCTTGGATCTGACCAGTGGTTACTGGCAAGTGGCCATGGCGCCTGAAAGTAGGGAGAAGACAGCTTTCACCACCCCAATGGGCCTATTCGAGTTTAACAACATGCCTTTTGGCCTATGCAACGTCCCAGGCACGTTTCAGCGGTTAATGGAGAGATGTTTGGGTCATCGGAACTTTGAGACTGTCCTCCTGTACTTGGATGATATCATCATCTACTCCAAGACCTACGAAGAGCATCTCCAACATCTGGCTGAAGTCTTCAAAATCCTGACCCAGCATGGGTTGAAGGTAAAGCCGGCCAAGTGCCACCTATTACAGCCTAGTGTAAAGTACCTAGGACATGTGGTGAGTGCTGATGGAATCGAGCCAAACTGAGATAAAATTGCAGCTGTCCATAACTGGCCTACCCCATCTACTTTCTGGGACATCAAGAGCTTCTTGGGATTTGCCAGTTACTACAGGCGATTTATCCCGAAGTTTGCCCAGTTAGCAGCCCCTTTGCAAGAACTCTTAAGGGGACTGCCAAAAGACGGCCAACGATCCCGAGCAACCATTGAGTGGACAGCCTTCCAAATGCTGAAGCAAAGACTAACTGAGCCGCCGGTGTTAGGATACCCAGATTACAATCTGCCTTTCATACTCTACACCGATGCCAGCAAGCACACGATTCCAGCAACCGATAAGGAGCTGTACTATCCCAGCTTCATTCAAGTTGGAGTTTCTGAGCTGTGACTGAAAAGTTCAAAGACTACCTAGCTTCTTTCTTCTTCACAGAAAACCCCTTGGCGCATCTGAACACCGCCCAGCTGGGAGCCCTGGAGCAGTGGTGGGTTTCCAGGTTAGCGAATTTCAACTTCACTATCAAGTACCGAGCTGGCAAGACCAACGACAATGCTGATGCTCTGTCCCGACTCGCTGACCAGTGGAAGGGACCCTCCACGGATGCTCAGTGGGAAGATGTGGAGATGCCAGCTTTCTATGCTCGGTTTGTGCACCAAGAGGCCCAGAGAGTCTACTCCTTACCCTCAGAAGCAGTCCCGGCTACCCCACCAGAAGAGTCTGTGCCACCGGCAGAAAAAGACTTCTGGACAAGTCTGCAGACTGATAGCCATGCTATAGGAGAACTTATGGACTTATGGACTTTCGTCTAGTGGGCGAGTGCCTGAACGGATTTGCCGGAGGAGGGCCGATGGGGAATTGTCCCAATTGTGGCGCCAGAGGAAGACTCTGAGTATGCATCAGGGCCTGCTGAAAAGGAGAACTCTGGATCCTATCACCTATGACTGGCTGTATAGGATTGTGATCCCCCGAAGGGATGCCAAGATAGTGCTAGATATGTGCCACGACCAGTCTGGACACTTTGGCACTCAGAAAACTGAAGCTACACCCGGAAAGCGCTTCTACTGGGTGAACATGAAGCCTGACATTGAGACCTGGTTCCGGGAATGCCCAGCCTGTGCCATCGTTCGAGGAGAGCGACACAATCAAAGGGCCACTCTACACCCCATTGTGAGCCAATGGCCTTTGGAGATTCTGGCTCTGGACCACGTGAGGTTGGAGCCCAGCAGATCTAGTCACACTTATGCCTTAACAGTAATCGACCATTACACCAAGTCTGTGGTCGCAGTACCAGTCAGAGACTTGTCCGCCAGGACCACCGCAGCGGCCCTATGGAAGAGCTTCATCCTCCCTTATGGCTGTCCGGATAGAATCCTTACGGACCAGGGAACTGCATTTGAGTCACAAGTGTTCCGGGAACTGTGTACCCTCTACAACTGCAAGAAGCTGAAGACCACAGCCTACCATCCTCAGGGCAATGGCCTTGTGAGAAAATGTACCAGACTCTCATCAACATGCAGAGAAAAATGGCTGACTGGCCAAAGTTACTACCGGAGCTAGTATACCTGTAAAATAATACCACTCCCTACTACTTGATGTTTGGGAGACATGGCCATCTCCCTGCAGATATGGCCTTGGACATGGAAAATCCTGATTCCCAATCTCTACTCCCTCAGACTGATTGGGTTCAGGAGCATTAAAGGCGCCTGGCAGATGCCAGAGAAATTGTGGATCTTCGGGTGGAAGAAGCCCGAGACAAACAAAAGAGAGACTTTGACCGCTATGCCTGCGCTGAGCCTCTTGCCCCCGGAGTGGCTAAAAAACAACCATCCCACCAGTAAGTTAGATGGGCGATGGGAGTGTTAGCCATACCTAGTTAGGGACAGTCTCTCCTCTGAAGTCTACGAGATTTCAAGAGGAGACCGTCCATCAATCCGGGTACACAGGAACCGGCTGAAGAGATTTCTACGATACTTGACCCCTGTGTCAAGTTCTATGACCCCAACTTCCAGTCCAAGAGCCCCATTGTGTTCATCTACCCCCAGTTTCCTTGAACTTGTGACTGTGCCTCAACTTTGTGTGATTATCTCTACTCCAGCTAGAGTTACTCCAGAGTGGTCTCCATCCCCGCCGCAGTCTCAAGTGCCTCTTCCTATGGAGGATGACCCTATCCCAGAACCTGTTGTCCCTGTCATCTCTGAGGAGCCTGCGATTCCTACTCCAGTGCCTGATTCCGGAGACATCGACGAAGAAATGGTCATTTTCTCTCAACAGGAACTCAGGAGATCTCAGCGAGAGACAAAAAGGAAACCTCCTGCGTATCTGCAGGAGTAACAGCTGTCCCAACACAAAAATCGGAAGCCGAAGGCAGTCAGCTTTTCCGATCCTGAGGTACTTACTCCCACTGATGTTGCACAGGATCCCACACTGATCCCGGATCCTGCTCTTGCTGAAACCAGCGATGATACAGAATAACCACTGCGCATATTGTAAAAATGTTTCATTTCTGCTACTATTCCCAGTTGGGCTGAGCACCTCTAACCCATAGAGCCAGAAACTTTCCTGGGACTCTTCCCCTATTTATTTATCTCAGTCAAGAGACTCTTCTTGAACTGTGTAACGGTATTATATGCTACGTTAGCATCCACCTCTGCTGAACCAGAGATAACTACCAAAGGATTCTGTCCCTTTACATCCAGAGGAGACCCTTTGCTCTTTGCACTTTTCCCCACATCAAGGGCTGTGCCCAGAAGATGGATTTTTCTTCAAAAGCCTTCTGAGAGACTTTTAGCCAGTTACTACAC